>JAJEJO010049519.1:505246-590532 GCA_020662805.1 Glaucomys volans
GCCACTGAGCCACATCCCCAACCCTATTTTGTATTTTATTTTAGAGACAGGGTCTCACCGAGTTGCTTAGGGCCTCGCTAAGTTGCTGAGGCTGGCTTTGAACTAGCCATCTTCCTGCCTTAGCCTGCCAAGTGCTGAGATTACAGGCGTGAGCCACTGCGCCCGGCTTAAGGCCTGACTCTTGATGAAAATCTTTCATTTTAGGACAAGGGTAACGTAAGAAAGATACCTGTAATAAAAACAAGGGGTTTGGGCTGGGGTTGTGGCTCAGTGGTTAAAGTGCTTGCCTAGCATGCATGAGGCAATGAGTTCGATTCTCAGCACCACATATAAATAAATGAATTAAATAAAGGTCTATCACATCTAAAAAAAAAAAAAACAAGGGATTTGACAAGATATAAGTGTCAATTGATAATAATCTGTCTCCTCCTGAGCCCCTGTGATGCCTGCTTCCCAAAGCAAACACAGACCACTGAAATGACTAACTCAGAATGTGTTTAACATAGTTTTTCTTTCTTGGTAAAGCTATACAATAAGCTGTAAGCTTTTTGTTTTGTTATTTGGGGCAGAGGAGGCTAGCCCAGGGACCCATAAAACAGTGATACACAAAACTTTTGTGGTATATATACATAACAAATGTTGACAAGATTGACATGTTTTGGGGTTCCTGCTCTCCTAAATATGAAGACATAATATGAGGGTCTGATTTGGTTATGATTAACACTTGAACACTTACTTCTCCCTTTACAGTTGCAGTATAGGCAAATATCCCATGATTGCAGGAGGCAGTGTCCACATTGTATTCTAAATGAATAATCTCCCTGTTTTAGAGTTGAATATTTAGAGAACTGGGGATTTGGGAAAGGATCCAGTTTCTAGATTTCTATGAATTGGCATTCAGGGTAAGGTAGGTCAGTACTGTTATTGATATTGTAATAAGCTTAGATGTATGTTAGATGTTAGAACTATATTGAATTTTTGAGCAACTTGTACTTTTTTTTCTTTATTGGAAAAATATACGTAATACTTTAACTGCATTTTTTTTTTTTTTTATGTTACCAGGGATTGAATCTAAGGGCGCTTAACCACTGAGCCACATCCCCAGTCCTTTTTACTTATATATTTTTAAATTTTGAGACAGGGCCTCACTAAGTTGCTGAGGACCATCCTAAGTTGCTGAGGCCAGTTTTGAATTTATGGTCCTCCTGCCTTGGTCTCCCAAGCCACCGGGATTATGGGAGTGCCCCACTACACCCAGCTAATGCACTTTTTTAAGCAAAGATTTTTGTTTAACTGTGAGTTCCTCTGGTATGTTAGCTAAGTTACTTGGTTAATGATTTTGAATACTTAGAGTTCTGTTGAAAGCCAGCTGTTGTTAGGACTGAAAATATTTTTGGTATGGGAGCTGCTATTTTTGAGTTACGAGTGCAATTTAATCTTGTTTAACCGAGTTTGCCCATAGGCTTTTGAAAATGTTGGTATCTCTTTTGTGCAGTTTCTGAGCACAAACCAGTTGAGGCTATAGAAACCTGGTAAGTTTATTCCAGCTTGTTCTATCTGGCAAAATGTGAGGGAACATTTTATCGTATTTATTAGTTTCTATTTGGCACAGCCCTAGAGCAACTATCATATTTCCGTGATTCTGAGACCTAGTATTTTTCACCTTGCTTTTTTTTCTTTCTCTCTCTTTTTTTTTTTTTTTTTTTTAAGTACTGGGGATTGAACCCAGGGGAGCTTTACCATTGAGCTATATCTGCAGCACTTTGCCCTTTATGGGGGGATGTGGAGGGGAACCAGGGATTGAACCCAGGGTCGCTTAGCTACTGAGCCACATCCCCAGCTCTTTTTTTTTTTTTTTTTTTAAATTTGAGACAGCGTATCACTAAGTTGGTTAGGGCCTTGCTAAATTGCTGAGGCTGTCCTTGAATTTACAGTCCTCCTGCCTCAGCCTCCCAAATCACTGGGATTACAGGCTTGTGCCACTGTGCCCAACTCCCAGCCCTTTTTATTTTGAGACAGTCTTGCTATATTGCTGAGGCTAGCCTTAAACTTTTGATCCTCCCTCTGCCTCCGGAGTCACTGAGATTATAGGTGTGCACCTCACATGTTAACATTTCTAAAATAAATTTTTTCATGTATACATTGTTATATACATTAAATACATACTTTTTTGCATTTCTTCTTTTCTCCATATTGCAATTAAAATTGTGTACTTTCACATCTCTAAATTTGATAGTTACATAAGTTTCACTTAAATTTGGAATAAGTGGTCTAGGATTGTGGCTCCAGTGACAAAGCGATTGCCTAACGTGCGTGCGGTGCTGGGTTCTATCCTCAGCACCGCAAATAAATAAATAAATTTGGAATAAGCAGTGATACCAAAAAATGAAAATCTTATTTTTATTTCAAATGACAAAATCAAGGTGAAATTACTATTTGACATCTCCCTCCCCACCTTTTGATGGTTTTGGCTTTTCCATCAGCAGTTGTGAGAGAGTCCTTGGGAAATGTCAAATAACAAACTGGGATAGAGGAGTTTCCCACAGATTCCACTCAGCAGGGTCTGGTTACATGACTGTTGCCCCTTTTTGACTAACAATTCCCTGGGTATTTGAGGTCCCCTCCCTTCTTTTGATTCTATAAATTGGAAGTAAGAGGCTGTTGTGAATATTGAGAAACTTGGCTTTGCAGGTTGCTTCAGTATTGTTGCAAGTTCTGTCTAGGGATGTCATTAGGAGTGTTAATGGAAACCTTAAGCAAAGACACTTTCCAGGTCCTGAATTCTACTGTCCTATAAGTGTGCTCTCTAGAGGAAGCATTCATCATGGTTATGGAAGGCTCTGCCTTGCCTTGCAACAGCCTGCAATAATTGCACCATCTAGATCAAGAGGGCCCAGAGCCCTGTGACTTAGCAGAGAAAGCAGCAGCTTTAGTTAGGTTCTGCAGCTTTGTACTGTATCCATCTTTAAGAACAACTAACAAAAGAAGTGAGGTAAGTAGGGGATATTGGTGAAAGAAGAAAGGAAAAAATTAAAGTTGGCTGTTTTGTTTTATTTGAGGGAGGAGAATCCTAGAAAATCAATGGAGTGATATTTATTAACTTTTAATAGTGTTATATTTCCACTGACGCAGGACTCCTCAGGAAATTGACTTGAGGATTCTAACTTTCATTGCTTAGATCATGTTGAGTATTGGCCTAGGTGCTAATTAGATTGGGCATAAATAGTTGGCCTGTCTTTCTAACAATTTAAGTTTTGTGTTTGAATCTGGTCTTCCCCATAGTCCCTTTTGGTAGGTTTTAAAAGGTGGGAATCATCAATCTAATAAGAATTTGGAGGATTTTTATTTAGGAAGGTGAAATCTCTTGATCAGATCTTTAGTTCTGTAGATTGTTTTTGTTTAGGATTGCATGTGAGATAAGGGAGTGAGCAAAACTTTAAAAACTTTGAAGTAATCAGGCTCATAGCAGCTAAGTGTAGAAATTTCTCCCTATTTATAATTTACTGAATAAAGAAAAAAAATCTTTTATTTGTGCAATATTTCCAGAGGCATTTGCTCTAACATGGTATATTTAAATAATAATAACTTTTTTTTAAAAAAAGAAAGAAAAAGAACCTTGAGGTTTTGGGGATGAAGCCCAGTTCTGTGCTTGCCTAGTATGCTTTAAGTCCTGGATTCAATCCCCAAAATCTAGGCTGGGGGTGGAACCTTGACTTTGTGGTGTTCACCTAATGTAATCTGGGTATGATCAGTTTTTGTCTTACTGGAACAGTTGAGAAAATTTGAATAAGGTCTGTATAGCTTTGCATCAGTATTAATTTCTTGGTTTGGTCGTTGTTTTCCTGGTATACACACTGATGTATTTAGGGGCATTATTGTGTCTACATAGCTTAGGGGGGAAATTATTTTTATTTATTATTTATTTATTTATTTTGGTACTGGGGATTGAACCCAGGGGCACTCGACTACTGAGCCACATCCCCAGCCCTCTTTTGTATTTTATTTAGAGACAGGGTCTCACTGAGTTGGTTAGGGCCTCACTGAGTTGCTGAGGCTGGCTTTGAACTCGCGATCCTCCTGCCTCAACCTCCCAAGTGATGGGATTATAGGCGTGCGCCACCGCGCCCGGCAGTTTTTTTAATAGTATTAGAGAGACTGAACCCAGGAGTGCTCCACTTCTGATTATTTATATATATATAAAATACACATAATTATTATTTATATATTATTATTAATAATATGTATTATTTCTTTAAAATTAAATTTAATTTTTTGGTGAGTGGGTCTTACCATGTTGCCCAGGCTGGGTTTGAATTTCAGCCTCTTAAGTAGCTGAGATTTCAGGAATTTCAGACATGCACCACCATGCTTGGCAGAAAAATATTTTTTTAAGTCTTTGTATATATGATGTATATATAGAGAAAAAGACAGGATAAGGCAAATATGGTGAAATATTAACATTTAGAAAATCTGGTGAATATTACAGGAAATCTTGGTACTATGCCAACCATTCTATGAAAAAGGTTCTATACAAAAAACAATCTTTTTTTAATTCTCCTTGTATAAATTTTTCATGCAGGTATGGGAGCCTTTTTTCTTATTGAATTGTGAATCTATTTTAGTTCGGTTCTAAAATGTATTATGTATTAAATATACATGCATATATTTAAAATTCAAGTCCTAGTGTGAAAGGGAACTTTATTGTTTTGCTTTTTCTTTTAAATTCCCTTGAAGTGCCCTTAATGAGGGAATTCTCTAGCATCTTATGACATAAAATTGCTTTATATGCCAGTGACTGAGTCCCTTTATCTAGATTGCTGATTAAGAATTTGTTTTTTAAAGGGCAAATTACCTTCTGAAAGAATAGAAATCAAATGATAGTAATAAAATAATGTAGTAACAAAATAGTTTGGGGGAGAAGATGGGTTAATTTCCTTTGTCCTCCTTAAAATGGTTGCCTATGACTGCTAGTGTATTCTAGGCATATATAAAATGAAAATGGTTGTGTAAGGGCAGTGGAATCTTAGGAAAGTTGCATTTTCCCAAACTTGTTCTCTCGGATTACATTGCTATTTCTTATAAGAAAAATGTTTGTGTTATTTTATGTCTTAGGATTTTTAAAATAATCTTTTTTCCTGATTGTACAGAGCGGAGGCTGTGTCACACAGACTCTAGAACCATGAACATATTTGATCGGAAGATCAACTTCGATGCACTTTTAAAATTTTCACATATGTAAGTGTTTTAACCTTGACTGAGGTTTTTTTAACCTTTATTTCCTACTTTCTTTTTTGGTGGGGGCTGGGAGGGGGGTGGGATGGTAATAGTTGGGTCCTGGGGATTGAACTCAGAGATGATTTTATCACTGAGTTACTTCCCCAGTCTTGATTTTTATTTTGACATAGAGTCTCACTAAGTTGCTGAGGCCGGCTTTGAATCTGAGATCCTCCTGCATCAGCCTCCTAGTCACTGAGATGACAGGCAGGCAACACCATGTAGTTGACCTATGGTGTATTACTGCGTTTCCTGTCATCTGTTTTTTTTTTTTCCTAGTTTATTCTATAAGTATAAATTAGCAAATTAATTTGGCTAGATTTCAGAAGACTTGATAAAAGTACGTAGATTCTAATGGCTGCTGTGTGGTCTCTGGAAAGTAATTTATTCTAGTTTGGGTACTGATTGTTCATAAATCTGGGCTTTTGGCTCTTCCCAAGTGTTTAAGATTCTGTTAAGAATTGGGAATGGAGCTTAGTGTTAGAGCACTTGCCTAGCATGTATGAGGCCCTACGCTTAAGCCCCATCACCGCACATACAAAAATAAAGATTCTGTTAACCTATTTTGAGCATTTTTTAAAATTAAATATGCTATTCCTTATTAAATAAGTATCTCATACTCTTCGTAATGTAACGTTTGCATATTCCTTGGGGAAGAGAGGGAGAAATAATTCCTAGCTTAGTGTTTGGATTGGTCCAGCACAATGACTGTTATGAACATTTTTTCCTAGAACCCCCTCGACACAGCAGCACTTGAAGAAGGTCTATGCCAGTTTTGCCCTTTGTATGTTTCTGGCGGCTGCGGGAGCCTATGTCCATGTGGTCACTCATTTCATTCAGGTAAGAACGGGTTTCAGCCAGCTCAGCAGGATGGTCCATTCCCATGCCCCTCCTTAATCCTTATCAGTAGTTTGAGATCTGAACTCAGCCAGCCATTAAAGCAAGATGGATAAAACCTTTTAAATTTTCTGGCAAGTGTACTCCTCTGGTTTCTGAAAACAGAATGTCTTAACTTGGCACTGAATGGTGTGCTGCTGACATCAAGACGTGGAAGAGTTGTCATGTGCCTGCTGAGGTTTGTTCACATGTTCCTGTCTTCTTTGTTGCCTCAGTGACTGTGGAATAGTTGTATACGGAACACCGACTGTACCATTAATTATCAGGAGAGGCCAGATTGAGACCTTTATGGATTTGACCTATTTTGTTCTCTGATCTACTGATACCTGCAGGTCTCATTTTCCTGTTCTGAGGGAGAGTTGGGTTTAGCAACAGGAATAGAAGGCACAGTTTCAAAGAATAATCAAAAAGTTTGAAGTTCTCACTAAGCAAGTCTTATCCTTTTTGAGTGTCTTTTTTTTTTTTTTTTGTATAAGAGTGTGCTTACATTGGTATTTGCCACTGGAGAGGAGAACAATCTTTGCTCAGGGATTTTTTTTTCTAGCAAGGGTTTTGTGAAAAAATTTTATCAGACAGTACTGGAGATGGAACCAGGGCCTCGCACATGCTAGGCAAATTCTCTATCTTTGAGCTGAATCCTCAGCCCTTTTTATTTTTTATTTTGAGACAAGAGTCTAAGTTGCCCAGGTTGTTCTCACTTTGGGATCCTCCTGCCTTGGCCTCTGGAGTTGCTGGGATCACAGTTGTGTACCACTGCATCCCACAAGGACTGGGCTTTGATCCTTGAATTCTAGACAAGGGTTGGCCCTTTTGGTTTCTTCCTCCCTCCCTCCCTCCCTTCTTCCTTCCTTCCTTCCTTCCTTTTTGAAGTAATATAGTAAAATACAGTCAGTCCTCATTATTCACTGATTCTTTGGGGATTCAATTGCTTGCTAAAATTTGTAACTCCAAAAGTGCTCATAGCACTTTTTACAGACGTACAGCATGGTGAAAATTCAATTCACATGTTCAGTCATGTTCCAGTGGAGGTCAGGAAAGATAACACTCTGCTTTCTTGTTTTAGTTCTCATACTGTAATCAAGTGTCTCTTTCACAGGGTTAATACCATGTGTGCATCTGTGGCGGGGGTTTGTTTTGTTTTGTTGTTTATGATGCTGGGGATAGAAACCCAGAGCTTCACCCAGTGCTTTCTATCCCTGAGCTACTCCCCCAGCCCATTTTTGTGCTTTTTGTTGGTGATTTTTCTATTTTAAAGTTAAACAGCATGACATTGAAGTGCCACATAAAACAAGGTTATGTGTTAATTGTTTTGTGAAAATGTAACCCAGGACTTACAGGAATCTAATCCTACATTTCCTAGCAGTGTCTCAGTATTCACTAATTCATTGTCCACTGTGACTTTATACTTAGTGTGTGTGCCTCATTGCTGGACATGGAACCTAGCGGCTTACACTGTGACTTTGTAACAAAACTACTATGAATTTTGAGAATGAACAGTATTTTTAAAGAAAGATGGGAACTTCAGTGTCCACATCCATCCTTTTTACAAAACAAATACATGTTTATTGTAGAAAATTCAGAAATAGACAAATGATAAAAAGGAAGTATTTAGGCCGGGCGTGGTAGCGCACGCCTAATCCCAGCACTTGGGAGGTTGAGGCAGGAGGATCGCAAGTTCAAAGCCAGTCTCAGCAACTTAGCAAGACCCTAAGCAACTCAGTGAAACCCTGTCTCTAAATAAAATACAAAATAGGGCTGGGGATGTGGCTCAGTGGTGGAGTGCCCCTGGGTTCAATCCCCAGTACCAAAAAAAAGGAAGTATTTAGAAAGAAAGAAACTCCATAAGCCCAAAAATTATCCCCCCCCCAAAATTATTATAAACATTTTGGTACTTATCAGTCTTCTTTTTCTTTTTTTGTACCTGGGATTGAATCCAGGGCCTCATGCTAGGCAAGTGCTCTACCACTGAGCTTTTATCTCCAGCCCTTTCTGATTTTTTTTTTTTTTTTTTTTTTTGGAACCAGGGATTGAACTCAGGGACACTCGGCCACTGAGCCATATCCCCAGCCCTATTTTGTATTTTATTTAGAGACAGGGTCTCACTGAGTTGCTTAGGGTCTCACTGAGTTGCTGAGATTGGCTTTGAACTCATGATCCTCCTGACTCAGCCTCCCAAGTCGCTTGGATTACAGGCGTGCGCCACTGCGCCCGGCTTCCTTTCTGATTTTGAGACAGGGTCTCACTAAGTTACTCAGCACATCCTTGAACTTGAGATCTTCCTGCCAAGTAGCTGGAATTACAGGCATGCAACATTTTGCCAGGCTACTTTCTTCTTCTTCTTTTTCTTCTTTTCTAAGTGATCAAAAAGGAATCATCATTTTCTTTTTTTTTTTTTTTTTAAGATCAAATGTTCTTCAAGCACTTGTCAGTTTGATTCATCTTTTCTATTTCTGAGGCAGACTCACTCATAGTGTGACTTGAGTAGTTGTACTGTAGCTGATGGACTACCTACCCAAGCCAGAAGGTCTTCATTCAGGATCCACCATCAGCCTAACCCTTCAAAATTTGTTTTTTCTCCCCACCCCTGAGAAAATATTACCCTTTCCTTTGCCTCCAGGTTAGAAGCAAATATTAGAAAGTTTAGGTGAGTATTTGAACCTAGTAAGATCTGCAAAATAAATTTGAAATTTTCAAGTATTTAATTATTGGCTCTGACAGGCTGGCCTACTCTCTGCCTTGGGCTCCCTGGGATTAATGATTTGGCTGATGGCAACACCTCATAGCCATGAAACTGAGCAGAAAAGACTGGGACTTCTTGCTGGATTTTCTTTCCTTACAGGTATGTTAAGGGATTGGTCTAATTTTGAGGGCATAGAGGGACTGTATTTTAATTATCTCTTTAGACTAAAGCTTGATATTTCTGTTTATTCTGAATTACCCCAACTTGCATGCTTACCTCTCTGCCTATTCCAGTTGTAAAATTCCTTCAGAAGACTTCGCTTTGTAGTCTTTCGTGAAGTATCTCACTCTGGCTATAATTTCTTCCTTCTCCCTTCTGGCTTCTTCTAGCTCTCTGCCAACCAGTCATACTTGCATTTGAATATTCTTTGTCTTGTACTACTTTCCTACCTTTTTTGTTGTTGTTGTTGTTACTACTTTCTTATTTCTTACAGGTTCATGTTGCTTCCCTGTTCACAGGGTAAGCTGTTTTGTGACTAGCAACTGTGACTTCTGTTTTTATATCCAAATATAGGCATTATGTGCTGAAACGAATGAGGTTTCTGGCTGTTAGTGGTACACATTGGACTAAACTAGACCTGAAAATCTGGTTTAGTTAGACCCACACAAGCCACTATCACAGGAGCATCTGTTCTAAGTTTTGACCGTCATTAAAGCCACACATTGAGGTATTCATTGCACAGCACAATTCACTGGTTCTCAAGGAAAGAATTAAAAGTGCATTATTATGGAGCTGGGCATTGTGATGCATGCCTGTAATCCTAGCAACTCCAGAGGCCCATACAGAAGGATCACAAGTTTGACACTAGCCTCAGGAACTTAGTGAGACCCTGTCTCAAGATAAAAAATTAAAATGCTTGGGGATGTGACTCATTGGTAAAGCCCCTCTGGTTTCAATCCCCAGTACCAGGGGGTGGTGGGGTGCATTATCATTAAAGGAAATAGAACACAAGCTGCATAATAAGAACACTTGCAGAGCAAACTTGAATTCATACAACTTGTTCTAAGTGATAGTCTAATCTGTGTAGTGTTAAGGAAATTTTAGAAAGGAAGGGATTTAGGGATTAAGATTTTTGAATCAGGGAAAGCTAGTTTTTGAAGGCATTAAAGGGTAGAATTATCAGAAGGAGAAAAGGAAATAGCCAGAGTAGGAGAAATGCTGGGCTGGAACAGATTGCTCTCCTGTTGGCAGGTGTCCACCTGCAGAACCAGTCTGGCCTTTCTTTGCTATAAAGGGAGTCTTGTATAACTGCAAAGTTGCTGGCCACCACATCCTGCTGTTATCCTTTTACTAATTCTTGATCTGGTCCACATGACAGGCACACATCATTCCAACTCAAAAATACTCAACACGCCTGCTTAATTTTTTCTAATTTCTATTCCTCCTGGGATCCATCCATGATTTTGAGCTAAGAGGACAGTTTTGTAACTGTGTCTATAAATAAATAACTTCCATGTATATCACTTAAAAATGATTAAGGAAGAGAGAGGAAGGAGATTTAATTTCGTCCATGTGTTTGTATTTTTAGGAACACAAGTGTGCCTGTGCTATTAACAATTAGCCTTTGGACAAGGATTCTCTTCAAGAATTTTTGGTAATATTGTGTTCTGGGGGTTTTTTTTGTTTTGTTTTCTAGGAGTTGGCCTGGGCCCTGCTCTGGAGTTGTGCATTGCTGTCAATCCTAGGTAACTGTTTTAATAGTAGTATTTTGTGTTTTTTTACCTTTATGAACATACCTTCTAAATATAGGCCACATACCTATTGCCCTCAAGCCCTAATGGGTCTTTTTCTTTAACAGCATCCTTCCGACTGCTTTCATGGGCACAGCAATGATCTTTACCTGCTTTACCCTGAGTGCACTCTATGCCAGGCGCCGGAGCTACCTCTTCCTGGGAGGTAGGTGTGGACTGGGAAATAGCAAGGCTCTTCTTTAGCCAAAATTCTTACCAGGATTCCTTCTCTGTTTCAACTCCATGGTGACTGTTGGATTGCTATTAAAAGCCTTAATTTGGGGGGTGTAAGAAATGGCTTTAATGAGATTGCTTTACTTTGGCTTCTCAAGATAACCTTTTACCATGTCTCAATAGGTATCTTGATGTCAGCCATGAGCCTGATGCTCTTGTCTTCCCTGGGGAATCTTTTCTTCGGATTCATTTGGCTTTTCCAGGTGAGATTTTTGGATAGAACTTTCCAGTAGCTATTTGCCTGATACTCCTTTTTTCTCACTTAACCCTAAAGCAAGATGGGCTAAGAATCCTTCAAGATGCTCACCTTCTTTGGGCAATGCCTTCCAAGCCTTCCCACCTAACTTCCCTCCTGTAAAAATGGAGCTTCTGCTGCAGGTGAAAGTTATAGGCTAAATGTTGTTGGGCATTGCTGAGGAAAAGGTGGTTTGCTCAGAGATCATTGATCTTAGGCCAATCTAGCCATGACTTGTGAAAAATAGCGGAAGCTCTTCCAGTGACCTAAAAGAGTGAAAGTAGAGTTGTGCCTTGGGAAGTAATGTGATCTTCATCCTTGTTTATTGGGTTAGGATTTAATATACTTTTAAGTGACCAAGAGCCAGAAAATATGACTGTTTTTTCCCTTCCACTACTACTACTATATGTTAACTTCATATTTTTTTGTTAGGCAAACCTGTATTTGGGGCTGGTGGTCATGTGTGGCTTTGTCCTTTTTGATACTCAACTCATTATTGAAAAGGCTGAAAATGGCGATAAGGATTATATCTGGTGAGTGTGAGAAGTGGTCTATTACAAGAATAAATGTTGAGGCATACTATTCTGTTCCACAGCTGAATTTAGGTGGCAAAGCTTCAAGACTGCATGTGGTATTGAGGTTTTGAAACTATGTATCAATAGCATAGTCTCTGTCAATTCTAAAAGTTATTGGATTTTTAAAAACTGGACTAATGTATATTTGTTTTTCCAAAATTTTGTTGTCTTCCCCACCCTGTCCCATTTGCAGTGCTAGGGATTGAATCCAGAGCCTCATGCATGCCAGACAAGCACTCTACCACTGAGCTGTACCTCCAACCATGCCTAATTTTAATAGTAACTACTTCCAGGAAGGAGAAAAGGAAAGGGTCTTTCTCCTTTTACTCTGTAGTTTCTGTATTTTTTAAACACTTAACATGGAAACTGGGTGCAGTGGCACACACAGTTCCAGCTACCTGGAAGGCTGAGTTAGGAGGATTGTAAGCTTGAGACCAGCTTGAGCAACTTGCTAAAACCCTGTCTCAAAATACAAAATTAAGCCGGTGTAGTGGCGTATGCCTGTAATCCCAGCACTTGGGAGGCTGAGGCAGGAGGATCGCGAGTTCAAAGCCAGCCTCAGCAACTTAGCAAGGCCCAAGCAACTCAGTGAGACCCTGTCTCTAAATAAAATACAAAATAGGGCTGGGGATGTGGCTCGGTGGTGGAGTGCCCCTGGGTTCAATCATCAGAATCAAAAAAGCCCCCCAGAAAAACAAAAGAACTGGGGATGTAGCTCAGTAGTAGAGCACCCCTAGGTTCAATCCCCAGTACCACCCTCCTACAAAGAAAACTTAACAATAAGGGGAAGGATGTACTAGTTTTCTAAGTATTATAATCCTTTCAAAGTCTTATGCCAATTGGTATAAAGGTAGTTCAGGGTTTAGACTAGGGCCTCTGCATAGTCCAAAACTCAGTCTCTTTATGCCATGTGGCTTCATTGAATTGAAAAGGGTTCCTGACAAAAGAATATTGCTTCCTTAGTTGGGGTGGAATGTTGGAGACACTGACTCCTGAGTGGGGTTGGTATTTATGTTCTGGCCTTTGTTGGCTTGTGGGAAATGTAGTTCATAACTTGGTTCTTCTCTTTCAGGCACTGCATTGATCTCTTCTTAGATTTCGTTACTCTCTTCAGAAAACTCATGATGATCCTGGCTATGAATGAGAAGGTTAGTCAACTACAACCTGGAGATGAGAGAATGCTCCTCAGCTCAGCATCTGAGGAAACTTTAGATTTAAAAATTTGTTAACACACTCTGTTGGTCCAGGGTAACTGTAAAGGAGGCCACTGAGCAAGAAGTAAATGAGAATTCTTTAGCTGAGAAGAAAAAGGAAGAAGTAAAAATAATCCTTTTCTTTTTCCCTTTTTCCCTTAGCTGATCCCTAAGATTAGTCAAACGGAAAACGGAAAAGAGCATCAGTGGCACTAAGAAAGAGCATACTATATGAAGAATTTAAGGGCTTTAAAGATAATTATGATTTAGAAAAAGTTCCTGGAAAAAAATGTTAATATATTTAATTTAATTTTATTTTATTTTGGAACCAGGGATTGAACTCAGGGACACTCGGCCACTGAGCCACATCTCCAGCCCTATTTTGTATTTTATTTAGAGACAGGGTCTCACTGAGTTGCTTACAGCCTCACTAAGTTGCTGAGGCTGGCTTTGAACTCGCGATCCTCCTGACTCAGCCTCCTAAGTCGCTTTGGATTACAGGTGTGCGCCACCACGCCTGGCCAAGAATGTTAATATAATATTGTCACCTAGCTTTTGTAAATTATAAAAATAAACCAGTTTTAACCATTTGTTAGTCTTAACTTTTTTCCAAAGAGGAATTCTGTATTAAATAATCAGAAGTAGGAAAATAAATGAAACTGCAGAATTTTCTTTATAATCCTTATTCTGGAACTTGAGACAGTACAGTGGTGGGGGAGGTGGGTAATGCTGGGATTGATGGTTCTGTCTGGGCAGTTCCTCTTTGGACTGAAAACCAAACAAGTTTACCAGTTTTCATCAGAGAGCTCAATTTTTATTCCTTTAATCCATTGGGCTATCTGTCACCTAAGATTGATTAAAAAGTCCTCAGACTAGATTATCTTTGAATGTTGACTTAGGCTGCAAATTCATACTCACCTTCCAGGGTGGTATACTTCCCAGTCCTAATGGACAGTTGATGGTCTTGGCCTTAGTTTTGCTCTTTTAGGATAAACTGCCAATTTGCCTTCACTGACTGGGATCTGAACTGTGGTGGTTGTGAGTAGTCATGGTACCTACTCACACTGAAGTGAGGCAGCTCACCCAGGTACTCCTGGGGTGGGGCAGGGGACAGCTGCTTAGCTTTTATTTTCATCAAGTCTGTCAGCAACTTTGGGGGAAGGACCACTAGTGGAAAGTGGTTGAGATTTTAGTTCTTGCTGAACTGAGGGAACAAGTCCAGAATCCCTTTCCAATTCATAACCAATAACTCACTCAAGACTCCCCCCACCCCACATTGGGGATTGAACCCAATAGTGAGTGCTAGGTTAGTGTTCTACCACTGAGCTACATCCCCAGCCCTTTTTATTTTTTATTTTGAGATAGTATCTCGCTAAGTTGCTGAGACTGGCCTCAAACTTTTAATCTTCCTACCTCAGCATCCCCAGTAGCTGGGATTATAGACAAGCACCATAACTCCTAGCTTCACTCAAGACTTTGGGCTTGCATGTGATGCCAAAATTTAATTGGGTGATTTTTCTTCATTTACAGGACAAAAAGAAAGAGAAGAAGTGAAATGACCATCCAGCCTTTTCCAGTTTGACTTCCTCTCCCTCCACCCCTCATGTCCTCTTTGCACACATTACAGGTGGCTTGTTCTGTGATAATGAAAAGCATCAGAAAAGCTTTTGTACTTTGTGGTTTTCTCTATTTTGAATTTTTTGATCAAAAAACTGATTAGCAGAATATAGTATGGAGTTTGGCTTCATATTCCTGGGATTCTTCCTCACTTTCTTTTCTGTCAGCCATCCTTAGTGTCTTGTTCTGCTCAGGCAACCAGCCCACCATGAAGAAGAGTGGGGCCAGCAGAGGGAGCAAACTCCAGGAGTCAGTGTTCCCACCAAGCCTCACCAAGTGGATCCAAACTGTTTGGTAGAGCCACCTCAGCCCAGTCTTCCTTATCATTGTTTGATTTGCATGCAGTTCCCATGGGACTGGTCAGTGTGTTTTTCATTGGGAAGAAGTTTGACAGTCCTGTGGTTAATTCAGACTCATTGTTCTGAGCTGTCAGCCCTACAAAGAATGCAAAGAGCCTACTTCTCTGTGGGTGCTTTGCTTCCTCTGTGCTGCCCAAGCTGGTCTGGCAAACACCTTTCTACCTTGCCATCACAAAGGGAATGTGGATTTCTGTATGTTCCCTTTCCCACCCCTGCCTGACCCTCAGGGAATCTGCCTGCTTTCCATCATGGGGTGGGAGGACTTCAGCACAAAGGGAAGACTAATTCTTGTCAGGCATTTATGAAAAGACTGAGCATGTATGGCAAGGTAGAGGTAACAATTTCCAAATTTCTCTTGGTTTTTGTATTTTTGTCATTGTTGGTTTTTAAAATTGGTTAATACATTAGTTACTGAGTGGCCTCTACCAGGTGGCTATAAAGATTTCAAGAGGGGATGGATAGGGAAGGAGAGTGATTGAGCCTCTGGGGCTAATGGGAATGAATCCTACCAGACAAACCTAGGTGAGGACCTGTTTGGAGCAGTGGGGGACAAATCTCATCCACCAACCCTCATGGTTCCTTGTTCAGATCAGTGAAGCAGAACTGTGGTGACTTGCAAACAGCCCTTCAGTGCATTTTTTTGTCTAACCCCACCTGGACACTATCGGTGTGTCAGGCCAGAGCTTTGAACAGTAGGTTCATGTTCATTTTTCTCGATGCACCTTAGTTTTGGGTCTGTTCACTTGTTGCCAGAAACCTGCAGTCTTCTAAGCAGGAACCAGGTGACCAAACTTGGCCAGAGCTTCCATTCCGTGCAGCTTTGTGGTTACAAGCATGGGCAGGTAGTCCTAATGGGAATTGCCAGCTTCTTCGTTTAGGCTACCATAGCCAGTTACAAAAGGGCAGCATCAGGAGTGGTTGTGGCCTGGGGTATTTGGGTTTCAATGCAAGGGACCAAGCCATTGAAAACGCATTACCAATAGGACACTATTTTTGGCTGTCCCTGAACAACCAGTGCATTTTGACACAGTGACTGCTGCTTTGCAGTGTACCATGTCACTGTGCCATTCCATGAAACTGTTCCAGAGATGGCCTGCCACCCAGAATAGCTTGCTTCTGTTGAGGATGCTGCCCTCTGGTGTAGCTATTGCTGCCTCTAGCCTCCAACTTGAGAACTTCCTAAAGGGACTTCGTTCCTCTTAAGCCCTAATTAGCAACTCTCCATAAATTTGGTGATTCTCTGCCAAGTCAGAGAATTTGAGTTTCACCTTCGAAGCCAGACTCCATCTCTTATGCTTTTTTGCTTGGGATAAAGAAGTTTTTCTTTAGACACAGTGCCAAGAATGACAAGATATAAAGAACTACTTTTAAAGAAAATGCCTAACAGGTTTTTAATACAGGTATCACGGTAATTTCCACTTTCTAGTTCCTTGGTTTTCAGCTCAGGCTGCATTCTCTAACTCATACTGTGAAGACAAAGGTGTTTTTGATTCAAAAATATATGATATCTACATAGTCTTAATTTGTAAAAAATAAATAAAATTCCTTAACCTTTCCTGGTGTGTGTGTGTGTAAGTAAAATCAAGGGCACAGCTAGACAGAGCTTGGGGTATGTCTAACTCACTAGTGGGACCTGGGAGTGGGGCTAATTAAGGGCCTGCTCTAGATGTAGATAGGAATGAGGAACTCCCCCCAAGTCCAACTTGGCTCTCCCTCTCTGTAGTTCCAAAGAACCATGTATGTTGGGATTTCCTCTGTGCAGTACATGACCCAGGCTTTTTTCCAGTCCTCTTCCCTGCCTTTACTATAGATTGCCTGTAGTGGCAGATGCAATTGGTTCAGATTTGCAGTCATGCTTTGGAATTTGTGGATGCAAATGGTAAAGAAGCAGTTAACGTCCACTTATTCTACAAGTCCTTTGTTCACTAACTGGTCAGGCACTATTCTAGATGCATCAATGAATAAAAATTCTTACTCTTGTAGAGCTTACTTGTGAGATTATAAATCAGAGCTTGCTCTGTAACAGTCTATTCAACTTGGGCACATTTGTCCTCTAGTTGTCATGTTCATTGTAGACCCTGTCCTTCCTGTTAGGATTTGTTATGCTGACTGGCTGATCCAGGTTACTTGCAGTTGACTTGTTTGGACTCTATATCTCCATGCCAGCTAAGATTTTCCCCAACTTAGAAAGTATCCTTTAAATATATCTTTTCTCTTGCTGACTTTGAGGAAATGTCCATCTTAAAGAGTTTAAGTTTATCTTTGTGCTGAAGCAGGCACAAATCATGACTGCTTACACAGTGGACACTGCACAAAGTACCTTAGAGATTTTTTATATATATATATTTTTTTGGTTGTCAATGGATCTTTGATTTTACTTATTTTTATGTGGTGCTGAGTATCAAGCCCAGGGCCTCATGTGCCAGGCAGGTGCTCTACCACTGAGCCACAACTCCAGCCCCGTTTGTTTTAATATTCCTAGTACCCCAATAAGATGGTGTGTTGACCAAATAGGAACAATTCCAAGCAATTCCTGGCAAGGCGGTGGCAATCTCTGTCCAGAAAGAATGCAGGCACACCGACTCCAGGGCCCCTGATATCCCTGTGTAGGTAACAAAGTTGTCCTGGACTGGTGTCATCCTTTCCATCCTGACATACTGGCTATGGCCCCAGCTGAGGTAGAGATGGAAAAGTGAAAGGTTTTGTGCAAAAATCCCACTGCAGATCTTGTAACCAGTATAGAAGACAGCATACTTTGTCTCTTTCCTCTCCAGTTAAACTGAAGAGGTAACAAAGCCAGGCAGCACAAGCCCATATTCTAGCCAGCCCATCTAGCCAGAACTTATCTCAAAGAACTGAACGAAAAAAGCTGGGATATACATCAGTGGTTGACCTAGTATGTGCAAGGACCTGTACTTAATCCCCAGCACTACCTGCCCCCCCCCCGCAAAAAAAAGGAAGAAAAAAAAGGGTTAACTGCTGCTTGGTCCATGACTAGTGGATCTAGGCCTGTACCAGACAATTGGGGGCAATGGAAGTGGAAGATCCTGACTGCTGGAAGAAGAGACTGTGTCCTTCCTGACATGATCAGATGGGGCTTCTCTTCTTCCCATGCAGAGAATGAACTGGAATAAAAGTTCCTTCTTAGTAGTTGTTCACTGCCAACAGCACAGCAGAGCTACATGTTAAATAAACTTTGTTGAACAGGAGAAAGCATGCAGGCTGCACAACCTGCCCTCTTGGGTCAGGGAAAGGGCTTTGAAGATGACAACTGAGCTAAGCTAAATCACCAAGGTTGAGTCAACTACAGATTAAGAAAGGCAGTGGGGGCCGGGAGGCTGAGGCAGGAAGATCACGAGTTCAAAGCCAGCCTCAGCAACTTAGTGAGGCCGTAAGCAACTCAGTGAGACCCTGTCTCTAAATAAAATACAAAATAGGGCTGGGGATGTGGCTCAGTGGCTGAGTGTCCCTGAGTTCAATCCCTGGTTCCAAAAAAAAAAAAAAAAAAAAAAGGTAGTGGGGGTAGAGGTCTAGGGCTAAGGAATTAGCATGGGGCAAGGTACAAGGAGCATGACCCAATGTAGAGTGTGCAGGAAACCAAATGGTAGGTCTTGCTGGATTGGGAAGACTAGGAGAGAATAGGAAGGGGAGGTAAGGTTGGTAAACGGTTACAAAAAATCTGGTGTGCTGTACCGAGGAGCTGACTTTGTCCTGAGGGCCACAGAGACCATTTTGAAGAACGTTGAGCAGAAAGAAGTGGTTGCACCACTGAGTGACTGGAGAACAGGGAAGAAGGACCAGAGGTAAGGTTGTATGCTAATAATGCCCAGACTTCATTCTCTATCATTTCCCACTAAATGGAACCAGAGCTCTTTGGAAAAATAGTGCTAAGAGGTCTGTAGCAGGAAAAGTATGAAATGAATCTGGAATATAATACTATTTCAGAAAGCAAGCTATCAGACAACTAGCATTATTCAAAAGGACTTGGGGGCCAATTTAAAGAAGATGCTACTTGCTGAAGATGGGCTAATTTGAACATTGGTAACAGTCGAATAAATGTCTTTAAATCTGTAAATTCATGATTTTATATATATATATATATATATATTTTTTTTTTTTTTTTGGTACTGGGGATTGAACCCAGGGGCACTCCACCACTAAGCCACACCCCCAGCCCTATTTTGTATTTTATTTAGAGACAGGGTCGAAAAAAAAAAAAAAAAAAAAAAAAAAAAAAAAAAAACTGGCCTTGAACTTGCAATCCTCCTGCCTGTCTCTTGAGTAGCTGGGATTACAGGCATGTGATACCAGGCCTACCACCAGGAAGATATTTTAAAAATATAATCATGCTGGGCGTGGTAGTGCACGCCTGTAATCCCAGCACTTGGGAGGCTGAGGCAGGAGGATCACAAGTTCAAAGCCAGCCTCAGCAATTTAGCAAGGCCCTAAGCAACTCAGTGAGACCCTGTCTCTAAATAAAATACAATTTAGGACTGGGGATTGAACCCAGGGGCACTCCACCACTAAGCCACATCCCCAGCCCTATTTTGTATTTTATTTAGAGACAGGGTCTCACTGAGTTGCTTAGGGCCTTGCTAAATTGCTGAGGCTGGCTTTGAACTTGTGATCCTCCTGCCTCAGCCTCCCAAGTGCTGGGATTACAGGCGTGCACTACCACGCCCAGCATGATTATATTTTTAAAATATCTTCCTGGTGGTAGGCCTGGTATCACATGCCTGTAATCCCAGCTACTCAAGAGACAGGCAGGAGGATTGCAAGTTCAAGGCCAGTCTGCACAATTTAGCCAGACCCTGACTCAAAACAAAAAAAGGACTGTGACAGTAGTTCAGTGGCAGATTACCCTTGGGTTCAACCTCCAATACCAAAAAAAGCACAAGTTTCTTTCAATAGTAATATTTCAACTTAGCCATGGCACAAGCCTATAATCCCAGCTACTCAGGAGGCTGAAGCAGGAGGATTTCAAGTTCAAGGCCAGCCTCAGCAATTTAGACCCTGTCTCAAAAATAAAAAGGGTTGAGGGTATAGTTAACTCAGTGGTAGGGCCCCTTGTCTAGGATGTGTGAGGCCCTGGGTTTGATCCCCAGCATAAAAAAAGTAAATGTTTATTGTTTTAAACTGTGGTAAAGCAATAGATAACTAAGACAAATATTGACTGGATAGTTGATATTAAAAATTGTTCCTGCATAATGCTAATGGTGTTATTGTGATTATACTCTTCAAAAGTTATCTTTTAAAGTCAGGTACTGAAATATTTGTGAATGAATGAACATGATGTAATATTTAGCTTTCTAAGCTGGGTGCGGTGTCGCATGCCTGTAATCCCAGCGACTCGGGAGGCTGAGGCAGGAGGATTGCAAGTTCAAAGCTAGCCTCAGCAACTTAGCAAAGCCCTAAGCAACTCAGTGAGACCCTGTTTCTAAATAAAATACAAAATAGGGCTGGGGATGTGGCTCAGTGGTGGAGTGCCCCTGGGTTCAATCCCCAGTACCAAAAAAAAAAAAAAAAAAAAAAAAAAAAAATTTAGCTTTCTATTGCCGTGATGAAATACCTGAGGAAAATGAACTTAAGGAAAGGTTTTTTTGGCCTGTGATTTCAGAGCTTGGCTCTGTTGCCTTTGGGCCTGTAATGAGGCAGAACACCTGACAGGGAGCCCATGGCAGAGGAAGTTCATCTCATGATGGCCAGGGAGCAAAATGAGAGACAGACAAGAAGGGGCAGGGTCCCTATATCATCTTTAAGGGCACGCCCCTGATGACCTAACTTATTTCCACTAGGTCCCACCTCTTAAAGTTGCCTCTCAGCCCCAGGCTGGTGACCAAGACTTCAATACCTGGCCTTTGGGGGACATTGAAAAATCCAAACCATAGCTGGGTTCCTGTAATCCCAGTGATCTGGAAGGCTAAGGCAGGAGGCTTGCAAGTTCAAGGCCAACCTTGACCACTTAGGAGACCCTCTCCCAAAAAATAAAAAGGACTAAGATGAAGTTCAAGGGTAAAATGCCCTTGGGTTAAAAAAAAAATCCAAGCCCTAACCATGGTATCTGAGATTTGCTTCAAAATAATGCAACTGGGTGGTGGCAAAGAATGGAGGGTATAGAGAAAATGAACAGTGTTTATATTGGTTGTAGCTGGACAGTAGACATATTCATTCTACTATTCTACCTATGTGTTTTGGAAAAAAAAATTTTTTTATGGTACTGAGGATCAAATCCAGGGTCACACGAACACTAGGCAAGTATTCTACCACTGAGCTATATCCCCAGCCCAAATACTTGAAATTTTCTATGATAGAAAGTTAAAAAGCAAAAAAAAAGTGAAATGGTCCAGGCAAGAGAAAAAACAATCTGAAATAGAGTAGTAGTCATAAGGAAGGAGAAGAGAAGAAACAATGGACTACAATATTCTGGAGGTAAAAATCTCTGGGCTTTGGTGTTTAATTAGCTATGGGAAGGTGAGAGAGACAAGAGAATCAAAGATGCCTCTCAGGTGGCTTGTATTACCACCAGTTACTTGCCCTAATAGGGCCTAATTTTCCCATGTGTCAGATGTAGGTAATAGCAGAAGTAATAACCCCATAAAACTATTTTGAGGATTAAATTAATTAAAATAGTAAAGAATTTAGAAAAATGCTTAGCATATAACAAAATCTCTAAGTGTTAATTCTTCCAAAGGGAGACTCAGGACTAGGAATGAAATGATAGTTTTGGCTTTGGACATGTTGAGATTGCAGTGCTGTGGGACACCAAAGCAGATGCATTGGAATGATTCCGAAGTTAAGGGAAAAACTAGTGTAGAAGCATGATGATTTGGTACATTTAAAACCATAAAAAACACCAGGCTTGGTGGCACACATCTGTAATCTCAGTGTCTTGGTGGACTGAGGTAGGAAGATATCAAGTTTCAGTACAACCTGGGCAATTTAGCAAGACTGTCTCAAAATGAAAATAAATGAATAAAAATGACTGGAGATATAACTCAGTGGTAGAGCACCCCTAGGTAAATAAATAAGTAAATAAAATAAGTAAACAAATACAACTAAAAAACGAGTTAGCTTGGCTGGGAATGTAGCTCAGTCTCAGAGCCTTTGCCTAATGTGCATGAGGCCCTGTGTTCAATTCTAGCACCACAAAACAACAGACAACAAAAAATGAGTTAGCTCCTAGAACAGGTTCTTTGCCAAAGAAGATATACAAATGGCAAGTTCAACATCATCAGACATTAGAGAAATGTAAATTAAAGAAGCAGTAAGCCCAGTGTAGGCTCCCCTGCTTTTTGGGAGGCTGAGGCAAGAGGGTCACAAGTTGGAAGCTAGCCTCAGCAAATTAGTGAGACCCTGTCCCAAAATAAAAATTAAAAGGGCTAGGGATGTAGCTCAGTGGTAGAGCATCCCTGGGTTCAATCATCAGTACCAATAAATAAATAAAGTGACAGTGAAATGCTGATACACACTTATTAGAATGTCTAAAACTTAAAAAATAGTGACAATACTGAGTATTGGCAAGAGGATGGAACAACTGGATCTCTCACATGTCACTGGTTACGAGGTAAAATATGTTAGCCTCTCTGGAAAATAGTTTCACAATTTATTTTAATTTTTTGTGGTATTAGGGATTGTACCCAGGAGTGCTCTACTACTGAGCTACATTCCCAGCCCATCTTTTAGTTTTTGTTTTATTATATTTTAAAAATACCTATTATATATATATGTACACACACACACGTATTTTTAGTTGTAGGTGGACATAATACCTTAATTTTTTAATGTGGTGCTGAGGATCGAACCTAGAGTCTCACACATGCTAGGCAAGCACTCTACTACTGAGCCACAACCCCAGCCCTTTAGTTTTTATTTTGAAACAAGGTCTTGCTAAGCTGCGGAGGCTGGCCTTAAATTTGTGATCCTTCTGCTTCAGTCTCCTGGGCAATTTCTTATAAAATCAGACATGAAAATCATTCAACCCAGCAATTGTACTACTGGGTATTTATCCTAGAGAAATAAAAATTCGTGTTTACACAAAAACTGTACATGAATGTTCCGAGAAGTTTTATTTGTTGTCACCTAAAGCCAGGAATGAACGAAGTATAAATTCACACAATGGAACACTGCAGTATTCTACAATGTGAGAAATGAACCATATTACATGTGACAATTTAGATGGATCTGAAGTAATTATTTTGTGCTCTTTATAAAACTGAACTGAGGTTCCATTGGGAACCCCAGGAACCTCATCATTTAAGAAGCATATGGAAAACTTTTTCAACTGTCTAGGAAGCAGTTAGCTGCTTAGAGGAGCCCCTTCTGGCCTTCATTGCACCTGTGCAGTGTCCCTCATAGCACTGCTCACATTCTCCTGTGCTCACCCAAGGACTCCCAGCCTCACCCCTCAGAGGACTACAGTCAACTCTGGATGCCCAGCGTCTGGCTCAGTGTTGCATGCCTACTGAGCGCCTGATGAATGTCTGTGGTAGAATCATTGTAGGAAGTGAAGGAATGAGAGAGGCACAGTGTGGGGAGTGGGAGGAATGTCATCTTCAGAGTGTCCTGGCTTCAAATGGGTCAGGAAAAAGGAGGTAAACAAGGCCCAGAATCTGTCCTGCTGCCTTGCCAATCCTGTCTACCTTGAGGCTGGCTGTAGGAAAAGTCCCCTAAACTGCCAGGCTGGCAAGCAGGACTGGCAGGGTAGTTCCAGGGGAATCAGATGGGACAGGAAGAGTTTATGTCCAAGTCCATATATTCATATTCTCTGTACTTTGTACAAAGCCTGTGGTGGGCATGGGGAGTTGGTGGCCAGCATTTGGTCCTTTGGTCACAAGTAAAGGGAGGGGCTTCTGTATTTTGTCTTCTCACCACAGGGTGACAGTGCAACCTTGCAAACCTCTCAGATGGGTGCTGTCTCCATTGCTACCACCTGGTGGCAACATTTCCCTAATTACTTTGTAAGAATATTACATTGTTATTTTTCAAATTATTATTGTTGTTGTAGTTGTTGTTATTATTAGACTGAGGATTTAACCCCTTAACCCAGGGGTGCTCCACCACTACATGTCAGCCCTTTTTAAGACAGGGTCTCACTAAATTGCCCAGGCAGGATTTGAATTTGCCTCAGCCCCTCCAGCAGCTGAGATTACAGGTACACACCAATTACAGGTGACAGGTTTAAGATTTCTTTCCTACTTTTTTTTTTTTTTTTTTACAATATTGGTTGTCCAGCCCAGGTCTTTATGCAGGCTAGGCAAGCGCTCTATCACTGAGCTATATCCTCAGCCCAAGGAATGATTTTTTGTTTTAAAGTTCAAAGAATCAAAATAGAACCTATGTGATAAACTCATATTTGCTATTTTAAAATAACTCCTGTGCATTCTCCTGCCTTAGGGAAGGCTCCCACTGCTACCAAGTTGGCTTCCACAGTTCAATACCAGAAACATGATTTCCAGATGGCTCCTGTAACCTGAAGAAGCCCAGCTGTCTTCTGTGACCCTGCCTTGCCTACTCCCTCTCATGCATGATTTTCCATTTTTCAGAGACCTGTCCTCCAGTTGTCCTCTCCCTTCATACCCACATCATTTTAGGGTACGCCAGGCTTCCTGGGGCTGACTTTCCACCACTAGCTTCTTAGTCTCCTCCAGCAACTTTCACCTCTGTTTCACTTCAGCCAGCTGCATGGGATGGGAAAGTCTCCTCTGCTACTCTGACCTCAACCACAACCACATCCGGCTCTGGCACCCTCTCTCCTTCTCACCTGTTGGTGTCACCTCCCTTCTGCTGTGATTTTTTTTTTTTAAACCAGGTTAAGCTCCCAAGGATGCTGAGCCAACCCCATTTATTTTTATTTGTTTTTTTAAATATATTTTTTAGTTTTGGATGGACCTTTATTTATTTACTTATATGTGGTGCTGAGAAGTGAACCCAGTTCCTCACACATGCTAGGCAAACATTCTACCACTGAGCCACAACACACAACTCCCCCCCATTTTTTTTTTATTTTTTTATTTTTTTTATTTTGAGACAGGGTCCAACTAAGTTGCTGAGGCAGGCTTTGAACTTGCAATCCTCTTGCCTCAACCTCCTGAGTCACTGAAATCACTGGTGTGCACCACCTTGCCTGACTTCTGTTGTGATTTTGAATGTACTCTAGAGTCCAACTGCCTGGACTTGAATCACAGATCTTCTACAGACAACCTTTGCCTTGGGGAAGTTATAAGAACACTTTGATCCTCACTTTGTCATATTAAAATGGGGATAATGAGGCTGGGGATATGGCTCAGTGGCAGAAGACTTGCCTAGCATGTATGAGGCCCTGTGTATAATAGCACTGCAAAATAAAAAATGGAGAGGATAACAATAACATAAATCTAAAAAGGTTGTAGCAAAAATTAAGGAGAGAGAAAGAGAGAGAGAGAGAGAGAGAGAGAGTGTGTGTGTGTGTGTATTTCAGAATAGTGCCTGGCACATTGTAAATGTTACATGTGTGTTTGGTATTGTAAATTTATTACTGTTCAAGTTGGAGGCTATGGATAATTTTATCTAACCTCTCACCAGGCACCTCAGTTTTCTTAATAGCAAAGCCTATCTGTAGATTGAATCAGGCATTTGCACCTACTAAGAGAAGCAATAGCGACCACAAAAGTCCCACTTCCCTGTAAACAGGTACCTCAGAGAGCCCTGGCCTTCAGCCTCCACTGGGCTCCAGGCTCTTCGAAAGAAAACCCTGATCAGTCCCTAGCCTCGCCCTGTGACTCAATTTGCAGCATTCACCTCTTTGTCACTTTCTCTATCCACACAATAGGAAATCAAAGGCTCCAAGACCACAGTGAAATTAAGAGTCCCTCTGTGGCAAATTGATAAACGTGGCCAAGTATGATTTGTAACTCTTCCCAGTGACTTGTGATGACCCCTCCTGGCCCACCCTCCAGTCCTCAAAGAGCTGTGCATGTTTCTATTTCCATTTCCTGAAGCCCTTCCACTGAGTCCTCTAGCACTTGTGGTCCTTCATCAACAAAAGTCCCAATGGATTTACCCTCTTGTCTGAATGCTCCCTTGCCTTCCTGTGGCAGCAGTCCTGACTCTCCCTTGAGGACAGTGCTCTCTCTGCAGCACTTTTTAGCAGGTATAGCTTTGTGCCAACAGGCCGGGATGGGTGGTAGGTGCCTTCATGCACTTTAGTGCTGCTTTTACACCTATCTTTTCCCTAAAATCCCTCCACTTTGTCTTTGTCCATGGTCTGTACCACCCAGTATGCCTCCTTCCACTCATCCAACAATCCCTGGATTACTTCCTCTCATTTTTTGAAAGTTTGGCTCCTGCCTTATTGTCTCTCTCTCATAATAATTCTATCCCAATTTTTAGAGATTTCAGTATGCACATAGATGAATCCCCCCAACACGTGGCCTCTCAGTTCCATGCTCTCCTCTTCTCCAGTGACCTCTCATGGTCATAACTCTGGTCCTGCAGCCCCTCTGCATGAGCCTGCTAGGGCTACCATAACAAGGTACCATAAGCTGGTGGCCTACACAACAGAAACTTATTGCCTCACTGTTCTGGAGACTGGAAGCTTGAGATCCAGAAGTTGTCAGTGTTGGTTCTTTCTGAGGGCAGCAAGGGAGAATCTGCCCAGGCCTCTCACCCAGCTTCAGGTGGTTGCTGGCAATGTTGGTGCTCCTGGACTTGTAGATGCGTCACCCCTATCTCTGCTTCATCTTCTCATGGTGGCCTCCCTGTATGTTGTGTCTAATTTTTCCCTTTACATAAGGATGCCAGTCAAATTGGACCAGAGCCTAGTCAAATGACCTCATTTTAACTTGATTATGTTTTTAAAGATTCTACTTCCAGATAAGGTCCCCTCTTCAGATTCTGTGGGTTAGGACTTCAGTATCTTTTGGGGAAGAGAATACAATTAATCCCACAACATACCTCGTACTCCCAATTTCATGCATCCCACCTCTGACCACCACTTAATTTCTTCCCAACTTCTTTCCAACTCATTCTCACTACTCCTCTCTCTCCGAAATTCCTTTGATCCCACCAAGACCTCCAACCTACTGATTCTGTCTCCTTCATGCCCCTTCCATTCCTGTCCTCTTTTCCCTCTTTATCCAATTTAAAGTCTAAAGTCATTTAATAGACTTGCTGTCTTGCATATACTTAGATTCCCTTGTTCACTCTCCTTTGTCACAGGCACTTGGCAAATTGCCAGTCTAATTTGCCAAGTCTGGCTAATCCAACTCACTGTCTATTCTGTGTCTAGCATGAATGGAGAAGAGAACACATTTATGTTTGTAAGACTCACTTTAAATTCCTAATTGCCTCAAGTGGACCCTGTGTGCTGTTTGGTAATCCTACCACCTTTCCAGTTCAGTCACTTTTTTATTTAAGGTATTGGGATTGAACCCTGGGCCTCATACATGCTAGGCAAGTGCTCTACTACTGCACTATATATCCCAGGCCCCAGTCACTCTTTTAGTTAGGTGACTACTCATATTTTCTCCTTTCTTTTTAGACTTCCAACATCTCCTTCCCCAATCCTTCTTCTTAGCTGATGTTCTTAATTATTTCCTTGAGACAATGCGGCACAGAAGGTACTTCTACAAGTAGACACCACCACCTATACCCAAGTCAGTGTTTTCCTTTTCCTTGTACCCGTGCATACTGCTTAAGGTCACTTGTGCACTGGAGCCCCATTCCCTTTTCTTTCTTCTGTATCATCAAATCTCTATTGTCTCTATTTTATTATTATTATTTTATTATTGTCTCTATTAGAGATTTTTATCAAATCTCTCTCTGTCTCTATTTTATTATTCCTAGACATATAAGAACATAGTTTCATGGGGTCCAGTGGTGTGCACCTGTAATCCAGACACTTGGGAGGCTGACACAGGAGTGTTGCTTGAGCCCAGGAGTTTGAAGTCAGCCTGAACAAAGTACTGAGAACCTATCTCAAAAACAACAGAACAAGGGCTAGGTGTGTAGTTCAGTGGTAGAATGCATACTTAGTACATATGAGGCCCTCGTTTCAATCCCCAGTTCCCCGGAAAAGCTTTAATTTTTTCCTATGTTTAAGAAACCCTCTCACCTGGGTGTGGTGGCACATGCCTGTAATCCCATGCCTGCAATCTCAGTGCCTGAGATTACAGGTGTGTGCCACCATTCCTGACCTTTAATTTCTCATTTTTTTTTTTAACTAGGGATTGAACTCAGGGACACTCGGCCACTGAGCCACATCCCCAGCCCTATTTTGTATTTTATTTAGAGATAGGGTCTCACTGAGTTGCTAAGGGCCTCGCTAAACTGCTGAGGCTGGCTTTGAACTCGCAATCCTCCTGACTCAGCCTCCCAAGTCGCTTGGATTACAGGCGTGTGCCACCACGCCCGGCTAATTTCTGATTTTTAAAAAATGTGGTGCTGAGGATTGAACCCAGTGCCTCATGTGTGCTAGGCAAGCGCCCTACCACTGAGCCACAACCCCAGCCCTAATTCCTGATTTTGATGGTCTTGGGGATATACAGGAAAATGCCCTTGTTTAGAGGAAACAAACACTGATGTATTTGAAGTGATGAGGCATCAGGTTGACAACTTCCTCTCAAATAGAGAAAAAAAAAAAGTTCAGTGTACTGTCCTTGAGACATTTATATATAAGATGGTTTCAAAAATAAGACCTAAAAATATTAAAGCCCGCTGGGAACAGTATTACATGCCTATGATCCCAGTGACTTGGGAGACTGAGGCAGGAGAATTTCAAGTTTGAGACCACCCTCAGCAATTTAGTGAGGGCCTAAGAACTTAGTGAGACCCTGTCTCAAAATAAAAATAAAAAGGGAAGGGTATGTGGCTCAGTGGTCAAACCCTCCTGGGTTCAATCTCCCATGGCAAAATAATAATAATAATAATAATAATAATAATAATAACAACAACAACAATAATAAATTAAAAGGTAGTTTCTCTTAAAAAAAATTAAAACCTCACCAGGCATTGTGGATACATGTAATCCCAGTAACTCGGGAGGCTGAGGCAAGAGGACTGCTTGGGTTTTTTTTGGGGGGGGGGCGGGGCTGGGCAGTATGGGATTGGAACCCAGGGTCACTCAACCACTGAGCCACATCCCCAGCCCTATTTTATATTTTATTTAGAGACAGGATCTCACTGAGTTGCTTAGCACCTCACTTTTGCTGAGGCTGGTTTTGAACTGACAATCCTCCTGCCTCAGCCTCCTGAGCCACTGGGATTATAGGTGTGTGCCACCACCCTGCCTCGAGAACGGTAAGTTTGAGGCCAGCCTTAGCAATTTCTCAAGCCCTGTTTCAAAATAAAATAAAAAGAGCTGAAGATGTAGCTCAGTGGGAGGAGTGCTACCCTACCATGGGTAAGACCCTGGGTTCAATTCCCAATATTGCAGAAGAAAAAAGAAAGAAAAATTAGTCTTTTTTCTTTTTCTTACACTGGGAATTGGATCCACGGGTACTTTACCACTGAGCTGCATCCCCAGCACTTTTTTTTTTTTTTTCACTCAGGGTCTACGTTGTCCAGGCTGGCCTTGAACTTGCAATCCTCCTACTTCAGCCTCCTGAGTAGCCGAGATTATAGGCATGTACCACCATGCCTGTTGAAACTTCACTTTCGACCGTCTTCTCTCACTCATTTTCTCTATCTGTTGTCTATATGCCAATTCTTTCCCATTTTCTTTTGACATACTCCAAATAGTTTTCATTTCTACCACTGTTCTTGTTAAGGTCACCAATGACCTCCATGCTAAATTCAAAAGACAATTTTAATCCTCAGTTCACCAGATATGTCAGCAGAATTTGACAGCTTAGAATTTATTTCTTCTTGAAACATTTCCTTCACTTATATCCAGAATCCCACATTCTCCTGGTACCACATTTTCTATCTTGTTTGCTGTTTCCTCCTCATTTCCTGTGACCTCTAAAAAATAGAGGATCCCAGAGTTCAGGACTCAGATCTTTCCTCTTCTCACTCCTTTAGTGATCTCATCCAGTCCTCTGGTTTTAAATAACATCCACATGTGATGACTTACTTATATCTTCAATTCAGACCTCTTTTCTAAACTCTGGATGTCTGTAACCAACTGCTTATTTCAAATTTTCCTTTGGATGTTGTCCAATAAACATCTCAAATTAACACGTCCAACACTTAACTCCTGATCTTTCTTTTCCCAAGTCTGTTCTATTCACAGTCTTCCCTGAATCTATTAATGGTGATGTCACCCTTCTAGTTGCTCTAAAACTCTTGGAGTTATCCTTAGCTCTTTTTTCCCTCACATCAATTACATTTGGAAACCCTATTGTCTCTATGCCACCACCTGGTCAGGTTACCACCATCTCTCATGGGGGCTACTGAAGAGACCTCCTTAGTAGTCAGCTTCCATACTTGCCCTCTACAGTTTATCCTAATCACTCTGCGTGTTCCCTATTATACTGTAAGTGAAAGTCACAGTCCCTACCTTGGGCTTCAAGACCCTACATGATCTCTTACTCCTACCAAGTTGGCTAAGAACAAAAAGTTTGATAATGCTCAATGGGTGGAAAATATGGGGAGGTAATTCCACTTATATGTTGTTGTTGGGAATGCAATTTATTGATTTCTACAAAAAAAAAGTCAAGCATACTCTATGACCCAGGAATTCTATTTACAGGAATTTTTCTTATGCAAATACAAAAGTACATGTGATTTCACTGCAGCATGTTACAGCAAAACATATAGTGTGCCATGCAATGGAATGGAGTACCATGCATGATAACAGAGATTCATGCACTTTGGAAGGACCTCCAAGATTTTAAACACTAAAGGGAAGCATCAGATCAGTAACTATAATGTCCTTGTTAATAAAAGGTAAACATAAATATGCTGTGTTTGTGTATTTTAAAAACATCTGAAAGGACTACCAACTAACTCAGGATTAGTCTGGGAAGTAAGACTGGGGAGTGAGATAGGGGAATGAATGTAAGGGAGAGTCTGGTTTATTTTGAAAAAAATTTTTAATTGAACCTAGGGGTGCTGTACCACTGATCTACATTCCCAGTCCTTTTTGAGACAGGATCCCCTGAAGGTGCCCCAGCTGGCCTTGAACTTGATCCTCCTGCCTTAGTCTTCTGAGTCTTCTGATTACAGGCATGTGCCACCATGCCTGGCACAAACATATACTTTTTTTTTTTTTTTTCGGTACTGGGGATTGAACCCAGGGGCACTCCACCACTGAGCCACATCCCCAGCCCTATTTTGTATTTTATTTAGAGACAGGGTCTCACTGAGTTGCTTAGGGCCTCGCTAAATTGCTGAGGCTGGCTTTGAACTCGCGATCCTCCTGCCTCAGCCTCCCAAGTGCTGGGATTACAGGCATGCGCCACCGCGCCCAGCTACAAACATATACTTTTAAAATTTGTATGTCTAATAATTCTTTAAACTTTTCTAAAAAGTTGTTCCACACCCCAAGATCATAGAGATGCTCATCTGTATTTACTGCAATTCATGTGGTTTTAAAAAAAATGATTTTTATGCTTAAATGAATTCAGGATGACAAATCAGCAGTATCTGGAGCTTGCTGTGGAGTGTGATTGGTTCTTTTTTAAAACTTTTTTTGATAAAGAAAACAAAACAAACTATTTGCAGAAAATATAGAAAAGGGTAAAAGAAAATAAAACCACTGGCAACCTAGAGAAAAACCTCAGTTAACTTTTTTAGTCATTTCCTTCAAAAGGCAGAGTGCCCAGTGGAGTGGAACCTGCATCTTCTTCCTCTTGTGCTGATGCCTTGATGCCTTTTGTGGGATAGGGCAGGTATATGGCAGTTTTGGCTTCATTTGGGAAGCCCAGCAGAAAAGGTCTTACACAATGGTTAAAGCAAACATTCACCCACTGGGGTGTGTGTGTGTGTGTTTTATGGTACTGGAGACTGAGTATTCTACCACTGAGCTATATCCCCAACCCTTTTTAGTTTTTATTTTTATTTTTTAAAAATATTTTTTAGATGTCAACAGACCTTTATTTTACTTATTTATTTATATGCAGTGCTGAGAATTGAACCTAGTGCCTCACACATGCTGGGCAAGCACTCTACCACTGAGCCATTTATTTTTTATTATTTTTTTTGGTCCTGGGGATTGAACCCAGGGGCACTCCACCACTGAGCCACATCCCCAGCCCTATTTTGTATTTTATTTAGAGACAGGGTCTCACTGAGTTCTTTAGGCCCTCATTAAGTTGCTGAGGCTGGCTTTGAGTTCGCGATCCTCCTGCCTCAGCCTCCCAAGTGCTGGGATTACAGGAGTGCACCACTGCACCCAGCTTAGTTTTTATTTTAAGAGAGGGTCTTGCTAAGTTGCTGAGGCTGGTCTTGAATTTGTAGTCCTCCTGCTTTACCCTCTGGAGTCACTGGGATTACAGGCATGTGCCTCTGTGCCCAATAGGCAAACCCTTTCTTGAAGTGCAAGAAGAAATTGGGTTCCCTAGAGTGGTTCCCCCGCTGACTCCCCCATACTGGGGATTGAAGCCAGGGGCACTTAACCACTGAGTCACATCCCCAGATCTTTTTTTTTTATTTTTTGGAACCAGGGATTGAACTCAGGGACACTCGGTCACTGAGCCACATCCCCAGCCCTATTTTGTATTTTATTTAGAGACAGGGTCTCATGAGTTGCTTAGGGCCTCGCTAACTTGCTGAGGCTGGCTTTGAACTCGCGATCCTCCTGACTCAGCCTCCCAAGTCGCTTGGATTACAGGAATGCGCCACCACGCCCGGTGTTCCCCAGATTTTTTTGAGACAGGGTGTTACTAAGTTGCTGAGGCTGGCTTTGAACTTGTGACCTCCTGCCTCAACCTCCTGAGTGGCTAGAATTACAGGCCTGTGCCACTACACCCAGCCCTAGAGTGTCTTTAAACTCACTTCCAAGTCCTCCTCCAGAATTATTTCAGACAGAACACTGGGTCTGTGTGGAGGGCATACAGTCATGTGGGCTGAGTGATGATTCCACTAGGACCAACACCCCTCTGTGGCATGTGGCAAGGGGTGGGGGATTTAGGCAGAACAGCTGGTAAGCAGCTGGTAGGAGACAGATAGTAGGTGCCTAACAGGCACTAGGTGTACCTTGCTCTAGTGCCTGACAAAGGACATTATCCCAATCAGTTCATACTGTCCCAGAGACCAAGTGACACCTTGCATTTGCAAACACTACAGAACAGAGCCCAGCAGCAGAACTGATCACCCCTGTAGGAACAATGTGGATGGATCCTTTGCTCTCACCTTCGAAAAGGCAGAGCCAAGAATCAAGCCCACCATGCTGAACTTCTTCCCAGAAAGGAAATTGGAGAAATAACCTGCAGGCAAACAATTCAGTTTTAACTAGGAAATGAGGTAATTCATTAGGTTCAAGCAGAGGAAAAGTTTCAAAAAATCAAGAAATAAAAATTAGGATGCAGACTACTTTGAGCTCACTTAAGGAAGAGGCAGAGATTTGCAGCTTGGCTGTGTGTGTGTTTAGTTGTACTGGGAATTGAAGCCAGGGATACTCTACAAGGTCTTGCCAAATTGTCCAGGCTGGCCTCGAGCTGGGATCCTCTTGCCCCAGCCTCCCAAACTGCTGGGATTAAGGTGTGCACACCCCACCCCCCAACTTGCAGCTAGATAATACAACAATTAAACCATTAAGAACAAAGGGGCAGTGGGAGAGGTACCTTCAAGTAGAAGGAGGTAAGAGAATGGGATTCTGACTTAAGTAAAACCAAGACATTGAACTCAGCTCTTTTCTAAGGGTTGATTTCTTCAATGATGACATTAAGGAAAACAGGAGTGGGAGATGCCAGATGCAGGAGGTGGTAAGAAAAGCTCAACACTAAGGAGGTCTGGCTGCCGGGACAGGTAGGTCCAGCCTAATTTCCCACTCTACTGTGGATGAAGAAAACCAATGTTCAGAGAAGGGGTAGTTTGCTGAATGAGACCAGCACGGTGTCGCTGGAGAGATGCTGCTAGAGGACTAGCATGAAGGTAAGTGATGTCACCTTCCCATGTTCAGCCTTCCTCAGTCTTGTCAGAGTTCAAGAGTGGTATCTAGTGGTACTTTTTTTTTTTTTTTAGTGAGACTGGGGATTAAGACTAGGGGGACTTTACCACTGAGCTACATCTTCAACACTTTTTTTTTGACAGGGTTTTGTTAAGTTGCTGAATTTGGCTTTGAACTTGTGATCCTCCTGCCTCAGTCTCCTGAGTATCGACTGTGTCCAGTTACTACTGAGGTTTGAATGGACCCAGTGATACCCCATCCAGTCACTTCTGACTCTAACCCACAGTGCTGACACAGTGGGACACTATGACCATGTGTCTACTAAGGGACCCCACCTCTCACACACCAACTGTCCAGAGTCCCAACCACAAGTCCCCAGGTTTCAAGCACACAAGCTGTCCTGGTAGCTTTCAGAGGTGTATGTCATGGGGAGGTGGCAAGTGCAGGCTGCGTCAAGATGCTCTGGACAAGTCATGCTGCCCTTGTAACCTGGCAGGGAGGAGGCCTTCCTCAATAGCTGGCAATGCCAGATGGGCTATCTGCCCCTGGCTTACTTATTAAGGTCCTCACCCAACTTCTGGTCCAACAGGAAGTCCACAAGAGAATTTGGGAGAGCTCCTGGAAACCAGCACTCTTCCCTTCAGCCTCATTTCTGGTCTCTCCTTCCTAAACTGAGAGTGCAAAGGTGGGGAACTTTTGGTTGACATCTGAGATAGAAATTGGGCCTGTCCTAGATCCTCTCTCCTTAAATTTGAGATTAGAAGGTGGCAGTAATTTAAGAACCAGTTGTGTCTTGCTTAGTTGCATGGCAACAGGAGGCTACATATCTACCCTCCAACACCTGAGGTTCCAAATTGGCCCACTTTGAGTGCATGCCCATGACACCCTCCCCACCACCCTTCCTAACAGGCTGCTCGGCCTTGTGCCCCACCTAACCCTGGCCCAGGGGAATCCCCTGAAGCCCACACATACCGTTCCAGGCTTAAGCAAGCCCCATATCCCCAACCTCCTAGGATGATTCCACCTTTCCATCCTGAGTCCTCCCACATGACAAGCCAAGTCAGGGTGGGAAGGGCCTCCATGTTTTATTAGGGATACGGCAGAAGCAGAGGCTGGAAGCAGAGCAGCCATGTTTTTAACAACAGATAAATTAACAGTAGTGCGGGTTGAGGGGTAGGAACTGGGCCAGGCGCCTTAATAAAAAAAACAAAACAAAACAAAAAGACAAACAGACCCCGAAGACATGGGGCAAGGGAGGGCAGCACCATCCAGACGGCAGGGAGGACCAGGGCAGAGAGAGAAGGCAATGTGTCCCCTTACCCCTAAGTTCCACCAGCAGGGGCCTCCAGAATGGCTCCATGGAAGCTTTGGGATTGGGGAGCAGCCAGATTGGGCAGAGATGGCACAGCTGGTGGGCAGAAAGCCCAGCACCACAAGATGGCTCAGCCTGAAGTGGGAGCTGAGGGAGCTGAGACAGTGGCTTTGAACCCCCAGTCCCTTAAAGGAAAAGCCTTATTCTGGGTGAGTGAAGGAACCAAGGGTGGGGTCTCTCCCTGAGCTGAGCATGGCCATCTCCTCCACAGCAGCGGTGGGCAGTGGGGTGTGCCAGGGACCTCTGTCATGTTCTTATCCACCTGCCTCTTTGGTCCCTTCAGGCAGGGACCCACTGGCTCTGAGGCATGGGGTATGAAGAGAGAGGGTCCAGTCCATGGTCCCCAGATCCCGAGGGAGCTGTGGTGGGTGCAGTCCTTCAGCCCTGACTCCCACAGGAAGAGAGTGAGTCATAGAGCGAGTCACTGAGGGACTCTGAGGTCTCCAGCCCTGGAGCACCCCCACTGGCCACTCTGCCTTCCTCACCCATGTCCGAAGTGCTGGGGGTGCGACTGCCCCCAAATGCTGGGCCCTGGGGTGTAGAGGCTGGGCGGCTGGGCTCCAGGTTCCGTTTCCGGTCTACAGGCAGGGCCTGAAAAGGAGGGACTGCTTGGAGGACATTCCTTCCCACCTCTTGGCCCAGCTTGTGAAGCACTGGGCTGAGGGACATTCTGTCCACTTGGTGGGAGGTGTTCTAGGGGTCTGCCCTTGAAAGGTAGTGGGCTGCAGGTACAACGATACACAGACCTACCATGGCTCCAGGGAATGATGGAAATCCTTTCCCTAAGAGGGGTGGGTGGGCTGTCCAGAGGGGCATTGAAGGGGTGCTCCCTCCACCCTCCTCCTGGGCAGTGCTGGGCCTCCTGGGATATGCAGGACACATGCTGTACTACTGTGGCCTCATACCATTCCCTCTTGTCCCCCGATCCTCTTCTCATTCCCCTTCAATTCTCACCATGGGGGTCCTGGGAAGCCCCTCCAATTGTCGGGGTGGGCACAGGAAAGGGTCAGAGGAGCTGCCAGCTGCCCTGGTATTGGGGAAGGTCCAGTTCTTGGCCAGCTGCACAGGAGGCGGACCCGAGTCTTCACAGGGATCTGTGCAAGAACAAGAGGAAGGTGGATGGAGTGGTCTAGCTCCCGGGGCCGTTCCATTTACCCGCTGGGACACTCACCATCAGGACAGGTCTGGCGGCCCCGATGGCCTGGCGTGGCAGTGAGCAGTGCAGGAAAGGCTGGCATGCTGGGGTGCCGCCCACTCACTAGCAGCTCCTCTATGCCCGGCACCTCCCGCTCTAACGTGTGGGCACGGCGGGGGACTTTGGTAAGGGCTGGGGGCCGAGCTGGGGGCACTCCTGGTGGAGGTTCCAGCCGTGGTGGTTTGGTCTTGGGAAGATTCTTGCTGGGGGTCCCACTGCTGCCATGGTCTGGGGGTGGGAAAGTCCCAATGCCACTGTCCAAGGTTCGTGTCAAGGAGCCACAAGCTGGGGAAGAGAGGATGTGGAGGATGTGAGGTAGAGGCTGTGCCCCTCTTCCTCCTTCCTCTAGCTTCCCACCCCAGTCCAGGCTCCACTCCAACTCTCAGGGTCCTCTTGGCCCAACATGCCCATTCTACAGAACCTGCTTGCCCACCCTCATGGGTCCTGGGCTCAGAGTGGGTACCCTTGATGGTAAAGGAGGTTTCCCTTCTGTGCAGACCCAGAGTCCACTCGGTGTTGGTCCCCAAGATGGCACTTGGAGCCTGCACCTGCCACGGTTACAGGGAGGAGTATCCTCAAGCCCCGGTCCCACCAACCTGTGAAGTGTGAGCTGGGCACTGGCTCGGCCAGGCTGTCTTCTGAGGGCATCTCTTCCCGCTTCCCTGGCTCACTGCTCAGCTGTGTGGGTACAAAAGACCTAGGTGTCCATTCCCATCCCTCCTCCAAACCCCACTGTGTCCCTGGGAGTAGGAATGTGAGGACAGGAGCAGGGGTGTAGGGGCATTAGGGCCCTAGAGGATAGCTCTGTTTGCAGGCCCTCTGGAACCCCATCTCCTCTCCTGAGTCCCCCTTACAACCACAAATGCATCCAGCAGCTCCCAGGATCAAGAGAAGGGGGAACCCTCCAGAGTCAGGCCCTCCTACCCAGCCAGGTCCCAAGAACTTACCTTTCCAGGAGGTTTCCCACAGCCCTGAAGTGGGCCCACCAGGCCATTTCGGGGCCCACAAGCTGGCCAGGGGTTCTTGGGGTCAGAGGACACTGGCTGGAAATCCCCATACTCAGGTTTGGGCTCCCGCCAACTCTTAGGTGGCAGCTCCTTGCCGTCCACCCTAGGGGTAACAGGAAAGGGAGGTGAGGGAGGTGAGGAACCTCAGTACTCAGAAGACTACACCAGCCTCTATGGTTTGGATATACTTTGAGTGGCCTCCAAGCTTAATACTTCATTGTGAGGGAATGAGAGTGGAAACAATCTATGGTGTTTAGAGGGAGAACCTTTGCAGGTGTGTGCGAGTGCTCAGGATCGGGTAAGGTCATTAGGGTAGAGCCTGCATGGCTGAACACTGGTGGACTTATAAGAGAGACCAGCAGAGGCACACATTCACATACGCACTCTCTCGCCATGTGACATTCCGTGCTACCTCAGGACTCTGCCAGCAGGAAGCCATCACCAGATTCAGCTCCTAGACCGTACACCTCCTAAACTCTGAGCCAGAACAAACCACTTCTTTATAAAGTAGCCTGCTTTGGGTATTTCATGACAGTAATGAAAAATGGATTAATATACCAGCCTGTCATCTTCCAGGTGCTGGGCCTGGTAAGGCACTTGCTGGCAAATACCTGGGGGAAGGGGACATATTGGGGGTGGTTGTTCCCACCAATCTCTCCTGACACTGGCAACAGGTAGGGACCCTGTTGGCAGCGGGGGGCAGGGGGGCCCAGTGAATAGTGGAAGGAGGGAAGGTGAAACACCTCCTCCAAAGCTACCCAGGGTCAATGTGCTCTGGTATACTGGCAGATCAGGTCACATCCTGGTCCATGCACAATACTCTGCATGCTCCCCATGAACTTCTGAGCACACTTGCCACCCAAACCTCATACAAATTCCTTCAGACTTTCTGTTGTTATCAGCCCAGAAAGTGCAATCCCAGGATCAGTGGGCTTCTTTTCTAAACCACAGATTCCCCCTACTGGCAGGTGACAAAGTGTAAGATGGGAAAGGGATCTTGTTGCTGAAGGAAGACTTTCATTAGCTTTAGATAGGCTCTAGCATTCATTTAACTCCCACATGCAGGCACCTTAGGCCAGCTCATCTGACACAAGATAATCCTGAAAAATAGGACTGTTAATTTGCTGGGCGTAGAGGCATACACCTGTAATCCTAGTGGCTTGGGAGGCTGAGGCAGGAGGATGGGGAGTTCAAAGCCAGCCTCAGCAACTTAGTGAGGCCCTAAGCAGCTCAGTGAGACCTGACTCTAAATAAAATATAAAAATAGGAGCTGGGGAATGTGGTTGAGTGGTTAAGCACCCCTGGGTTCAATCCCTGGTACAACCCCCCACCCCCCAAAAAACGACTGTTAACTCTTCTCAAATGAAAGCAAGTCTGGATGGCAGCCAGCCAGCAAGCAGGAGAGTAGGGGTATAAGCCCCAGACTTCTGATGTGAGTCCTAGATTATTCCTCCAGGCCAGGTCACTAACCCCCAGACATTCTGGTAGTATCCTATCCCATTTGACTTCTGGGAAGCCCAAGTTGCCAGAAAGGCAGTCTCAGGTCCAGAATCAGGTGTGCCTGCTGAACATCTGCCAACTGATCCCAGGTCCTCACCTGTTGAGCAGCTGTTGCATGAAGGTGTCGGCACCCTGGTACATACCGGCCAGCTGGCCTTGCACCTGCCCTAGACCAGGGCTGGGTGCTGTGGTCAGGCCCCCAGGCCGTGGGCGGGCCCTACTGCTCAGGTAGGCCTTCTCTTCTTCCAGGGCCCGACGGAGGTCTTCTGCCTTAGCCATCAGCTTGGAGATGTTAAGGCTCTCAGCCTCTAGCTTGCGAGCTTCCATCTTGACCTCCTTCCGGAGTGGTGAGCCCCCACTAGCCCCTTCCTTGCTTTTGGTGGCCTCTGTTCGGCGATTCAGTGCTGGCAGCTTGCTCTTCTTAAGGCCGAACCAGCTAGCGATGCTGCTGGTGTTGCGGTGCTTGGCCTCAGAGCCTGGTGCCCGCTCCTGGCCCTGGAGCCGCAGCACGTTCTCCTCAATGCCTTTCATCACCTTCTCCTCAATGGCTGAATGTGGGGCCGGCCCCTCAGGGCCCTGGCTTGGGTCAGAGGGGCCAGGCACAGGGGATGTAGGCTGGCCTGCGGTGCTACCACAGTCTGCCCAAGGAGGTCCCTTCCCCTTTTCAGGCTTGGATGGCTCCTTGGCGACTGGGGGGGCAATAGGTCGTGGCACCACCTTGGTGGGTGACTTGGAGGGTAGCTTTGTAGGGCTGCTGTGAGGGCTCTTGTTGGGCTTGCCCAGGCTGGGGGCTGAGGTTGGCACTTTCGCAGGGGTGCGAGGCACCTGGGGGCATAGGGCCCCTGCCAGCCGGCTCTTGGCCAGCTCCACTTTGGTGAGGCAGCTCCTTGGTGAGACAGGCTCCAAGTCAACCCGGGCCCCCATGGAATGGGATGAGTAGACACGGGCCCCAGGATCCCCAAGTCCAAGTCCAGGTTCCTGCTGCTTCAGGCTGCTAGTGCCTAAGGCCACTGCCCCCCGTAGGACTACCTTTGCTTCTGGCTGCTCAAGGGGTCTAGTAGTGGTGGGCACCATATCTCCAGTACTCTCCCCTGACCTCCCTGGTCCTCGGGCCTTCTCGGTGACAGGCCTGGCAGGCACCCCATTTTTCTCTGTGCCCAGGGGCCCCTCAGGGCCTGTTTTCAGTTTTCCCAGGACTGCCAATCGGTCCCGCAGAGGTGTGTAGTTGGTATCCCCAGGTCGCCGCCCTGACCCCTGGCTGGGCTTCTTAGATGAGCTGCCTGGGGTCCTGCGGCTGGGATGGGGAGACTCCGAGCCTGCCTTGTCCAAACTCTTCTCCTGGGGGCTCCCATAGGGGCAGGATACTGGGAGGCAAGGACTGCGGGGGACTCCAGGGCTTCTGAGGACATCAGGAGCCTGTGGTACCTCCAGAGTCAGTTGTGGGTAGGTGGACACCTGCAGTGGGGATGGAGGTGGCTCTGGGGAAGGCCCCCTAAAGGTGCCCCGGGAAAGGTCCAGGATGTTTTCATAGCAGGGAGAGACCACTGGTCCTGGGGATAGTGTGGTAGACAAGGCTGACTGGGGGGTTCTGAGCTGTGCAGAGTCTGCGATTGTAGAGCAGGGTGAAGGACTGGTGGGCAGGCCCTGTGCCCCCTCTGGGGACAGTTCCCCACCCAGACCCCTGCGGGCCAGCAGTGGGGAGGGGCTGCCATCTGAGCCACTGTTGCGACAGGGGATTCGGGAGTTCCGGGGTAGCTGGGGGCTGAGCTGGGGGCCTCCTGGGTTAGGAACCTTCTCCGAAGCTGAAGGCAGCTTGAGAAATTTGAGACCTCTGGCTGGAGAGGGCAAAAGGTGTCCTTGGGCTTCTCCAGGAGAAGGGGGCCCAATTTGGAGCTTGCTTTTCACCTGAGATGAGGAGTGGGGTTGGCCAGGCCTCGAGCCCAGTGGAGCATCCCCAGCACCCATGAACATACTGAGGAAGGGGAGGGGCCCTTGGCCCTCTGAGGTAGCACCAAAGCCCAGCCTGTGGGCCTCTGGGGTACCCCCACCCCAAGCTGACTTAGAGAGGCCTTTGGACTTGGACAGCTGCTGGGGCCCCTGGTCGGGGGATGATGGCTGCCCAGGACCTGGGTGGTCCCCATTGAGTGGGCCTGTAGCCCCAGCCAGGAAGGCCTGTAGATAAGTCTCTGTGTCCTCAAGGAGCTGGCCCAGATTCAACTGCTTGCGGGCTAAGGCACCCAGTAGGGTGTCGGGACTAGGTGCCTCATTGGGGTCACCCGCCTCATCAGAAGAGGAGGAGGAGCTACTGCCTGGGGCACAGTGTGCACCAGAGCTAGTGCCCTGGGCCTGTGGTGGCGCCCTGTTAGGGCTCCAAGGCTGCCTGGTACCCTCTTCCTCCCCTGGTCCCCCCAAGAGGCGCTCCCAGTGCAGCAGACCTCCTAGGTTACCAGGTCCAAGTAGCAGGTAGGGGGCCCAGGGCGAAGGTTCAGGTTGCGGTGGGCCACACAGCTCTCCATTGATGGGCTCTGAGGAGCCAGGACCCTGGCCTGAAGGCTGCCAAGGGGTGGCAGGTGAGCACAGAAGCAAGGGGTCAGTCTCCTCCAGAGCTCGAAGCACCTCCAAAATCTGGGCTTTCTTCCGAAGAAATGGGGATAGGGCATCTAGTGCTGGTGGTGGGGTGACTGGGGGGCCTGGGCCTCCTGGTCGCAGTTGCTGCTCCCAACACACCTGAGAAGGAAATGAGAAGACTTATATAGTGGGCATTCTGGTCGAGGCTCAGGTCCTGAGTTGGGCATAAAAATATGCCAAGAATAGGGCTGGCCTGGTTGTGTGTATGTGACCCCAAAACGAATTCACAGCTCTTGGGGTAAGATGGCTCAGCTTCCTCAAGGGGTGCTGGAGTCTGGTTACCCCAACTTGTACCTGGCACACCTTGGGTAGGGTGGGTACCCTGCATTCCCTTCTTAATTATCCCAGCATCCCATCCCTTTTGCTGTTTGGATTAGCAGGGATAACCAGCTATAACTCTGACATTCATGCTTGCCTCAGGAGGGAGGCCTGTCCATTTTTCACGTTCCAGAAAGAATTGACATTCATGCTTGCCTCAGGAGGGAGGCCTGTCCATTTTTCACGTTCCAGAAAGAATGGAGACTCAAGAAAGGGGTATGATGTGGCCAAGACCTAAGTCTCCGTAGGCAAACCCAGGCTTTCTCTGTCCAGCTAACATCCTGGCCTGATTCTCAAAAGGAGAAGCGGATTGGAGATGACTCCATGCAAAGCCTTCCCTTCTACTATCCTGCTCCTTCTTGAGTCTGGAACAGTGGTTAACAACACCCTCTCTGGAGTCAGACTTTGAGGGTTGAAGTCTACTTAGCAATATGACCTTCAGCAAGCTATTTGACCTATGAGCTTCATGGTGTCATCTGTAAAATGAGATGGTAATTATGTTTAAACTCATAAAATAAGATAAAAGAGTTCCAAGGTGCCCTGCACAGTGCCTGGCATGGAATGAGTTCCATAAGTGTTAACTCCTACTCTCACTGCATTACTAATGCATTCGCTCACAGACCAGGGGTGGTGGGGTGGGGATCTGGTTTTCTTGTACCCCCAACTTGTACCTGGCACACTTTGGGTAGGGTGGAACAGTGGCTCACAGTTGAAGGCTCACACTTTCAGAATGGACAAGTCTGTGCATGAGAAACAGCGCCCCCCTGCATCTTGTTAGGAACCAGCAGTGGAGCATTGGCTGACTAGCCCCTAGCCAGGGAGGCCGAGACCACTATGCCCACCTCTCCTACCTCTCTCTGACCAGCACAGCGACCCAAAGGCAAAGAGGTGGCTGGTCCCTCGGCAGCACTCAGGGAGGGGGTGGATGGTGGGTCTGAAGGTGGCTGCAGTGGAGTGAGTGGGATCTGCAGAGGGAAAATGAGAGTTAGCACAATGCTGTCTGTCCCTCATGAAGCCAGGCCTTCCCATCCAAGTGTGCCTCTCAGGGACATTTCTTGGCTCAAAGTGCAGTTCTCGCTGCTGCCACTACCTGCTGGTTAAGAGGAGCCTCAGGAGACCATAGCACAGAGAGGTGGGACCTTGGGGAGAAAGACAAGTACCATAGGCCTGGAGAGCAGCAGTGGGTCTAACCCAGGCTGCCTATCTCCAGCACCGCTCTGCTTTTCTGGGGTGCTTCCTCCCCTATTAAAAAGGGAGTTACCATGAAGATCTCTTTCTGATCTAACTACCTGTTATTCCAGCAAGGCTGACTATTTTAGAAAAGAGATGGCAGGTAGCCATTATTTATGCCTCCCCAACCTGGTCTCATCTATTCTGAGGATTGCAAAAGTAGGATTTAATCAAGGGCCACTTTTCTCAGTCCTTAAGAATGTGATTTCCTCTTCCCAGTCATCTCAACTGGTTATGAGTCAGCTTTAACTCTTCCCTCACCCCCACTTCCCACAGTCTTTAACCCTGATCTCTGCAGCATCTCTCAGTCTTGCCTCTGGCCATCTGCCAGCAGTAACTTCAGTCTGAATCTTCCCACTTTTAGCCTGGATGCTGCTGGGCATTTCAATCAGTCTCCCTGACCTGATTTGGTAGCCTTTCCACCTCCCATGCACAAGGCAGCCTAAAGCATCTTCTTTATCTTTTTTCTAAAGCACTTTTGTGCTCAATGTGCCTGCCATTGCCTGAGGAAACAAGTCTGAACTCCTATGGGGCTCCTGGCCTGGCCTGTAGGTTCCCTGGACATGTCTTCTCCTGATACTCATCTGCAGCTTTTATCACACACTGTCCTTTCACATATCCTTTGTTCCTGCCAAGCCAGACAGTTTGCCACTCCCCAGGCTTCCCGGCCTGCAGATCCTTACTTAGGCTCTTCTTCCCACAGGAAATTCCTTCTCCTCAACGCTCATGTCACTCTTTGTTAATCTCCCATCAATCCAGAACAGATCCAATGTTAATTCTCAATAGGAGCCTTCCCCAGTCCTTCTCTGAGGGCCTGTCTCCCTCCTGGGTGGGCCCCCGGACAGAGAGCACTGTTGCATTCAGCTTTGTGGCATGGCTGTCTATAGACCTCGTAGGGTCATGAGCACCCTGCACAGGTCACAGTCTCTAAGGCCTTGCGATTTAGTTCAATTTCATACGTGTTGGCAAAGGCACCGATTACAATAAGAGCTTAATTAGCATTTGCTCAAAGGAGCATTCATCCTAACAAACATAATTTGGAAATCACATTAATAATGATAAACAGCTACCATTTATTGATTACATGCTGGGCCAAGCACAATATATTATCTCATTTAATTGCCACAACAATATGCAATATAAGTATTTTCATCCCCACTTTTGAAGAGAAAAAAATCTAGTTTTCAAAGTTAGATAATCAGCCCAAGGTCACATTTAGCTGAGAAGTGGCTAAGTTAGGGATCTAACCCCAGTTTATATGAGGCCAAGTTTTGCCCTCTTTCCATTATGTCCATTTATCTCTGGGAAAGATAAATCTATTGGTCAAAATCCTAAGAGATCTCAGACTTCATTTTGGTAAAAAGTAAATGCTCAATCCTCAGTCATCAGAAGTCACTGAGAAGGGGTGAATTCGGCTGGACCTCATGGGATTTCAGAGTGGACCCTTCAAAGCAGGGATGACTGTAGGGCAGGGAGAACTATAGTCTCCACTGCTGATTCAGAGTCAGTTCTGCAATGCCTGGGAGAGATGGGGGCTCAGAAACATCATGGTAATGAGGGACTTCCTCGTAGGGCCCAGGTTTCCCAGTGATTGAAGGACTCCCTGCTTAAGAGCTCACTGGTTTGCAATATACAAACAAATTTAGACAAACACATAAGCTCCCACAGGTAGGGAAAGTGCTTTTCTTCTTGCCCAAATGCGTGAAGGGACTGGCTGCCCTCAGAAACAACCTACTACTCCCCTTTGCCACCTGGAACTGCTCCTGATCTTCCAACCCCTACACCTTAACCACACCCTTGGGAGTTCCTGACAGAGTAACCTCAAGGGACATCATGGCCCACAATTCATCAGGAACTTCCTGCTGCTCTGAGGATGACAAGAGTCAGGGCTAACAGCAGAGGCCACCATCTGTGAACATGTGTGCATACCAGTGACAGGTGTATGCTACTATGTGTGCCCATAGTTATCAGGGGTGAAGCACCCTTCATGACTACTCTGTGACAACACAAGCCCTGGGCTGCCTTATGCATGGCTCCTCCCCTGCCCCTGGCCAGGAAGCACCATGTTGGTGGCCAAAGGGGCCTCTTGGGAGCTTGAAATAATTGCATTTGCAGCCTCCACCCATCTCCTCACATGAAGCAGGAGCAAGTATGAACCTTCTCTGTCAGCAAGAAGGGATGCTGTTCAGCTGGGTGGGGAGCGAGTACGACACAAGGGCCAACCAAGCTTGCAGGAACTCAAGTAGATTTTACTCCATCTAAAGTGTAAAACCATCAGGCTGGGCACACCTTCCTATAATGGCCACAGACCCCAGTATGAAGGGGGATGGATGATGGCCTGCTTTGCTGTATGTGAACAAAAACAGCACTGATGACATGGGGCACCAGGAACCAGACTAGGAGAGGGCAGGAAAAGGGCATGTGCCCACCTGGGGGAGGGAGCCTGTTGTGAGCTGGAGTTTCTGCTGAAACAGAGCACTCAGCATCTGGTTCTGTCGTTCCAGGTCAAACACCCTCTTCTTTAGCTTGATGCACTCCTCTCGAAGGTCCTGTACCCGTCCAGGAGGCGGAGGAAGGGAAGGGAAGGAAAGGATGGTAGCGACAGGAAGAGCAGAATGAGCACAGACTTTTTATCCCAGCAGTGGCACAGATCTTGCCTAGGAGCCCTGGGCACTTACTGGACATGTCCTCCTCCTGAAACCTCCTACAAGGGATCCAAATGTGCCTGTGTGCAAATATAGCCTCTTTGGGGGATGGTTAAGTTTCTTTCTTTCTTTTTTTGGGGGGGTACTGGGGATTGAACCAAGGGACACTCGGCCACTGAGGCACATCCCCAGCCGTATTTTGTATTTTATTTAGAGACAGGGTCTCACTGAGTTGCTTAGGGCCTCGCTGAGTTGCTGAGGCTGGCTTTGAACTCTCGATCCTCCTGCCTCAGCCTCCCACGTGCTGGGATTACAGGCGTGCGCCACCTCGCCCGGCTTGCGGGGTGGGGGGGGGATGATGGGAAGTTTCTAAGGTGTGCCACCCTAGTGGGAAATAAATCCCATTACCTTTGCCATTTTTCCTATCCCTGGAGCCAACTCTCTGCTTCTTAGAACCATACACCAAAGAAGTGTGTATTTCAGATGGAAGAAGACCTTGGAGTCAGAGTGGCCCTTATGTCAAGAAGTGATCCACGGTACATGAGTAAATATTTAGATCCCACTTATGCTCACAATATCAACATTACTTTGAGAACCATCACAAACTGGGGAAACCAGCTGGGACCAGGGTAAAGGGAGGACACAAGTCTAAACCAAAGTTACCACAGCTCAGACACCTGGCCTTACCTAGTTACACCGCTGCCTCCAGGAAGAAAAGCATGGACCTAACCAAAACAGGTAGAGGGGGATAGCTGGAGGGTGATAGGTCATCTCCTCCAGTTCCTAGTGGATGCTTAGCTGAGCTAGCTGAGGGGTCCTGGGGAAGGCCCTCCCCATCTGCATCCCTTTCCCCAGGGCAGCTGGGCTTGAGGGTGGGAGTGTTTCCTGTGGCCACTCACCTTCTGGTTCAGCAGCGCCTGTACCACGTGGTTAGCAACCTAAGGACAGAAAGCCCCAGGGCTTAGCAGGCAAGGCATCTCCCCACTCCCAACCCAGTACAGTCCCACCACGGACTCCACAGACCTCATCCAGGCAGCGCTCATAAGTTTCCCGCTGGTTCTCGTTGGCTTGGGCCAGCGCAGAGTTCTCTGCCTTTAGGAGTGAGGGAGAAAGAGGGTGAGAGGGAGGCTCTGGGGACTGTTCTTCCCAAGGGCAAATTCTTTTTGAAAAAGAGGAGGAAAGGAATCTACTAGCTACAGCTCAGGTGGGGAGGCCTGCAAAGGTGGACCAGGGGTAGCAGAGGTGAGACAGCTGGTTTTCTGTCAGGCAGTGAGGCTGGAGGGCTGAGTGGGTAAATGCCAAAACTAACTTTTATTTCCCTGGGAGGTGGACACTGAAGGCTGGAGGGAGGAGGACAGGGTCTTAATGTGGCGAAGGGTTTGGTTTGAAGATCCACACCTTGTGTTTCAACTCCTGGGCCCAGGGTCATCTGACCCCTTCTTCCTAAGTCCCCTGTGAGCATCTGCTGCCCTAGTGCCAGTAGAGGTATAAATGCAGGGGAGAAGAGACATTTGGGGGTTAGGACAGCCCACCCTTGTACTGCTTCTTGGGTTGGAGAGCTTTAAGAGCAAGAAAAGGGCTTCTTGGAGGAGCTCTGTTGAAGAAATAATCAGTCTCCTCTAGCATGGCCACAGGCAGGAGAGGCTCCCCTGCCTCCTCAGGGCTCTGGCTTGCACTCCCACTTCACCAGCTCCTGGACACACACCTCAAGCTCCCGCAGTCGGTGTAGCAGCTCCTGGCAGGTGCCTGGCTCCATGCTGCCATCACCACCTTCTCCTGGCCTCAGGTTTCCAGGATCCCCAGCTGGCTGGTCCATGGCCTCTGATGTCACGCTCTGGGAACAAGCTGGAGAAGTCCAGCAGGCTACTCCAGGGCACGAGGAGGGGTGAGGGAGGAGGACAAAGATGAAACTCTTCCTATTCTCAGAGTTTAGATAGGTGTAATCTATATGCCATAGACATTGTGACAAACTCATGGTCAGCCTGGGAGATTTCTGCTCATTCTTCCTATCTTGAGAATAGACCATTGTTTTAAAAACCACTGTTTTGTCTGACCTTATCCAGGTACTGGCCTGCAACTGGCAAGTCAATCAGGTTCTGGCCTCAGTGTTCCCATTTACAAAATAACACCCCAAATCACCTAATTTCACTCAGTACTGTCAAACAAAAATATTAGGTCCATAAAGGTGATTTGAAAAACTTACAGAAAAAAAAAAGAAAAAAGACATAGCTGTGGGTACGGTGCACACCTATGATCCCGGTGGCTCAGGAGGCTGAAGCAGGAGGATTGCGAGTTCAAAGCCAGCCTCAGCAAAAGTGAGGTGCTAAGAAATGCAGTGAGACCCTGTCTCTAAATTAAATACAAAATAGGGCCGTGATGTGGCTCAGTGGTGGAGTGCCCCTGAGTTCAATCCCTAGTACCCCCTCTCCAGCCAAAAAAAGAGGCTGAAGCAGAAGGATCACAAGTTCCAGATCAGCCTCAGCAACTAAGTAAAACCCTGTCTCATCAAAAGACTTAAAACACATGACTAGCCGGGCGCAGTGGTGCACGCCTGTAATCCCAGCACTTGGGAGGCTAAGGCAGGAGGATCGCGAGTTCAAAACCAGCCTCAGCAACTTAGCGAGGCCCTAAGCAACTCTGTGAGACCCTGTCTCTAAATAAAATACAAAATAGGGCTGGGGATGTGGCTCAGTGGCCAAGTGTCCCTGAGTTCAATCTCTGCTTCCAAAAAAAAAACAAAAACAAAAACAAAAAAACACACGACTATTATTCATTAACAGTAGTAGTAATACTAATACTATTAAAATAATATACATTAATGTAATGGGTAAGACAACTGGGATTTGTCCAGGGGATCAGAGGTCCCTTGCTTGAGGCAGGTACATGCTCAAGTTAGTGGGGCCATGGGCAAAACCCTGGCTTTGTAGCCAAAATGCTCTAGCGGGCTCTGGCCAGTGTAAGCTGGGTGAACTGAAAACTTTGCTTGGTTTGGTCACTCGGTCAACCAACTGATCTTCAGTTTCCTAATTCTGAGAAATGCTCAGGACTTCCTGACAGGGCTATTGAGAGAGTCAAATGAGAGCACTATGGGACAATATCCTGAGACGCAGCCTGCAAAAGGGTAGATATGACTGACTCAGGGGCTCCTGTGAACACAGACTCAGGAGGGGCTTGGTGTGGAGACCCAGCCCCGGCTTGATTCACTTGATGGATGACCCTGGGAGCAAGGCCCCTCTCCCTGGGCCTCGTCTCCTCCTGGATAAAGTGGGAATCGTCCTCCTTGCCTCCAACTCTCCCTCTTCCAGCTTCAGCTGCCCTAGGCACCCAGCACCCTGGGAGGAGTAGAGGGTACTGCCAATGAGGCTGCAGCAGACCAGCTTCTCTGCACATGCTGGCCACTCTGCTGGGGACTCCTCACACCATTCCCTCCCTCCCACTTGGCTAGACCTTCCTGTTCCTTCCTCAGGGCTCACTCCAAATCTAGGCTGGATGCTACTCCTTGTTAATTCTGTAACAGTCTCCCCACTAGGCTATCAGCTCCTGAGGGCAGGGACATTGTACTCACTTCTCTGTCCAAACCCACACTCCTCCGAGTGTGATACCTGACACGCAGGAGACAGTAAATGATGAAAAAGCCTCCTATGTCACTGACCACACAAACCCAGCAGTGCTCTGACCCTGCACTGTGTTAGGTGATCCCCCTCCAGATACTTGACATCATCAGTTTTGACTGACTAGTCTTTATCTTCCAATTGAATTTCAATTTCTATTGGAAGAAAGCACTTACTTCCTTTTTTTACATAAAGACTGAAGATTCCAGCAGAAGGGAAGCCATTCTTGTTGTAAAAGCGTAGATGCCCTTGTCCACCACTGACTACTCCATTGCTTCTTTCTTGTCTCACTGAAGCCCCAACAAAAGTGGCTTAGAGCTTTTGTACCAGAGAAGAGAGGGCCCTCAGCAGGTCACCTCCAGGCATCTGAATCTCACTCCTGTCTTCCAGGGTGTGGCACAGGGATACCTCTCCCGCCTCCAGTGCCCCTCTTCAGTCCCCATCACCAGCATACACAGGCTCCAAAGGCCCTTACCTGTCTCTGCCCCTCGCCTAGGCTGGCACGTTCACTCTGGCAGCTAGACAGTCACCTCACCTGTGGAGAAACAGAGGGAGATGTCAGACATGCACTTCTCAAATATTTACTGGGCTCGTGCTGTGTGCCAGGTGCCAGGGCAGAGGGGTGAACAAGTCTGAAAGCCCTGCCTTTATGAAGCTTCTGCTCTACTACTGTGAGAGGCAGACAAAATACAACATTGGGCATGATTAGGCACTGAGGGGATGACAATTAGGCAGAGACCTGAGGGAAGTCCAGATGAAATCCCAGGATGGAAAAAGCACTCATGGCAAGGCAAAGAGCCAGTGCAAAGGTCCCCAGTTCCTTTGCCAGGTGTTACTCAACTAACAGGTAAGACTAAGAGTCACTCATGCTGCTTTACTGTCCTTCCAAACATGCATTATCTTTAATCCTCATGACCACAAAGGGAAGTAAATGCTATCATGAAAACCTATATTTTAAAAATTTATTTACTTATTTATTGTGGTGCTTGGGTTTGAACCGAAGGCCACATGCATACTAGGCAAGTACTCTACCACTGAGCTACATCCCCAGCCCAAGGCCTATCTTTTTTGATGAGGAAACTGATAAACTGATTGTCTCACATGCTGCACAGTGCTGGAACTTTTCTATTTTACACCATGACATCTGATTCTCCTTAACAACCTTGGCAGAGGGCACCAGCCTGGGAAAGGAAATGGGTTCTGGAGGCGTAAGACACTGCTGAAGTCATATGGCTAGAGTATATAGCATACTGGACAGGCCTGGATGTCCCTGTTCTTCTGCAGCTTCTCTGTACACATTCATATTATACTGTCAACTTCACAGAACAAACTCCACGCAGGCTTCATACAGTCCCAGGACCCCTGGCATACAGACTCCTGAAGCCTTGCAGTTGGACAGATCTGGGCTGAAATCCTGACTCTGGAAAAACCTCTTTCATTGCTTATAAAATGGGGGTAAAGATACTTAGTCCAAAGAATGGATGGAAGATAAAATGAGAAAATGGATACAGAGTGACCAGCATGACATCAGTAACTGGAGGCTTTTCATATTATGGTGAGCTGTAATGGGCAGTGCTAAGCCAGGGGTTGCTGTAGAGCCTGCTGTTACCCTCAGCTACCACACAGGCAACACTGGGTCCCAGCTCCTCACCTCAGGTCTCAGCTGCAGGAGCACCTACAGATCTCAGGTACTAACCAGCCTGCCTTGCCTTCTTAGGCCCCCTCCCCAAGTCATCTCCCCCAGCTCACCAGCCCCAGGTTGGGCCCAGCCTTCACTGTCTCTGCCTCATACCCTACAAAGGAATCATCTGGAGGTTTTGAGGCCAGAGGTAATGGGCAAAGGGAGAAGTCTTCTTTCTGAGTGTGTGTGCGCATACCACAGTGAGAAGGGGGCTACTAAAAAAAATAAGAAAAGGAAAAACTATGTAATACTTATTTTTAATACTCTACAACATTTCAAAGTTCTTTTGTTTTCTGATATAGTAAAAATGCATTGAATATAACTTGGTTTGCTCTGACATTATCATGCTTGATAAAATTTAGAAATACATAAGCCTGGGAAAAAATGACAGAAATTCAAGAAATATTCTCTTTCACATACAAAGAGGGTTAGAACCAAAAAAGGCCTCAGGCTACCTCTACCATTCAACCATTTCCACCCCCGCTTCTCAACTCTGGTTTCTGGACATCATCTTCTCTCCAGTGGGTAGCTCCCACTGCCCTAGGCCCTGGCTCCAGTGATTACTAGTTTCTCTAGATTCTATAGTATTTGTTTCCCCAGGGACAACTTCCAGGAAAGAGAGGAGTTGGGGTGTGTATGTTCAGAGTATCTGTGTGCACTGGGGAGAATGAGAAAGCTGGGAATGCAAAGCAAGGGAATGGAACAAATAGGGTCCAGAAAAGAACAGAGTTAAAGTTAGGGGAAGTCCCAGGTTTTGTGTTCTTTGCAAAAACAAAACAAAACCCAAGCACAGGATAAAGGCAGGGTAATAGAATATCTTTTCCCAAAATAATAATAAAACAGATAAGGAGCAAGGCCTAGATGTGAATATTTTTCTTTCTTTCTCTTCTTTCTTTCTTTCTTTCTTTTTCTTTTTTTTTTTGGTGGTACTAGTGATTGAACCCAGGGCCTCACACATGCTAGGCAAGCACTATACCACTGAGCAATGTCCCCAGCTCTTTTTATTTTATTTTTAGACAGGGTCTCCCTAAGTTGCTGAGGCTGGTCTTGAACTTGCAATTTCCCTGCCTCAGACTCCCAAGTAGCCATAATTACAGGTGTACATCACTGCACATGACCAGGCTGTAGATTATGTACACATGTACGTGATAGTTTTATGTACCGAGGAGGGTAGAGACCTAGCACATCACACTAGCTAACCACTGCCACCATCCAAATCTGAGCCCCTACAGATCCCAGGGCAGGGCAGGGTGAGTTCCTTTGTGAACTATGGGAGGGCCGTCCAGTTTCTAAGCCTCCCAAGGGCAACATTTCTCTCCTGCATACACTTAGGCCCCAGCTGGAGCCTGAGTAGAGACTCCGGAAATGTTGGCTGGAGGAAGGCTGTGACTCAGCCCCACACTTTGGGAGAAATGTTTTCTGCCCTTGCACCATTGATGGTATGGGCCAACTCAGGGTGGAGAGTCTTCTCTGTGCCTGCAGGGCTGCCACAAGCAGAGGGCAGGAAGCTGTCAGCCTAACTGCAGAGGACCACATGCCTATGAATCTGAATTTAAGATTTCTTAAAAAAAAAAAAAAAAAAAAAAAAGAAAGAAAAAAAAAATTTATTTATTTATTTATTTATTTATTTATTTATAAATAAAAAAATAAAAGAAAACTTCCTGTGTCTTTATATGCCTCTAGGGACTAACAGAATGCAGACAGCCACTACTACCTCCATCTCCAAAACAATTTCTAACTAGGAACTTGGCCCTTCAGAGTCTTCTAAGTCAGTTCTTCAGTGGCTCTCCATGTGTGGTGTCAGTAACCACTTCAGGGGCCAAGCACCCTCTTCTTCCCTCAGGACCCATGACTCCTACTCACAGCCTCTGTCTCAGCCCTATGTAGATCCTGGGAAAACCCAGCCTTGGACCTTCCAGGATGCTCCTGGTTTCAAACATCCTTCTGCATGGTCTCTCAGCACATCTCAGATGTTGGGTCTAGAACACTCGCTACAGCCAGGCTGGGCAGGGAAACTCCAATTTGAACTGGAGGCTTCTCCCACCAGAATTCCCAATGAGAGGTTCCTCCCTCCACAAAGGCCTGATTCAGAAGGAGGTGACTTCAGTGCTGAGGGGAGGGAGGGGCAGCGCAGGGCAGGGAGGAAGAACAGAGTGCTCTCTGGATGTCCTTTAGAGGGCATGGGGGGGTGTGCAATTTTAAGGCGCCAAGAGACAGGAAAGGGAAAACTGCTGCTCAGGAATCTCTGGGAAACCTGGAGACGTTGCTGAGTGATCTGGATGACTGCTATCTCTTTAGCCTTGGTTAGATAGAGCCCTGGTTCCGCACCACCTTTTTTGGTGGTTCTGGGGATTGAACCCAGGGCTTCATGCCTGTTAAACACACACTCTACCACTAAGCCACAACCCCATCTCCGGCCCTGTTTTTTTTAAAAGTCAGGAGTGGACAGGAGCTTCTAGGGCCATTCTAGCCTTTCTGTCTGCCAGAAAAGGGTCTACAGCTTCCACCCATCCCCAGTCAGGGTACAAGCAAAACTCCTTCCTGAACTCAGAGTCCAGGTCTGGGAGCAGGGGCCAGAGAGGTGGCAGCAAGCCTGGTCTCCATCTCCACTCCACCTGTCCCTCAGCCAAGGCCCTCTGGCCCCTGAGGAGCCCCTCACTCCCCAGCTGTTCCCTCCAGAGTCCTCCAGGGAGAGAAGCCAGGGGCTGGGGTGGAGGAGGGATGGGCAGCTGCAGGAAGGCAGAGTGAGGAAGCTCAGAATCATCTCTAACACCAGCCAATCCCCCCCACTCCCCTCCCCAGCTGCTTTCTGGAATCCCTTTCATTAGTCCCAGTGTTACACCCAAGTCCACTTGTAAACAGCAACTTATTCACCCATAGCAGAGACCAGCCCTGGGCTGCCAAGGGAAAGGATATAAGGACTGAGGCCTGGTTCCCATAAGGCACTCCTGGTCTGAGAGTGGCCACTTTATCCCTGGCCCAAAACATCTTTTAGCCTTAAGAATTTCAACTGGTCCTCTCCCCACCTCACCAAGGAAAGAGGGCAGGCAAGAATTTCCTTCCCTCCTCCTGACAACTGGCACCAAAGACACAACAGTCCATCTGAAAGGCATCTGTCCTTGGGGAAGGGGCCCAAATATCCCCCACCAGCTTCCTCTCTTACAGGCATTCCAATAACCTCGGCTACCACCATGGTATGGGTTCTTTGGAACAAAATGGACAGCTAGATCAGTCCCTGCCCTTTCAGGTTGGAGGAAAGACAGTCACTTTTAATAGCCCCAAAGGCTTCCAATTTCAACATCCCCCCCATCCCACCCCTTGTCCACAATATAACCCAATAACAAAAATAGCAGCTGCTGGGTGGGGGGGGCGGGGAGAGAAGGGGTTGGGACACAATGGGTTTATTTATAGGACCACACACCAGGGGTTCTGCAGCCTAGCAGCATAGCCCTCCCCCAACCCCTAAAGTCCTGGCCAGGCCCATCCTAGCCCAGCCAAAGGAATGGGAAAAGCCACAGACCAGAAGGCAGAGGTTTGAGTTTAGCCTAACTCTGCAATGTACTTCTTGCTGTGTGACTTTAGGCAAATCACTCAGTCTCTCAGGGACAAGCACCTTCCACCAAGTGGAGATTGCTCTAGAACAGTGGTTCTCAAAGAGTGGCTTGGGGACCCTGAGGTCCTTTCAAGTTATCCAAAAAGTCAAAATTCTTCTTTTTTTCAAAACTATTTTCAGAGTACTACTAAGATACTGTCTGTTTTTATTATTCTCATTCTCTCATGATTTTCCAGAGACTATGCTGTGTGAGATCATAACACTGAATACAGAAGCAGATATGAGAATTCAGTTACCCTCTACTAAGTCAGACATGAGAGATTAATAGAAGTGAACAGTGACATTTTTTCCAAAAATTTTTCTGTTTTGGAAGTTATGGAATTATTTTTCACGAAGTATATTAACATGTAATGGGTTTATTGTTATTTTTACATGAATAAAATAAATATATAAAATTTTCAACAGCCTCCCCCCGCCCAATACTAGGGGCTGATCCCAGCAAGGCAAGCACTCTATCACTGAGCTGCTTTTATTTTGTATTTTGAGAAAGAGCCATGCTAAGTTTCCCAGACTGGGCTCAAACTTGTGATCCTTAGCCTCTGGAGTAGCTGGTGTGCCCACAGATGTGCGCCATCATGCCTGGCGAAAACTCCTCTAAGTTCTACCTTATACTATAGTAAATGTCAATAAATAGAACACATAAATGAAAGCTCTTTGGGGTCTTCAGACAAAAAAGTTTGAGAATCACTTTTCTGGTAGAATTTACTATGATGAAAATGCTGTCTGGGCTGTCCACTATGGTAGCCACTAGCTATAGGTGGCTAATGTGTACTGGAAATATGGCCAGTTCAACTGAGAACTGAACTTTAAAGTAAATTTTAGACAGCCACATGTAGCTAGTGGCGACTGCATTGGATGGCGAAGTTTGAGAAGACCCCTGAGATCTCTTGACTGGAACGCTGGAGGTCAACAGTCCTTTCCACAGGGAATGGGAGTGGGGAAGGGATAGGACTTGATGCTCACTGCTTACACTATTTTTCACTCTCTGCCCCAACCAAAGGAAAGCCATGTCAGATACATTGTCAGTCTTGTGGGCCATCCTATTTGTTGGAGTTGCTCTCCAATTCTCTACAATGACTATTCCCTTTCTACTCTCCTCATACTTCTGGCCTACTACCTATCCTCCTGTTTTCCCAGAGCGTTAAAGCTGGCAGGGGGAAACTCCCTCAAATTTCCTGCTACCATCTTCCCAGCCCCATGGGAATCCTACCTATCCCTCATCTCCTCTATTACAACAGAGTGACTGCCTCTCCCCAGCCAAGATCAATCCCTCCTGCCTCAGACAGCCTCCATTTATGTCCTCAGAATGGACATTCTGAAGGAATCTTTCTCATTTGCTTTTCTTTTTTGGTACTGGAGATTGAACCCAGGGGCACTTAACCACTGAGCCACATTCCCAGCCCTTTTCTATATTTTATTTTGAAACAGGTCCTGCTGAGTTGCTTAGGGCCTTGATAAGTTGCTGGGACTGCCTTTGAACTTGGGATCTTCCTGCCTCAGCCTCCTAAGCTGCTGGGATCACAGGCATGTGCCACCACACCTGGTTCCTATTCACTTTTTTTTAAATATTTTTTTTTAGTTGTCAATGAACCTTTACTTTATTCATTTATATGTGATGCTGAGGATTGAACCCAGTGCCTCACACATGCTAGGTAAGTACTCTACCAGTGAGCCATAACCCCAGCCTGCCTCCATTTGCTTCTTACTTTTATTTTTGGTGCTATGGATTGAACCCTGGACCTCAAACAAAGGTAAGCACATACTCTATCATTGAGCCACACCTTCCCATTCTTTTTTTTTCTTTTCTTGTTTTGATACTAGGGATTGAACCCAGGAGCACTTTACAACTAGCTGCTGCATCCCCAGACCTTTTTATTTCAAGGCAGGGTCTCACTAAATTGCCCAGATTGGCCTTGAACTTGTGATCCTCCTGCCTCAGCCTCTCAAATTGCTGGGATTTTAGCTATGTGCCACTATGCCAGCTTTCCCATTCACTTTTCTTTTCTTTTTTTTTTTTTTTTTGGTACAGGGGATTGAACTCTGGGGCACTCAAACACTGAGCGACATCCCCAGCCTTATTTTTTGTTTTTTATTTAGAGATAGTTCTCACTGAGTTGCTTAGCGCCTCGTTTTTACTGAGGCTGGCTTTGAACTTGTGATCCTCCTGCCTCAGCCTCCCAGGCCGCTGGGATTATAGGTATGTGCCACTGTGCCTGGCTCCCATTCACTTTTTAAAACTTGTTAGGCATCTTTCATCTTAAAAACAACCCTTTCCTGACATTTCTGCAGATACTGCCCATCAAAGTCAAACTAAAAAATAAAAAGCTGTCTCCTCATCCTTGTCCAATTTAGCAGTAATCACAACAATAAATCTAAATATTTTTCAGGCTTCATTGCCTTCTCATGTATAAATGTCTCTGATGATCTCTTCCTCCTGTATTTTTTCTTTTCTTTTTGGTGGCACTGGGGATTGAACCAGGGGTGCTCTATCCCTGAGCTACATCTCCAGCTCTTTTAATTTTTATTTTGAGACAAATTCTTGCTAAATTGCCCAGGATGGCCTTGAACTTGTGATTCTTCTGCTTTAGCCTTCTGAATTGCCAGAATTACAGGCATGTGCCACCCCACCCAGCTATACTTTTTTTTAAAGGTTTGAAATACAGTTCACATCCCATACAATTCACCCATTTAAAGTGTACAATTCAGTGTTTTGTTTTGTTTTTTGGATTGAATCCAGGGGCACTCTACCACTGAGCTATATCTCCAGTCCTTTTTAAAAAAATTTAAAAAAAATTTTTGAGATAGGTCTTGCTAAGTTGCCCAGGTTGGCCTTTAACTTGTGACCCTCCTCTTTCCTCAATGTCATGAGTAGCTGAGTTTATAGGCATGTGCCACTGTCTGGCAACCTGGGCACTTTTGCATTTTGGAGAATGTTTTCCAACTTGGATTTGTCTCATATTCTTGCTGATCAAATTAAGGTTTTGGGGAAATACCACCAAAGTGTGCTTTTCTCAGTGATTGTACTGGGGGTATGCATGAGGTCAAGATATATCATTATTGGTGATGTTTTAACCTTGACCACTTGGTTAAGTGGTATCTATTTGTGAGTTTCTCTATACAAATTTACTGCTTTTCCTTTTGTATTGAAGAAATATTTTGGAAGGCAGTACAAGGTGATTATTCAACTATTCTGTTTCTTTAAAATTTCATTCACTGATTTTAGGCTTTATCAGTGAATCTTGTTTGTAGCAATTACTATGATGTTCCAATGATAATTTTCCATTTCTCCTGTATTCTGTAAGGAAGAACTGTCCATTCCCAATTATTTGTTTTTATACTTACATGGCTACAATAACTTACATTATTATGAACTAACTGATATTTATTTTATTCTGTGGGATATACTCCAGTACCATTCTCAGTTATTTTATTGTTCACACTCTGGCTTTGGCCATTGAGAATCTTTCAGATTGCTCATGTGTCCTTTCAAAACGCCTTTTTATTTTGGCACTTAATTTCTGGCTCCATAAGATATTCAGTTTATCTTGTATCTTTCCTTTCACACTTACTTTTCCAAGGAGTATTTTACTGGAGCCATTTTCTAAAACTATAAATTGATTATGTTTTTCCCACTTCAAATCTTCCCATAACCTCCTACTTCTTTGGGAAAAAATCAATACCCTCAACACAACCCTAGAAGTCTGTTGGTCCGGTCCTAAAGCAATTCTTCTGAAAAGCTTTCCTGGGCTGATGTAGCACTCATTGGTCTCTCTTCTTAAAGTGACTCCAGCAGGATTCCCATTTCAAAATGCAATGTGTCCTGTGCTCAAACAGACCCTGTGAGGAGGGATTTCCTATGCTCTGCTGGAAGGAAAGCTCCCTGGGAAAGGAGGGCTGCATTTTTGGACTCCCCTGCACACCCTGTGTGTACATTCTTGCTAAGAGGCTGCATGGCCCTGAAAACCCATCTCCTTGACTTTGAAGGAATTGGTGCTGTCCTTTTACTTAAGCCAGGAACAAAACAAAACAAAACAGAAAAAAAGTGATAGAAGTGGGGAAGGAAGAGGTGTGTGTGGGGGGAGAAACAATCCAGAAAGAAGTGACATGTAAGAATGTGCAATGGCTGGTCAAATTCTCATAAAGACCCACAACTATCTCCCAACCCAACAGCTCTGAGGACCCACAAGACAAATCATACTGAAGGTGAGCAAGGGACATTTCTACATTTGCCCCTGACACAGATATGACCTTTTCAAAGCCCTCAACCACTCCCAGGCCTCAGTGATTCCCTCTGGCAAACAGGATTAATCTATTCATTCCACAGATATTTTTGGACAAATCATTCAGTATGAGAGTTACAGGCATTCCTACTTGCTGGGGGAGCAATTTTCTGGGATTCAATGGACTTTCAGTCTAATAGGGGACCAAAGACATGCAGGTACAAAAATCAGTAGCATTTCTATATAAAGTAACAATAAACTATCAGAAAAAAAGATAATTCCATTTATAAGAGCTATAAAGTAACAAAACTCAGGAATAGATTTAATGAACAAGGTAAGCCTGGCACAGTGGTGCCCTCCTATAATCCCAGCTACTCCAGAGGCTGAGGCAGGAGAATCACAAGTTTGAAGTCAGTCCGGGCAACTCAGCAAGACCTTGGATCAAAATAAAAAGGGGTTGGGGATGTAGCTCAGTGGTAGAGCTCTCCTGGGTTCAATTCTCAGTACTACCAAAAACAAAAACAAACGAACAAAAACCAAAAGAAAAAACAAACCAAAAAAATCCCCAAAAAGAATAGAGCGAAGAACCCGAATAGACATTTCTCAAAAGACACACAAACAAAACATTCAATAGGTATATGAAAAAACGCTCAGTATCTCTAATCATTAGGGAAATGCAAATAAAAACCACAATGAGATAACCTCTCCCACCTGTTACAATGGCTATTATCACAAAGATGAAAGATAACAAGTGTTGGTCAGGGATGGAGAAAAGGGAACCCCTGCACAGTTGATGGGAACGTAAACTAGTACAGTCATTGTTGGAAACAGTATAGAAGTGCCTCAGAAATTAAAAATAGAAGCACCATATGATCCAACAATTCCACTACTGGGTATACAGCCAAAGGATATGAAATCAGTATGTTGAACAGAAATCTGTACTCCAATGTTAACTGCAGCATTATTCACAATATCCAAGAGATGGACTTAGCCTACATAAACAGATGAATGGATAAAGAAAATGTGGCATAGATACACAGTTGAATACTATTCAATCTTAAAAATGAAGGAAATTCTGTCATTTGCCAAAACTGGATGAATTTATAGGACATTATGCTAAGTGAAATAAGTCAAGCACACAAAGACAAAGTATCACATGATTTCACTTACATTCAGAATCTGAAAAAGTAGAACTCAGAGCAGAGAATTAAATGGTATTTAACAAAGGCTTTGGGGGCTTGTCAAAAGATACAAAGATTTCAGTCAGAAGAATAAGTTCAAGAGATCTATTGCATAGCATGGGACTGTAGTTCACAATGTGTTATAAACTTGAAAATAGCTAAGAAAGTACATTTTAAGTATTCTCACCCCCAAAAGTGAGAAAATGTATATGCCAAATTGCTTGATTTAGCTATTCTGCAATATATCCATATATCAAAAAAAATTTTATACACCATAAATGTATATAATTTTCATTTGTTAATTTAAAATAAGATAGGCAAATGACTATTGCAAAGGAAGGTTCACTAGAGAAGTCTTATGAACAACTTAAAAAAAGGCATCAAGCGAATTGGACCCTTACAGACAGACAAGACTTAGAAAAGAAAGAGGATCATTATTGGAAGGCATCAGAGAGGCACCCAGAGAAGTGAGGAAGCAGAAACCTCAGGTATGGGGCTGGGGATATAGCTCAGTTGCTAGAGTGCTTGCCTCACAAGCACAAGGCCCTGGGTTCAATTCCCAGCACCGCGAAAAAAAAAAAAAAAAAAAAAAAAAAAAAAAAAAAAAAAACCTCAGGTGTATAGGTGAATGGAATGACTCAGTACAGCTGGATCTGCGGGCACCTGAAGGTGAGTGATTCCCACTCGCCTAGTCTAGGCCAGTTCACAACTTGCCTGTTTCCCATCCCTAGGCCAAAGGAGGGAGTCAGCATCTTTTTAAGATCCTAGGCATAACTAGCAAACATATGCCAGGTCCTGTAGGAGGAACAGAGGCAGAAAGGTTCCTGGAGGTGATAGCGGAGCTGACTGTTGGAATATCAGCTACATCCTCTCAGATCTGAGATGAAAGGGCCTGTGAGTTCTTAAGCTGTACCTACAGGCCCAGGAGAGCTGGGCAGATACACTTCCAGCTCCCCGCTATGCCCATCACCCAGTGCCCACACCCCCAAGCTTCATATCCTGGCTTCTTTCTACAAAACAATCAGGCTCTGGCAGTCTTCTGCATCCAGACAGCTCCAGTGCTGCATCAGTGGGTACCAGCCAGCCAGTGCACAGATGTCACCTCCTAAGCTGCCAGCTCTGCTCCAGAAGACAGCAGCTCTGGTTCACCCACAAACTTCCACTGGGTCCTGCTCTTGTTTATGCTTACAAATGGGAGATAGGATACTGGATTCTGGTTCTGGTTTGGCATGATCCTTGGGGAAGTAGAGAAAAATCGAGAACTCTTCTGGGCTTCAATTCTATTATCTTTAAAATGGAGGTAAGTCTTCTCTGACTCCTCTCTCCCAGCAGGGCTTAGAAGAGAAGGATGATATCATGTCTAGGAAAGGATTGCAGCTGAAAAGACAGGTACCCTTGTGCAGAATAAGGGGGAGGGGTAAGGAACTCGTCTGCCAGCTTTGATGTTGTCTTTCTCCAACAAGGGTTGCAGGCTTCCTGGGAAAACAGTGGGGGAGGACAGAGGAAGGGAAAGCAAAGCCAAGAGCTTTAGCTTTCTTCTAGCCTGGAGGACAGGAAGTGAGGTGCTGTCTACAGAGGAAATGAAAAGCGAACACCCCACAACTTCCCTTCAGCCTGTAGTGGAAAGCTGGTTTCAGCTTCAGGAACCTGCAGGCTCAGAGTTGGGGAAATAGAAGGCCACACGGTGGGGTGGGAAGGCTTTATCAGCACCATCTGGCAGAGAATGGGGATCTCTATCTTGGACACTATAACATCCAAGGGGCCCAGGATATCCCACAGATTGGGGAAGAGGTGAGAAGCCAATGAAGCCAAACTGAGAAACCCAGCACTCGTGTTTGTGTGGTACCATATCTGCAGTCCTGGCTGGACTTCTGCCTCCAGCAGGGTGTCATGCCAAGCCCTGGGCACATTCCTCCCCCAACACACCCACACAATCCTGTGTCCTTCATCTTATTACACATCCTTTCTGTCCTGCAGTATGAACCCTGGGGCACTCTACCACTGAGCTACATCCTCAGCCTTTTCAATTTATTTCAAAACAAGATCTCATTAGGTTGCCCAGGTTGGTCTTAAACTTGTGCTCCTCTTACCTTGGCCTCCTGAATAGCTGGGATTATAGGCATGTACTACCATGTCCAGCTGTTTTTATTTTTTAATTGACATATAACTGTACTGACTTATGAGGCACAATATTGTAATTCAATACATGTATTCAACATGTAATGATCAAATGAGGGTTGCACATGTCCTTTCTTTGCAGCCCCTATCATAACTATAATTCTAGAACTGTTAAGTTATTGGATGAATGTGGACTTTTTTTTGGTACTGGGGATGGAATCCAGTGGTGTTTAACCACTAAGCCACATCCCCAGCCCTTTTTATTTCTTATTTTGAGATAGGGTCTCACTAAGTTGCTGAGGCTGGCTTTGAATTTGTAATCCTCCTGCCTCAGTCTCTCAAGTCACTGGGATTATAGGCATGTGCCACCATGCTCGACTGAATGTGGACTTTCTTGATTACCATTGTATCTCCAGAGTCTAGCACAGCATCAGCACACATTATATTGTAGGATATCTACTGCCTAAATGAATTGCCTGGCCAGAACTGAAAATTCCTCGCAGGCTTGTTTGCGCCTAAATCCTGACATCTAAATGAAGATCAGAATACAGAGGTGAATGACTGTTTATGGTTTGAGGTCAACTAGGGGAGATTGAAGTGGGTGCTTTGGTCTCTATGTTAGTGTCCCTACCCCTCTAAATTTATACACTGAAGTCCTAACTTCTAAGATGATGGTATGAGGAGGGTCTCTAAGAGGCGATTTGGTCATGGGAGTGGTGCCCTCATGAATAAAATTAGTGCCTTTATAAAAGAGGCCCAAGAGAGAGCCCTCAACTACTTCTACCACATTAGAACATAGAGAGAAAGCTTTATCTAATGAACCAGAGACCAGGTCTTCACAAGACACCACATCTGCTGGCACCTGGATCTTGGACTTGCCAGACTTCAGAGGTATGAGAAATAAATTTCGGTTGCTTATAAGCTACCCAGCTTATGGTACTTTGTTACAGCAGCCCAATAAGACTAAGACAAAAAGAAACAGTGGATCTAACAGAGGTGGCAAGTGCTTTCTAAAGCTCCTCCTGGCTGTGGTCATCTACCTTCTTCCTGTATGAGAAGGTAGGGACCACAACCCTAGGACATGGGAGTATGTGAGGTCTGGTGAGATGAATGTGGGGACTCTTGACTAGAGGACACCAAGGCCTTCACTCCCTTTCTTTCATAGAGCTAGGAGAAGGCCCTTATTCCTCCAGGCTGCAGTGTGGCATGGTATCACCACTACTGAGTAGCTTAGTCAGAGGCACTTCTGCCTATTTAAGACCTGAGTTCATTCTAGCAAACTGGGAAGGGGGCAAAGTCTAATCAAGAGCAGAGGCAAGGATAAGAGGTTGGAAAAGGTTAAGAGCTTGAAGTAGATGGGGGTAAGGTTGGTAAATGACTCCTGGAATGAGTGCCTGGAACTACTGCAGACAGGTTCTGGGGGTGTCTCAACAGATCCTTGCACAAAAGGACAATTATATCCCCCACATCAAGCCAGCTAAGGGTAAGGTGAATCAGCCCCTGGGAACTCAGCTGCTGAGAACCCCAGGGTTGGGAGTTTCAGGGCCTTTTGCAGCCCTGTCTAGGAAAAGTTGTTAAATCCTCTTTCCAAAGGGTTAGGGTCAGAACCAAATCCAAGCTGAGAGTGAGAATTGTATACTAGTCTCCCTTAAGTAGCATCCACCACTCAAGTCCTGTGGACTAAAGGAGAACAGAATGGGGTCTTCTTGCCTTTAAAATAGCTATTATTTTAGCTGGACACAGTGGTGCACACCTGTAATTCCAGCAACTCCGGAGGCTAAGGCAGGAGGACTGCAAATTTGAGGTCGGCCTCAGCAACTTAGTGAGACCCTGTCTCAGACAGGAAAACAAAAACCAAAAATGGGCTGATGGTATAGTTCAGTGGTAGAGCACCCCTGGGTTAAATCTCTACTACTGCTACTGAGGAAAAAAGGACATGCAAGAGCACTTGCCTAGCATGTATGAGGTTCAATCCCCAGTACCAAAAAAAATAAACAGCTATAATTACATTTATTTAAAGCTTAGTGAGTACTGGAAAACTCCTAGAGCTCAAGGAACAGCATGAGGTTCAGGGTGCTGTGCCTGAATGTGTTCTTCTCAGCAGCTGCTGGGTTTTTAGAAATCAGTAATAACAGCAATGATAATTCACCTTAATAACAGCCTGGCTTTCTTGAGCCTCTTTCATCTACATAACTTCCAGAGCTGGGAAAATGGTAATTATGGAGCAGGTACCACACCCCAGTGATGATGTGTTATTAATCCATGAGTACTAGCTGAGAAACTGAGGCCCAAGGAGAAGGATCCTACCTTGCACAGAACTAAGAACCTAGATGTGGAGTGCAGCTGTGCGGTGGGGAACTAGAGGGGGTGGCACACCTTCTGTTTGGGGAAGATGTTGAAGACAGGAACACTCATTTCCAATCTGGGTTTGGCGAGAAGGTGAGAAAAGACCCTGGGAGTTTGTCGCAAGTCCTCTCATCAGGTCCTTGCTAGGAGTTCTTGAGCTCCTGCAGACCTTCCCAGAGTGTGGCAAAGTCAGTCAATCACTATCTGAGCAACCTCACCAGCTCTATGGTACACTAAGGCATCACAGGCTAACTGTGGGCTCAGTTCTCTGAACAGCTCCATAATACAGGCACAGTCCATGGTGAGGGAGTAGAGAGCAGCTGGCAGGTGGCAGATCAAGAGCATGTCAAGAAGTGTTCTTTTAGCTCAGTGGCTTGCCTCACACGCCCAATGCTTTGGGTTCAATCCACGGGACCACAAAAAAAGAGGGGGTACTGTTCTAGTGGGGATACTGTTCTTTGGGATCCCAGTTCATCTTTGTAGACTCCATTCATCTTTGGCATTGATCCAAAAATAATGAAATCTTAGCTAGGTGCGGTGGCGCACGCCTGTAATCCAAGCGTCTTGGGAGGCTGAGTCAGGAGGATCGTGAGTTCAAAGCCAGCCTCAGCAACTTAGCGAGGCCCTAAGCAACTCAGTGAGACCCTGTCTCTAAATAAAATACAAAATAGGGCTGGGGATGTGGCTCGGTGGCCGAGTGTCCCTGAGTTCAATCCCTGGTTCCAAAAAAAAAAAAAAAAAAAAAAAGATCTTTCCCTCAGATAAGGTCTGTCTGGTCACTGTTCTCTAGAAATTTGCAGAGAAGGCCCAGGGATGGAAAGTTTGGGTAAAAAGTCAGTAGACCAGGGCTGGGATTGTGGCTCGGTGGTAGAGTGCTTACCCAACATGTGTGAGGCACTGGGTTCAATTCTCAGCACTGCATACAGGTAAATAAATAAAGGTTCATCAACAACTAATAAAATTTTTCTTTAAAAAAAGTCAATAGATCAAAGCTCTTGGTGATGAGGAAGCAGCAGAATCAAACTGTAGCATGGAGGGAATTGGCAGAAACCCAAACTAGTCTGGAGAAATAAAGACAGAGGAATTGGGCTGGGGATATAGCTCAATTGGTAGAGTGCTTGCATTGCATGCATAAGGTCTTGGGTCCAATGCCAGCACCACACACACACACAAAAAGACAGAGGCGTTGCATTTGCAGATGTACCCACAGCCTACTAGGTGCCTAGTACTGTGGCAGATGCTGGGAAGAGACAAAAATCTCAGCTCCAGGGCAAATGTTAAGTGCTAAGCCAAGGAGCAACTAATGACCTTGTCCTCTACCCTTCCAGGACAGTGTCTAGGGGAAAATATTATAGGTCTTCTTCTAAGGGATTTAAGGTTTTTCTTCAATATGTCAGAAAGCTAACCAGAGTCCCTGAGGGCCCTGGGATGACATTCTGACCCTCTAAGTGCCAGCTCTCTGCTTTAAATACAACCAGGCTCTCTCATGAATGAATGCTACCATGTAAAACTAAAGACCAGAGTCAAGAGTCCTGTTTCTGACATCCACCACTGCATGAATCATTTCCCCCTCTGGACTTCAGTTTCCCCATTTTTAACTTGAGGGCATTGGACTAGACTGTTTTTAGGATTCCTTCCAGCCTGTGGAAGCTCCACGTTGTTTTGATGTGGTGGCAGATCTCAGATTGATTTACATAAATTTGCATGTTCAATCAGAAATCCCAAACTCCAAGTATAGAAAATCCAATCAGTCCATTAGCACAGCCAGACAGGCTGGAGAAGCCTGCCAGGTTCGGTTGAGGGTTGTCAAAGCAGACAGTGGTAGTAATGGTGACTTGGGGGAGGGGCTGGGGGAAGGAGGAGTGAGAAAGGCATTTGTTCTGAGAAACGCAGCTCTGGTGTTCCAGAACTGATGGGGTTAGGGACCCTGCTCTGGTGATCAGGCAAGGGTCCTTCTTTTATCCTTCTGTTTCTAACGGGGCCTCTGGCTGGCCAGCCTCAGAGCCACACCCCAAGAATGAACAGCAGCCTCTGCCTAGCAACAGCTGCATCCTTCACTCTGACAGGGACTCTACCATTAGCCACTTTCTAGAAAACTGACCTCCCTGGGAGCTTCCATTACCCATTTCAAGAGCTCAAAGCAGTGAGGAAGGTTTCCTTAGGGTCTGACCTAAATACCTCTTGCTGCAGCTTTGCCCATATATATAAGAAAGAGGGTTTCCCAGGTCCAATAGAGTCAGCAGAGGGCAAAGCAATGCAGGAGAATATGCCTCATATTCAACTAATCTCAAGGCCTCTTTAACCACCACCTCTTCTTCAACATTCCCCTTCACCTGGGAGACCAAAGATGAAAACAAACAAGAACATGAGGCCTTTTGGCTCTTGGGCTGGAGAGCAAGTCCCAACCTGGAGAGCCCGATTCCTGAGAAAGCACTACCCACAGGAGACAAGGAGCTGGGAAAGATGGGGTGGGGGTAGCTTCTTCTTGCTGGGGCTGCTGGGCTGGCATGGCAGGACCTGGGAGGCTGGCTAGGTGAGGGTAGCAGGGAAGATTTCTTGCCCGGGAGCTGGGGCTGCAAGTACAGAGGTGAAGTGGGTAGGGCCAGGGGGTGGGATGGGCAACAGCAGTGGGGCCCTCCTTGCCCTTTTCCCATAAGAGGGTAGATGAGTGTGTTGTACTTCCTGGCCCAGGTCCTAAAACAAGTCCCAACAGCTGAGATGCAAACTGTCTCCTGGGAATCTGCTTACACTGCTGGCCCTTGGCTGCCTCCTCCTCTCAACCCCTCCCCAAAGTTACAACTCAGAGACTGGCTGAGCCAGATGTCTCACCAGAGACCTTGATGGGTGGGCCAAATCCAAGCCAGCAGGAGTTCATATCCCAAGGCACCAGGGGTGAGCAGAACAATGAGTATTCCAGGGCAGGACAAGGGAGTCTACTCCTCTCTAGTTCTAATCCTAAGCAACTATGACACCTCACACAGTAGCTCTCTAAATGGAACCAACCTGCTAGAGGATCATGCTCACCTCTAGAGTTGCCTACCAGGTAATCATTCAATGTCAAAAAGTGAAAGGGAATTTTAGAGCTATAGTCCCAATGTTGAATTTAAAAGATAAAGGAAACCGAATCCTAGAGAGGGAAATTGTCTTGGCAAGGCCATACAGCAGGCTAGGAAGCATAGGGCCCAGAGATTCTCTCAGAGAGTATATGTATGTGTGTCTTTATGTAGTGTGTGTGTGTGTGTGTGTGCGCGCCCCCGCACATTACTGAGCATTAAACCCAGGAGCACTCTACCAACAAGCTACACCCCCAGTCCTTCTCAAAATTTTTTGGAGACAGGTTCTAAGTTGTCCAGGTTGGCACTGAATTTGTGATCCTCCTGCCTCAGTGTCCTGAATTACTGGGATTACAGGTGTGCACCACAATGGGCCTCTCAGTTCATATTGATATCAGCTCAGTCCCCATATACACAGGTTTCCACCTGCCTATCATGAGTGCCTTCTGCAGTTCAAAACATAGGCTTTCTAGGTTCTCACTCTCCCCTCAAAGGCCCGGATTGGAGAAAGATGCTGGAGGACCAATAGCACAAATGCATAGACTACAGATTCTGAAAACAAATTCAAAATACTTGGGATTACTTCCTTAGACAGGAATATATATGGTTTCTCTGGGGCAAGAAACTCACAAATCCCAGGTTGGTCTTAGGAAGGGATGGGGGGAATGATTTGAGAGGTAAATTTTGTCTTCCTTCTGGACAAAGATAAACAGCTGTCATAATGTTTCTAAGAGAGGGTCTGCAATAAGGCAACTGGGCTACGTTCATTTTCCCCCAAAGTACTGACCCCCCTTTTCTATCCACTCCCAGACCACTCCTGTCCCAGGCCTTTGCCTCCAAAATTTTCCTCTGGCTGACAACTGTGCTTAGGCAGGAGGGCCTTAGGGGGAGGCACAGAAGTGATAGGGAGGGAATAGAGGGATTGCCTCTAAAGCCAGGGAACCCCTGGCCTAAGACGTCAGTAGCAGCTAGGCAGGCTGGGTGGGCTTGACTGATATAGGCCTGAGCAGCCTGGAAAACCAGGTCTACGGGAGGTGGGGGCCCTCTGTGCTCTTGGGGCAGTGCCAAGGCTGGAGAGATCTAGGGGCCTTGGGTCTTGGATATGGAGAGGGTAGCTAGGGTAACAGCCAGCCACTTTCTTAGGCTCTAGGCTAACTAAACCAGGGGAGCGGCAGGCACAGATTCTCTGCATTCTTTTGACACCGCAGCCAGGACCCTGAGAGCCTCTTCTGCAGGCATTGCCCTGTCCCTACTCCTGGCCCAACCCTTCTCCCTTTCTCAGCATTTCTTCAGTTTGCAGCCCGCCAGTCTCCTTCCTCCTTCCCGCAGCCCCTAAACCTTCAAACGGGCTATTCCGGGACGCCGGGTCTCTTGGCCTTTCCCCGCCTCCCCCACGCCCTACCGCCCCAGGCCATGAGGACTGGAAGAAGTGCGAAGAGGAGCCTTAGGCTCGTCTCCGCGCCTGCGCTTTGGGGACAACCCCCCCACCCCGAACAACCTGGCACCGCTAAGCGGCACCCGGACGTAGGGACCCGGGTGGGGTAGGGTGCGCAGCTGGAGCAAGGTCAGTGCTCTCGAAGCGGGAGGGAGGCAGGCCACCGGAACATCCCCCACTCCCGAAAGTTTCCCTTCCGGGGCCACGGAGTGTGCGCGAGGATGGCGCAGGGGGCGGGAGGGGGTGGGGTGGGGGTGGACAGAGTCTCAGTCAGACCCCCTGGGGAGAGTGCAGCGTGAGGGAGGGGCACGCGGCGAGGTACGCGCAGGAAGCCGTGACGCCCCCTCCGACCCAGACCTACCACGAGAACCTTACCCTCCACACTCCTCAGCCCCCTGCCCCGAGCTTACAGACTCCCCCACCTTGCCGCCCTTTGAATTCCAAGTAGACGCGAAACTCACCGAAATCAGGTGTTGGGCTGGACCGGGGCAGGCCGGATCCGCCGGGTCCATGGCCGCAGCTCGGGGGCGGGGGGCAAAGAAAGGGGGGAGCCGGAGCCGCCTCTTGATGTCAAGGCTTTAAAGGGGCCAGCGAACCCCGCCCCTTGCCTAGACTCCACCTCCCTCGTCCTGCGCAGCCAATCCGCGTTCAACCTGGATGCGCACCCCTCCCACCCCCTCCAGATGTTCCCAGGACAAGAGCTAAGTCTGCCCCGCCGGCGCGCGCCGCTTCCGCTCGGGTGGGAAGGGCCTCCCCTCCCCCTATAGAGAAACACCCTCTTCGGGCCCTCCAGGGCCTGTCACACATCTCCCCAGTGTCGCGGTTGGAGACACTGGGCTTCGCCAAGCGGGGGTAGAATGGGGCCGTCTACCGCAGAGAAAACTTAAGTAGGTACGCGCGGGCCCACGGGCATGCGCGTCGGCTTTCGTGGGGTTGGGCGTGCACGTGTGTATGTGGTTGTGAACATTGGTGTTTGCAGTTTTGCCTTCGCGTAGGTGTTGGGTGTATATCCATGGGAAGAGTCTTGAGTGCCTCCCTCTTCGTTCTTCAGGGTCGAATCTTCCCAGTAATCTGGAAAACTGCGCACTTACAAAATGGCTATGCTTGTGGGTGAACCACGCTGTCTGTTTCCTTACCAGTTTAAGAGCAGGCAAAGTGCACAAAAAGAATACAGCTTTGTTTGGGGCCACTTACTGTCTTCGGGGAGGAGCGGGGAGACCAGTTTGAACCACCTGCTTAAAAGGAAATAAGCTAAACAGCCCACCAGGCACATTCAGAGAATCAGAGCTCTCTTCAATGGCATTCTCATTGGTCCTTAAACATCTGTTTATCATTGTCTGGATACTTTATAATCCTCACAAACCCTCATCTGCGCACTGGCCAGGATATGCAGGTTCTGAACCGTGTTCTGCAGGGAAATACAAAGGTATCACCAGACAGTGTTTGCCTATTGCTTCTGTTGCAGATATACACAGGATGTGACTTTAAAGTATCATATTAGTTCAATAAGGGAACATAGTAACTGAGGGAACATAGAGTGCTCAAATTGGCTAGGTTTAATTAAGAGCTCCTCTCTGAAGGAGACTTCTTATTTAAAATGGAACTTTAAGGGCAGAGAGTACTTGAGTAGGATCTAGGCAGGGTAAGGACAGGAGACTGGTAGGAAAGCAAATTATCTGCATGAGACAGTGAGCAGATTTCCTTGGTGGGAAGTGGGAGTTCATGCCCCAGGTTTTCCATGGAGATAAATAATGAGGTTATGGACTTGACAGTTGATTTTGGATTCTGGAGCATAGTACTAACTTGATGAAGAGAATATCTGAGGACAGTTATGGCTGGAACCTAAAAGAGGTCATGATGATTATCCTCACCAACTCTCAGCTTCTTGCTTAAAACTTTTTGTATTGATTTATTCTTAACAGGCAATAAAATGCATGTTAGATCTTAGATGTTGTTTAGTGAATTTCAACAATAATATAACCTATGTAACCAGTATCCCAAACAAGATACTGAACCATCATCCCAGAAAGTTCCCTCCTGTCTTTTTATAGTTGATTACCCTGTGCCTACCACTACCCTCCCTGACTTTAAATTTCATTACCATAGTTTTGTCTGTTCTCCTATTTCACATAGTGGAAGCTTAGAGTAAGTACCCATTTGTGCCTGTATTCTTTAGCTTAAATTTTTTTTGAAATACATCTACATGTACTAGTAGTCTATTCTTTTTAATTACCAAGTAATATTCCATTGTATGGCTTTATCACAACTTAAATTATCTATTCTCTGGTTGATGGATATTTGAGTGCTTCCAGCTTGGAACTATTAAGAATAGTAGAACAGTAGACTGCTGTAGAAATTCTTGTGTAAATCTTATGAACATGTTTTCATTTCTTTTTCACCTTGTTTCTTAATTATAGATAATGGTATCTTTGGAACCCTATAACATGATTAATTCCTATTCGGTCATCCAATATTTATTGAATAGGGATCAGTGGGCTGGTCCTGGGATTATAAGAAAAATTAGACATAGTCATTTCCTCAAAAGACTGAAAAACCCCATATAACTCTATGTATCTGCTGCATTCTAAGCCTTGGGATGGAAAATCTTGAAAGTCTGCCAGGCATTTCTAATTATTATTGAATGTCTGCAAATAACTGAATTTTTGGAAGCAACAGAACATCTAGACAATTTCTTATTTTTCATTCAGATGTTTGCCCTTGTTAACAGACAAAATCTACACTTGTCAGAGCAAGTACCTGCCCTCCTTAGAGGCATTAACACTTGATAGATTAGGCATTCAGATTTTGGCAGATTTTCTATGCTTCACAAACCTTCATCTTCAGTGTCAGGAAGTGAAAGAAATATAGTTACTATTGCCCCATGTTCCTTTTGTCTTTGATGAGGCTTAAGACACTTTCATTTTCAGTGTTAGTATTCACTTAAATTATTAAAAATTAGAAGTCCCAAATTTGGTTCTCCACCCATGTTATATACCACTAATCATATATTGTCCTTTCCTTGAGTTATTACAAAATAAGCCAGGTCTCCTAGGTATCTGGAGCTGTAACAAACAGTTTGGTGGTGTGGCCTATGTATATAGTGCTCATGACTGACTGGTAGAAGATCTCAGAGAATAACCCCCTCACTGCTCATGACAGTACTTTGGATAGGGTTTCCCATTTCAGTATTATGTGGTCATTCCTTCTGTGTTGGGATATTTTTACTCCTCAGATGTTGACATTATAGCAATTTAGCCACTGTGTTACACTAGTTGATAACTGACCAAAGTTTAGAACTCATGACATCAAAAGACGGTCAAGTCAGTAACTGGTATCTCAAAATGTTTTAATCTGGATTGACTTCTAGACACAATCTTGATGTCTTTCTTGCTCAGTAAAAGGAAGAAACTAGTTAATGTTTGGTTCATTTGCTGAAGGAGTAGATGTTGCTACTGCTTCTTAATTCTACATGGAGCAGTCATGTTCCTTGGATTCTGACAGCATTGTCAATATCTGCTTTAAAGTCTCTTACCTGGCACAGATATGATGGATCTGCCTAGATCCTTGAATGTTTTTCATCTTTACAGTTGAGCCTTTATGCTAGCCCCTGTGCATACTGTATTAGGTAAGCGATATGGGTAGGATATGCAATGAGATTGGAAAGGTAAGCAATGTGAAGATCATACTTTATCCTTAGAAATACAGAACCTTTGAATGACTTTAAACAGTGGGGTAACATAATCAGATTTGCATTTTGGAGAGATCACTGTAGTTACAGTGTAGAGAATAGAGAATAAGGTTGGAGCCAGAGGCGCCAGAAAGAAAGGTTTTATTAAAACTGAGAAATGATGTGGTTTGGACTAGAAAAGTGATAGATGAATAGATAACGTCAAGAAATAGACTGGGTGTGATGGTGCATGCCTATAATTCCACCAGCTCAGAAGGCTGAGGCAGGAGGATCACAAGCTCAAGGCTAGCCTCAGCAATTTAGTGAGACCCTGTCCCAAAATAAAATGACTGGGGATATAGCCCTGTGGGAAAGCAACCTGTATTCAATCCCCAGTACCAGAGGTTGAAATGAAGAAAGAAATAGTAGAATCAACAAACCTTTGGAGTAGAAGTGGAAGGAAGTGGAGAGCTATGCTAAGACCTTTGGATAATTTGCAGATGATAGGGGCACTCACTGAAATCAAAAGTGCTGGAGAAAGACGTGGTTTTTGAAATGGCATGCAATTTCCAAACATGTTGACTTTGAAATGCCTGGAGGACACCCAAGTAGAAATGTCTATCAACTTCCCAACTACTGTGCCTCAAAAAGAGGTTACAGATGTGCTGCATGTTGATCTCACTTAGGGCAGCACAAGCTCCCTGAGACAAAGTAATTTTGATTGTATTGGACTGCATCATCCAGCTTAGCAACTGCCATCATATTCTGTGTGTGATGTGGAAAAGGTTGGAAAACAATGATGTAAGCAGTTGGATAAATAATTCTGAAGCTCAGGAGAGGGATCTAGACCAAAGAGATTTGTGTCATCAAAACATTGGGAGTAACCGAAGCAACAGAGTGGAGGAGATCATGCAAGAAGAGGGGCTGGAACAGAACCTCAAAGAACATTAGAGAGGGGTCTCCAGAGAAGAAAGAAAAATGGATGAACAGTGTTATCAGAGTCCAAGAAAGAAAAAAAAAAAAAAGACCAAATAGTTTCTAGATCAAGGACAGTTGAATCAGAATGTTCCTACTGACTTTTGCACATTATTTGGAGGGTGGCAAAACCAGATTTTGAAGCATTGAGAAATGTGTATAAAGTAAGGAACATAAACAGGAAGTGCTAAAGCCTCTTCCAAGAATTTTGGCTATGCTATGAAGGGAAAATTAGGCAGAGAGACAGGCGGGCAGTAGGGCATAAGTGTTTTAGGCCAGGCTTGGAGGCACATGCCTATGTTCTCAGCAATTTGGGAGGCTGAGGCAGGAGGCCTCTAAGTTTGAGTACAACCTGGGCAATTTAGAGTGACTTGTCTGAAGTGTTGGGGATGTAACTTTGTAGGAGAGTGCCCGTAAGTTTAATACTCACTAACATAAACACCCACACAGATTATTTTAGAAAGTTGTTTTTAATGACAGACATGCTTAATTAAATTTAAAAAAATATATAAAATTAAGTTTTTTAGAATAAGTGCATATAGTTAAAAAAAAAAATCAACACAGGAGCAATTATTTCTTGCATTTTCCAATTTCCCAGCCCCAGCCATGAGCCATTTTAACCTATTGGTTGATTCTTCTACATGACCAAATATGCTTATATTATTTTCTTTTTGTTGTTTGTCTTCTATGTATGTATTCTTTTTAAAAGATACAAAAGCAAGATCTTACCATTCACATTAGTTTGCACCCTACTCCTTACACTTAAATTATCTTGGAAACCTTCCTTTCTATATTAGCATATATAGATCTGTTTTCTCCTTTTAAACAATTACATAGTAATCCATTTATAGCTGTCTCATGTTGTTTGTTTCCTGCTTATGGGCATTTACTTTGTTTCTAGCTTTTTACTTTTATCAACTAAATGCAATGAATTAACATTGGATACATATCCTTGCATAATTATATATATGAGCATATTGGCAGGATAAATTCCTAACAATGGAATTCCTGGGTATATACAGTATGATGTACTTTTTAAAATACATACATACATACACACACACACACACACCATATTTAGTTGTAGATGAACACAATACCTTTATTTATTTTTATGTGGTGCTGAGAATTGAACCCAGTGTTTCACATGTTAGGCAAGTGCTCTGCCACTGAGCTACAACCCCAGCCCTGTACATTTTGATAAATATTGACAAATTTCTTTCCGAAATGGTCATGCTAATTTGCATTTCCATTAATAGGGTGTAAGAATGCCTATTTTCCTACATTCTCACCATCACTGGTTTGTGATATTATACTAATTTAAGTGATGAAACATTCTTTTGTTTTTATTTGTATATAATTAACAAGATTAAACAAGTTTTCAGGTACTTATCTGCCATTGTTTTCTGTGACATTGTCTTTTTTCTGATAAATTTTTGAGTTGTTTGTATTGTAATGAAATTAGCCTTTTGTCACATTGCAGATAGTTTTCCTATTGGTAATTTGTCATGCAACTTTATTGTATTTTCTTTTTTGACTTAGTCAAATTTATTGATATTTTTCTTTATGGCTATTTTTTAAGTACTCCATTTTTTATATTGATTTTATTTTCTGGTGTTTGTTTATGGTTTTCTTTTTACACATAAATAAATATTCCATCCAGAATCTAGTTAAGCAGCAAAGATCACTGTTACTGGATAACAGAATTGCATCTAGTCTACACCAGCCCATCCTTTCTATTCTGAATGTGCAAACACCCATGCCTGTGTGCCCTTTCCAAGAGATCCTTTTCTCCAGGCTCACAGGAAATGCTTTTTTCCCCCTCTTGTCTATCATTCTACAAGCTATATTCATTTCAGAGACAGCTCAAGTTCCACATCTGTTAGAAAGTTTCCATGCCCACTGCAGCCCACAAAGACTTTCCCATTTCTAAAGCTTTTTTTTATTTTATTTTTTTTGCGGTGCTGGGGATTGAACCCAGGGCCTTGTGCTTGCAAGGCAAGCACTCTACCAACTGAGCTAAATCCCCAGCCCCCCCATTTCTAAAGCTGATATGATAAAATATTACCTTCTATGAGCCTCTTCTTTTCTCAACTTTAAACCCACTTTCTGAGTGAACTGAACCTAACTTTTGGATATTTGGGGTTGTTTTATCTACTTCCCTCTCTTACCCCTATAGCAGCTAAAAACATGCTGAATATATGGAAAGATTTAAATAGTACTTCTTGATTTGCCATGACAGTGTATGTGAAACTGAAGTGTGGGGCTGGTATAAGTGGAGGTGAAGCATAAGTATAAAATACATACCAGACTTTGAAGATTTAGTATATAAAAGTATCTCAATTCTATATTGACTGCATGGTAAAATTATAACATTTTGGAGGTGATCAGATTATATAAAATATATTTTTTTAAATGTTAAAGTATGAGCTGGGTGATGTGGCACATGCCTGTATCCTTTAATCCCAGCAACTCCAGAGGCTGAGGCAGGATTCCAAGTTCAAGGCCAGCCTCAGAAACTTAGCAAGATCCTGTCTCAAAATAAAAAATAAAATGGACTAGGAATGTAGCCTGTGGTAAAAAGTTAAAGTATATCCAGGACTATTCTCTATTTCTGTATGGTCCAGATAGGTGGTAGGTGCCTACAATCCCAGCAACTCAGGAGGCTGAGGCAGGAGGATCAGAAATTTGAGGTTAGCCTGGGTAATTTAGTGAGACTCTGTCTCAAAATAAAAAAATATAAAGGACTGGAGATGTAGCTTGGTGGTAGAGCATCAGTGAGTTTAATCCTCAGTAAAACACACACACGCGCGCGCACGCGCCTCATTATTCTTGGTGTTGACTCCTAAGTTAGGTTGGTTTGAAGATAAACAAGATGAACTTTTCTGGGGCCAAAGATATTCTGACCCCAAGGGCTCTCAGATCTTATGCAACCATTATCTTCTTGGTACCAGGGCCTCATCTTTATGAGTGCTAATTACATATTTTCTTTTACACTAACTGCCACAGACTTGAAATACAATGGTCCCTCTCAACAGGTCAGGTAACTGCTTGACCAAGAGAATGTTACTAGGAAACAAGTCAGGTTCAGATACTGAAACATCTCCCAAAGCAGTCTGTGGTTTTAAATGTTCTCAGTTAACCATGTAGACACAGCCACTGCATATCCATTTAGTCACTGGGGCCATTTTCCATCATCAAGTTGTTTGGGACAGCTGCTACTTGGTCTTGTAAGCCAGTCTCATTCCAGTTGGAGCCCCTGTGTTACTTTTACTGCTACAATAGATCATCACAAACTTAGTGATTTAAAACAACAAATTTAGCTGGGCGCAGTGGCACACGCCTGTAATCCCAGCACTTGGGAGGCTGAGGCAGGAGGATCTTGAGTTAAAAGCCAGCCTCAGCAACTTAGCGAGGCCCTAAGCAACTCAGTGAGACCCTGTCTCTAAATAAAATACAAAATAGGGCTGGCAATGTGGCTCAGTGGTGGAGTGCCCCTGGGTTCAATCCCCAGTACCCAAAAAAAAAAAAAAAAAAAAAAAAAATTTCTTATAGTCCTGGAGGCCAAATATCTAAAATAAAAAGTTTTTCATTCCTTTTGGAAGCTCCAGGGAAGAATTTCTTTGCCTTGTCTAACTTCTGAAAGCTGCCTGCATTCTTTGGTTTGCAGGCAGGCCTTCCTCTCATCACTCCAACCTCTTGTTTCTGTCATTACATCTTCTACTGTGCTCTAATCACATCTGCAAAGTCCCTTTTACTATCTCATTTAACATTCATAGTTGGTTTTTTTTTTTTTTTTTTGTCGATACTGGGAAATCAAAACCAGTGGTGCTTTACCACTGAGCTACATACCCAGTCCTTTTTATTTTTTATTTTGAGAGAGGGTCTTATTAAGTTGCTGAAGCAGGTCTGGAACTTAAATTTTCCTGTATCAGCCTCCTGAGTCACTGGGACTACACTGAACCCAGCCTCGATAACATTTATAGTTTCCAGGAAATGGTATGTGGATATCTTAAGGGTCTATTTAGCTTACCTCTACCCCATATACGTTTCTTTCCACTGCCTTGGTAAAGGGTGATAGGAGAGCACCTTGCAGGATCACAAGGTTTCCAAGTGTTCCTAAATTAATATCTATAGAGAATGGGTACACTCAGCACTGTAACCACTGTGATCACTGAGACCATTAAAAACTGGTCTTGGGCTGGGGTTGTGGCTCAGTGGTACAGTGCTTTGCCTAGCATGAGGGAGGCACTGGGTTTGGTCCCCAGCACCACATAAAAAAACTAAATAAACAAAATAAAGGTATTAAAAAAAACACAAAAACTGGTCTTATTTCCATTAACTCCATATCCCTCCCTCCCAACATGGGCTTCATTTGAAGTGCTCTGTATTAGTGCTGGGTGTGGTGATGCATGCCTGTAATCCTAGGGACTTGGGAGGCTGAGGCAGGATGATCCCAAGTTCAAGACCAGCTTCAAGCCGGGCGTGGTGGCGCACGCCTGTAATCCAAGCGACTTGGGAGGCTGAGTCAGGAGGATCGCAAGTTCAAAGCCAGCCTCAGCAACTTAGCGAAGCCCTAAGCAACTCAGTGAGACCCTGTCTCTAAATAAAATACAAAATAGGGCTGGGGATATGGCTCAGTGGCCGAGTGTCCCCTGAGTTCAATCCCTGGTTCTGAAAAAAAAAAAAAAAAAAAAAAAAAGGACCAGCTTCAGCAACTTAGGCCCTAAGCAGCTTAGCAAGACCCTGTCTCAAAATAAATTTTTTTTTTAAAAAGCCGGGCATGTGGCTCAGTGGTTAAGTGTCCCTGGGTTCCATCCCCAGTACCAAAAAACAAAACAAGAAAAAAAATTTATTTTGAGAGAAAAAGAAAAAAAATGAAGAAAAAAAGAAGTTCTTTAGTGCTAAAACTACATCCTGAAAAACTAATTATTAGACATACTAAGATGCAAGTTTTCTATGATTTTTTTTTTCTCATAAGCCTTTGGTCTACCAGGTATACCTGTAGTCTGTACCATGCTTAGAGTATCATCAGAAGGAAATAGCACCATAGTTTTTTGCTTAACACTATATTTTGCAAAATATTTTCACAGTGTTTAGCTCACTTAGGCGCAGGAAAAGGAAGGTTTTGTTGTTGTTGTTTTGGTACCAGAGATTGAACGGAGATGTGCCTAAACACTGAGCCTGAGACCTTCTTTATATTTTATTTTGAGACAGGGTCTCCCTAACTTGCTGAGGTTGGCCTTGAACTTAGAATCCTCCTGTCTCTGGAGTCATTGAGATTACATGTTTGTGCCAGCAATCATGATTGGCTTAGCCTGGTCTAATTTTTTTTTTTTTTTTTTTTTTTTGCGGTGCTGGGAATTGAACCCAGGGCCTTGTGCTTGTGAGTCAAGCACTCTACCAACGGAGCTATATCCCCAGCCCCAGCCTGGTCTAATTTTTAATGACCTTTAAGGGTTGGGGGATGTGAATCAGTGCTAGAACATTTGGCTACCATGCACAGGCTCTGGGTTTGATCACCAGTACCACAAACAGAAACCTAGAAATAATCTGTTCCACATCCTACAACTAAGGATCATACTAGATCCAGATACCCTTGCTCACTGATCTATGGATTCATTCTTCTCAGGGATTGTCCAAAATAATGGGGAACAGTCATTGTTTCTTTCAGTTGCATGCCTTGGACATTTTGCCAAAAGCTTCTGCTAGGTTCTGAGGCTGTCTCACTGTTCCAGGACAGTGAACAGAATTCTCAGTTTAAAACCTTTTCAGTATTTCTTTCTGTTTTCCCATCTTACTGCCTCCAGAATCTTAATCTGTTCTTTTTCTTTTCTATCAGTGATTCAGGGATCAGATGCCCTGAATAGTAGAAGGCTTCGGTCCCAACTGGTGTTGCCAAAGCAGCATACCAATTCCATGCCATGGTCCTGGGTCAAGATCTGCACAATCTGATTGGTCATATCACCTCGGATGGCTAGGGAATGGAAGTGATCAAAGTCATGGAGTCCCAGCTTTCGGAGACGCCTTGCAGCTGCTCGGTAACATTTCCAGGGCTGTGGTTCCACAAGGAGGTAGCGGCAGAGGGAGGAAAGATGGGCCAGGAACTCCCACAGGCCATGGTCTCCGTGGTTTAGATGAATCCACATGGTTATTGACATGCAGAAGCCAATGTCAAAAACTGAGCGCCCAAATTGACTTAAGAAAGAGCTCAAGAGAACCTTCCGGGTCCTTTGATTCATGAAGTCCAGGGTGATAAAAGTCAAGGCATCGGGAAAAGGACATTCTTTTTTAGCTCGCTCCACCAGGACTGGATCTATGTCACAGCATAGGAGACGGAGTTCTCTGGAGGCATCTGAGCAATTCTCCCCATCGTGTAAGGAAAGGAAGTGTTTGTATAGAGCCACACTCAGATCCTAGAGGAATCCAAAAGAGCTTTGTCATTGCAGTTTTCAACAGTGATTGTAAGAGAAAGCTCACTCTCATCCTCTGAGGTTGCCATACTTACCTCTGGCTTTATAGGATGTGAGGCTCCTAAATCATAACCTACAGTGGTTGTAGTTTTTCTTGAGCAGACTCTTAGCGCCCTCCAGGGGTCATATGCTGTAATGCAGCATCCCTATATTTTCCTGATACTTCTGGTTGGGTTGTATGGTTCAAAGTGATAGGTCAGCCATGCTGCAAAGGAGCCTAGAGCAATATATTCTGGCTTAAGTAATATGTTGGTAAACTTATTATCTTTTTCTGGGTATCTCAGACCCAAGGGAAAAGGAAAGGGGCCCAGAAGCATAACCAGTATCCCTTACCAGGAAGGTGAGGAATAGAGCAAGTACCATCTTACAAAAACCTGTTTCTCAGACCTGTGGTTAGGAAAGGTCTGGATTCCAAAAATCGTCATTTAGCCTTCATTCTACACCTTTTAGTTTACATACTGTTTTACACTTCATCAACTCCTTCTGAGACTTATTCTGCTTCTGCAGCCATTGCTCCCAAAAGTCACAACTGATCTCCTTCTAGCCAAATTCAGTGATTTATGATTTTCACCATCTTCATAACTTTTTCACTCTTAAACAAGTCATTTTGTCCTTCTGCTAACTTTGATTTCTATTACCATTATAATTAACTCTAATTTGTGTCTTTCTGTATAGTTTTTTACATTAGGTTTTTTCCTCTGTATCAGGATTCTTAAGCTTTTCTTTTTTCCTTCCCAGTACTGGGAATTGAACACAATTTCTTGCCCCTTTTATTTTTCACTTTGAGACAGGGTCTCACTAAGTTGTCCAGACTGGCCTCCAACTTGCTATTATCCTGCCTTAGCCTCCTGAATAGCTGCGATTACAGGTGTGTGCTACCATGCCTGGCTTGGCTGCTCAAACTTTAATGGACATATAAATCACCTATAGATTGTTCTAAAATATATATGCTGATTTAGTAGATTTGGGGGGAGGACTGAGATTTGTATGTATGTATGCATTTTTTTGCAGTGCTGGGAATTGAACCCAGGGCTTCACACATGCCAGGCAAATGCTCTACCACTGAGCCACATTCCCAGCCCTGAGATTCTATTTCTAATAAGCTGTCAAATCATGGCAGTGTTCAAAATTAGTATCAAGGCTCCAATCCAGTGCTTATTTTCTTCCCATTCTCTGTTTACCTCTTCCCTGTCTTTCTCTCCTTATCTGATCTTGAGCATGGCCCCATTTAACGTTACTTCATCACGTAAGTGATGCGCTGGTTCCCCAGCACCATGCAAAAAAAAAAAAAAAAGACATGGATATTTCCCAAGTTATTAAATGAAAAGCAAGGTACAAAACAGTGTGTTTCTATTAGTAAAATTAAAAGATGGGGGATGTTTAAACATTTTATGTACACATTTGTAAATGCTGGGGTGTACACAGGATGAATACCCAAGCAATTACACATATTTGTGCCACTGTGTAGGGGAAAAGGAGGATTTAGGGTTGACAGTAGAGACTTAGTTTTTACTATAAAGTCATCCCTTGTTATCCACAGGGAAGGAACTGGTTTGAGGACTCCAGAGGATACTGAAATCCAAGGATGCTCAAGTCCTCAGTCTACACATATCTAATATACTTTAAATTCTCTCTAGAATTACTTATATACACTGCTATAAAATAAAAGCAATAAATAGTTGTGACTGTGTTATTTAGGTAATAATGACAAAAAAGTCTGTTTATGTTCAGTACAGACACAATTTTTTAAAAAAATATATTTTCAATTCATGGTTGAATCCACAGGTGCAGAACCTATAGAAAAGCCAACTGTAGCCTTTGTATTTTGATTTTTTAAAATCAAATATAAACATTTTTTAGAAAGTACAAAGTAGAAAGCTCTTTAAAATGCACGGTCACATTTAGGACTATTTCTTTAGTTAATTCCAACTATGTTCTTGCTTCTAATATGTATAAGATATACTATTCAACTTTAGAATCTCTGGTGTTTTCTTAATTCCTTTCATGAAATTCCAAGCCATAAACCCAATGTCTCTTTCCCATTGCTTTACCCCTCTGATTTCCTGCATCATCATGGTGGAGAAATATTTGAAGGGGATGCCTGGACACCCACACATCTGCTCATTCCAGACTTTGGGACTGTATCCAGATGTTCTCCTGTGTCCCTCACGGTCTTCAATCCTCCACTAAAGTCTTCTGCCAAAGGCCATTGACAGTAAAATTCTCTGCACCTCTTCTAGCTCCTACTCTGCTGTGATGAAGGAGTAGGGGAACCAACTTTTGAAGCATTTGCAATCATGGAGTGAGATTGCCTGCTCCTCTAGATCTCACTGGCTACAAATAGGTGAGAGGCATTTCCTTATTTTGCCTAAAATTATTTTATGTCTAAGAATACCCTGTAATAAGAAGAGTGGCAAGGTCTCCCTCTGGCTTTAGGGTTCATCCTGCACTGTACATGCACAGCACACATACTAGTTTTAGGAATATTTCTGTCGCTACTGGCTCATCTCTCCCAGTTGACCAATCCCAACTGCACACTCCCACACACAGATCCCCGGAAGCCGCCTCTCCCCAGTCAGGTCGCCGGCCAAGCTGAGAGACAAGCCCCGGAAGTTCAGATGCCATAGCCCTCCCCACCCCGGGTATGGGCGGGAGAGCGGGAACTTGGAAAGTAGTTGACACGGAATCCTCAAGATTCTTAAGAGAGATGGTAGTGGCACCTTTGCTAGCAGGAAAGAACCGCAGGAGGTCGGTCAATGTTAATGTTTCAAGCCTCTTTTGGGCAAGTTTTGGTGGTGTGATGCCACTCCCTGCCCAGACCCAGACCCAGACTGGACGTGGAGCCAGCCAACCACTGGACTCCGGTACTCGATTCCTCGCGCGTCACTCACCCCGGAGTTACACCCCACGTCGAGCCCCAGGATCGGCCCTGCCTCGGAACGCTCGAGAGGGAAGAGCCTTCGAAGCAGCTCCGGGGGCAGGAGGCGAAGCCGTTGCTCTGGAGGGTGGAAGCGGGAATAATGAGGAAAATTTCCGAAGGGAGCGGCCCCAGGTTCCAGAACCCGTGGTTCGTCTTCTGCCGCGTTGTCCTCAACGCCCCCTCCCGCCAGTTTCGCGGACGCCGCCATTAGCCTCAACCCCCCCTCGGGACGGGCGGAACCGGAAGCCCACATTGTTCGGCCGGAGAGAGTGGTTGCGGCCTCGGCGCGTGCGCAGACTAGTGGGAGAGGGCGGGCCGCAATTCTGCCGGAGGTGAGAAGGCTGCGTTCCCGGGCATTCTCGGTGTACTGGTGCTGTGGTGACGCCTCGGCCTAGCTTTGTCTTATGGCCACAGCCCTGGGAGGGATTTAGCAATATCATTCGCTGTTTACAGGGAGGATACAGCGCAGAAGTGTTAAGTGTTATGCCCAAGCCCACAGTTTGAAATGGGCCGCTTGACCCGAACCAAGGATGTTGTTGGGCTCTTGGAAATCAGTCTTGGTCCAGCTTCCTTTCTTTACAAATGCATAAAGTGAGACCCAGAGAAAAACTATTTGGATTTACACAGTTCAGCTGTGACACAAACTCACATGGTTTGAGGAAGGGGTAGCCAGGAGCTACAGGTTACTGGTGCCGGAAGTCTCAGACGGCCCTGTCTGCCTGGAGGGACGGGTGGACAAGGCAACTGTAGAGAGTTGCACTCCTTCAGAGGCAAGGACCATGCCTAAGATCCCAAACTTACCTTTTAAGCTCTACATATACTAATCCTCACAGAAACCTGGTAAGGGAAGGACCATAATTACGATTTTTTTTTAATATTGTTGGGTTCATTAGCGCACAATGAAGTAGCGTTCTAAATACGATGCGCAATAAATCAAACACGTCCTCAGAAGTGGGTCTGTTGCCAAAAACTCAGTCCTTGACCCCATGCCAATCCGATAAAAGGACACGGTTTTGAGAAAAAGGTAAAAGAAGGTTTATTGCTTTGCTAGAAAAGGATAAACAGGGGACTCCAGTCCCAAAGGCTGTGATTATTGCCCATCAGCAGGCTCTGCTTTTAAAGAGGTGGTTCAAAGGCTATATTCCACATGTTCTCTGTTGGGAGTTGTAATTCACTTGTTGATTTGGGAGATTGTCATTTCTGAGATCTTCTGGTACCATCCCCAAAGCCTGGATTACTTTGTTCCTATGGTCAGTGTGTACTCAAGGACAGATAAAAATGCCTAGGGTGGGGAAGAAAGGTAATCCTGTTTCCCCTGAGATTAGGGAGGGGGAGAGGTTAGGGAGTAGCAGGGAGCGAGGAAGAGACACATGAAGATTTAAAAAATAAGTTGCAGTGGCAGAGCAGCAAGGGATATATTCAAAGCATTAAGTGGACAACTGTTTATTAGATATGGAAAATGAAAAATTGTCCCCTAAAGTGACAGTCTCTGGGAGGCATTGATCTTCTTCAGAGTAAGCCCGCTCCAGACGCTGCACATAGACCCCTGACCCAAAAAGTTCAAATTCCTGAGTGATCGATCTGACACATTCATTAGTCAATAAAACAGACCCCAAATTCCTGAGTGCCCAAGAAAACTGATATGCTCACTAGGCCAACTCTCAGAATAACCTATATAAGCCCAGTCCCTTACTTTGTTTAGCGGCTCATTTTCTACCAGGAAAGTGGGTCTACCAGCATTACCCTGTTTCTGCATAAAACTTCATTTCTGAATAAATAGCTGACGTGATTTGTGAGGTTTGTGTCCTGCCTTGGTCTTTTTGTGTTAACGCTGTTACAGGTCAGCAAGGCAAAGTTGCACTTCTGCAGAAGGGTGTGCCCCCCAAAGGGAATCTGGGGAGCAAGCACAGTCTGCCATTTTTAGTTTTTTTGTTTGGTGGTTACCAGGGATTGAACTCAGGGGCACTTAACCACTGAGCCACATCCCCAGCCCTATTTTGTTATTTTAGTTGTCAATGGATCTTTTTATTTTATTTATTTATTTATTTATTTATTTATTTATTTATTTATTTATTTATTTATATGCAGTGCTGGGGAAAAAAACTTCATCAAATTTCTTTCATTGGGGCTGTGGGTGGATAGCTCAGTGATAGAATGCTTGCCTAGCATGTTCTTGGCCCTGGTTTTGATCCTTAGCGTTAGCCCCCCCCCCACCCT
>JAJEJO010049519.1:590632-624066 GCA_020662805.1 Glaucomys volans
TTGGGAAATGAACCCTGAACCACATCCCCAGCCCCCATTTTATATTTCATTTAGAAACAGGGTCTCCCTGAGTTCTTAGGGCCTCACAAATTGCTGAGGCTGGCTTTGAAGTTGTGATCCTGCTACTTCAGCCTCCAGAGCTGCTGGGATTACAGGCATGCGCCACTGTGCCCAGCCATGGTATAACTTTTTTACTATCTGCATTGATATCAGTAATTTGTGCCAGGTCATCAACAAATTTTAACAGGAGCATGGTTGATGGCACACCCCTGTAATCCCAGCAAATGGGAGGCTGAGGCAGGATTACAAGTTTGTGACTTAAAAAATTAAAAGGGCTGGGGATGTAGCTCAGTGGTAGAGTGCATGTGGGTTGAATCCCCAGTATTGAAAAAAAAATTTTAAATATAGAAATTCTGATAAATTATATTTTGTATAATTCCCATCAAAAAAGAAAAAATATACAGTTTTTATAATCATATATGCTGTATTGTTGAGTATATTGGCCAAAGTTCAAACTTCTTTTGACTGGTGTCCGTATGGGATGGAATCCTCTGCTTATATTTTTTGCATGGCTGATTTTTGGAAGAATTTTCTTCAGACCAACTTTGCTTCATGTATTTTTCAAACCTTGATTCTTTACTCCCACATACTTCTGGTGCCTGGTGCTGTCGGATATGTTTACATCCTAATTTCACCTCTGGTTGTGTACATACAAGTCACAACACCTGGTGAGTCATATGGTGGATAGATTAGAGTACTCCTGGAAGGTAGTCTTGCATCTGGGCAGTGGGTAATACAGTCCCATGGAAGTGACTGTGAACCATATGACTAGATCTAAAATAAATCTGTTCTCCTCTAAAGTTCTCATTAGGTGGATCCCCAAAATGCTTGTGGCCACTTCTCTACCATCCAACACAAACTGGAGGGGAAGTCAAACTGGAAGTAGAAGGCAGTCTTGACCAACTCCAATAAAACATCTTTTTCAAATTTCACAGAAAAAAAGTGACATCATGTACACATGGCTAGGGTCTTAGAAGGTCCTGCATGGGAGTGAAGACACTGAATCTTGATCTTAATTAGATCCATGGGAAACCCATCTCTGCCCTGCACAGGACACATACTAAAGCACAGCTGACATGGTATCTCTTATGCTGTCAATGGGAATGTCAGTGAGTACAGCAATTATGGAAAATGGTATAGAAATTCCTCGAAAAATTAAAAATAGAACTACCATGGGATCCAGCAATCCCACTACTGGAATGTGAACATAAACAAAAGGAAATCAGGATGTTAAAGAGACATCTGCACTCTCATGTTTATTGTAGCACTATTCATAGTAGTCACACTATGCAATCAATCTAGGTGTCCATCAACAAATGAAAGGATAAGGAAAATGCGGTTTACATTCACAGAGAAATATTATTTAGCTATAAAATAATAAAATACTGTAATTTGCTACAACGTATGTGGAACTGGAGAACATTGTATTAAATAAAATAAACCAGGCATAGAAAGACAAATATCACATGTTCTCACGTACCTGAGGAAACTAAAAAAATTGATCTCAGAAGTTGAAAATAGAAGAGTGGTTACCAAAGGCTGGGAATGGTGGTGGAAGGAAGGAATGGAGAGGATGGTCAATGGGTACAGGGCTGCAAATTGGATAGAAGGAAAACTAACTTTCTTTTTTTTAAAAAATTTGTTTATTTTTTATTTTTAGTTACACATGACAGTGGAATATATTTTGGCAGACTACACATAGAGTATAACTTATTGTATTTAGGTTCCTACCCTTGTAGTTGTACATGATGTGGAGTTACTCTGGTCTTGTATACAAATACAAGGCTAGGAAAGTTATGACCAATAATTCTACTGTCTTTCCTATTCTCCTCCCCCTCCCTTCCCTTCATTCCCCTTTGTCTAATCCAATGGACTTCCACTCTTCCCCTCCCCATCCTCCCTTATTGTGGGTTAGCATCTGCAACTGAGAACATTTGGCCTTTGGTTTTTTGGGATTGGCTTATTTTACTTAGCATGATATTCTCCATTTCCCCATTTTCCAGCAAATACCATAATTTTATTGTTCTTTATGACTGAGTAATAATTCCATTGTGTATATACACCACATTTTCTTTATCCATTCATCCATTGAAGGACACCTAGGTTGTTTCCATAGCTTAGCTATTGTGAGTTAAGCTGCTATAAACATGGATGTGGCTGTATCACTATAGTGTGCTGTTTTTAAGTCCTTTGGATATAGACCAAGGAGTGGGATAGCTGGGTCAAGTGGTGGTTCTATTCCACGTTTTCTAAGGAATATTCATACTGCTTTCCATGGTGGTTGCACCAATTTGCAGGCCTCACCAATAATGTATGAGAGTACCTTTCTCCTCATATCCTCATCAACATTTATTGTTATTTGTATTCTTTATAACTGCCAATCTGACTGGAGTAAGGTGGAGCCTCAGTATAGTCTTAATTTGCATTTCTCTAATTGCTAGAGATGTTGAACTTGTTTTCATATATTTTTGATCATATTTCTTCTTCTGTGAAGTGTTTGTTCAGTTCCTTTGCCCATTTATTGATTGTATTATTTATTTTTCTGGTGTTTTTTTTCATGTTTCCCATGTTGTGAAATGGGATTGACAGTTAATAATTGTGACATTTAATTACTGCAGGGGCCATTGATGAGCATGTGCTGGATTCATGTGTTCAGGACTTCTACCCCTGCTTCTTTCATTCACAGCAGGAACCCTGTGAGCAGGAGCCCCATTTCCACTCATCTTGCAGGACAGGGATGCTGAGCCAGGTAGACGATAACTCACGCAAGGTCATGCAGCTCACAAATGGCAGCTTCATTCAAGCCTGTTTCCTGTGACCTCTTCAGTGTCCTCCAACACACTGTTTTCATGGATAGCACCCATATTTCTGCAACTTGTAGCCCAAGTCCCCAACTTCTTTTCTGTCTTCCCAGCATGGAGTCAGGCTGTCAGAATGAACAGTAGTTACTGAGAACTGGTGTTAAGAACTTAACACCAGTATTAGAACTGGTGTTAAGTTTTGAAGGAATATTTTCTAATGTGCTATAGCATAGTAGAATAACTGTGAGTGGACAACATTTAATTGCAAATTTCTTAAAAACTAATAGAGAGGATTTTGAATATTCCCAACACAAAAACATGATAAATGTTTGAGGTGATAGAAATACTGATTGCCCTGATCAGGTCATTAAACATTATATACATGTATTGAAATAGCACACTGTACTCCATAAATATTTAATTATTGAGTGTTGTTATGGTTTGGATCTTAAATGTCCCCCTCAAAGGCTCATATGTTGAAGACTAGGTCCCCAGCCAATGATCCTGTTGGGAGGTGGTGGAACCTTAGGGTTAGGGTTTAGCAGAAGGTTTTTAGGTTACTAGGGCATACCTGTCAAAGGGGTATGGGGATCCCAGCTCCTTTCTCTGTCTGTGCTTCCCAGCCACCATGAGGTGAGCTGATATTCTCTGCCACACTCTCCACACTATGATGTTCTGCCTTGCTACAGTCTCAAAGTGATGGGCCAAGCAACTGTGTACTGAAACATTGAGCCATGCATGCTAGGCTAGCACCATACCACTGAGCTACAGACCCAGCCCAGTCCTCAGAGTTTTAAACCACTTGGAAATAATAATCGAACAATTTAATTATTTACTTTGGGTCCCCAGGATTGAACTCAGGGACACTCAACCACCGAACCACATCCCCAGCCCTATTTTGTATTTTCTTTAGAGACGGGATCTCACTGAGTTGCTTAGTGCCTCACTTTTGCTGAGGCTGGCTTTGAACTCATGATCCTCCTGCCTCAGCCTCCCGAGGTGCTTCCATGCTTGGTCAAACAATTAATTAATGAAGTGTTATAGCCAAAAGTCAATGGGAGAACACCCATTCTAAGCCTCTCTCATTTTCAGATAAGAAAACAGACTTAAGGTAAAGGCAACTTCTCCACAGCTAGAGCTGAATTAGGGTAGGCTAAGGGCTGTAAAAATGAGCCTACATCTCAGTGGTTTTCAATGATAAACTTATTTCTCCCCCATGTCATAGACCCTATGTGAGTCATGGCAGAGAGAGAGAGAGAGAGAGAGAGAGAGAGAGAGAGAGTGTGCTCCTTCTCAGAGATTCCATGGACCCATCCGGAAGTTCTCCCTTTCCCTGGGGACTCCTGGAGGCCTCCCATGAATGCTGTGTATCTGACTGCAGATGAGAGAAAAGAGATCCTGGAGAATCTCAAGGGAAGATTTGGGAGCCAGAACCAGAAGGGTGTTCCTCACTTGCACACACATTCCATTGACTGAACCACAGTCTGTTAGTGGGTAGTTTAGCAATGTGTCCAGGAATTAAAAAAAAAAAAAAAAAACAGGTTTGGGAGAAAATTAACAAGCCTCTGTCCAGGAAGGATATGAGAGGAAGAGTGAATATTTGTGGAATATTGACCAGAAGGTTGGCTCTGATTTTTATATATTATTTAATTTAATCTGGTCTAGACATCAGGTTCTCATGTTGGCATTTTTTCCACCTCAGTCCCAAACAGAAGTTAAAATAGAAATAAGGATATTTCTCATCTTCTGTCTTTGTCCCAGGACACAGGTTAGACCTCAGGGGGTCCTTAAACCAGCAAACTATCTTCACTAATTACAGAGAAGATAGAGAATGAATATGAAGATCTTTGGACAGACTTTTTCTGGCTTACCTTCCACACACTGAATCATTTTCTTGTCCCTTTAAAAGCCCACAGGACCTGTAGGTGATTGGCAGACAATCTCATCATCTGTCTTTAGAATCCTCTCTTTTACCCCTCTGAAATAAAACATTTTCATCACATCTGTCTGGATACTTGGTGGCAAGCAACAGAAACTGGCTCTGACTGATAAACAGAAAAGGACTTTATTTAAAGGACATTCAAGAAGTCATAGATTGTAAAAGGATAACAAGAGAATCAAGCTTGAAAGGGGAATAAGAGAATTCCAATTAAACATGGTGGATTTTTCACACACACACATACACACACACACGCAAATTGTTTTTATTCTCTGAAACTCCACTTAAATGATAATGAGAGCCACAAATTCTCAAGGACAAAGAAAATCGGAGAAAGGATAATAGCAACAAGTGTGACACACTGGGACATGGCCCAGCAAGAGTTGACTCCTAAACAATTCAATGGGAAAATCAAGAAGCAACACAATATATACTAGAGATCTGTAAAATTTCAGGAATTTGGGCTGGGGTTGTGGCTCAGGGGTAGAGCATTTGCCTAGAATGTGTGTGGGTCTGGGTTCAATCCTCAGCACCACAATAAAAAAAAACCAAAATAAAATGGAGTTGTGTCCATCTATAACTAAAAATTAAGAAAATTAAAACAAATTTTCAGGAATTTATAGCAATAGACACTTTGCTATGTGACATGTAGGTGTGTCTAAAAAACAAATTATTTCTTTCAACCAGTGGTACTTAAACAATTAGATATCAATAGATAAAAAGAAAATAGAATAAAAGAACATGAATCTCAAAACTTATGTGAAAATTAATCCATGTGGATTATAGATTAAATAATATGTAAAATCATAAAACTTTCAGAAGAAAATATAGGAGAACATCTTGAGAACCCAGGACTCAATGAAATATTCTTTAGAAGTGACACCATAAGCATGATTCACAAACACAAAAATCAATGAATTAGCGAGAAACCCTTTGCTTTGTGAAAAGAGGATGAAAAGATAAACTAGAGTTAGGGAGAAGATGTACAAACCATGTATCTAAAAAGGAGTTGTGTCTAAAGTATATAAAGAACTCTATAGTATAAAAGACAAATCTAATTAGAAAATATGTAAAAAATCTGGAGACATTTCATAGCTTTTATGTTCCCTGTTCTAACAGATGTATAGGGTATCTCATGGGGGTCTTAGTTTGCATTTCCCTGATGGATTGTGATGTTTAACATCCTTTCATGTGTTTTGTCCTGTAGAGTTTCCCATATTCTGGATGATGGGAGTTGTTAAGTAAATTTCTCTACCTTGTTTTCAATATAAATTGTTGGTTTACATTTTATACTGGTCAGATCTAGATTTGGGTCTTAGCAGGAAAACTACTTAGATGGGGATGTATTTATTACTGCATGACGTGTGTGTGTGTGTGTGTGTGTGTGTGTGTGTGTGTGAGAGAGAGAGAGAGAGAGAGAGAGAGAGAGATATCAAACCCCAGGCCTCTCTGGACTGTGTCACTCTAGAGCAGGTGACCCTAGATCATCAGGGGAAATTCTCTAACATGAAAAAGGGAGTCCCAAAAGCATGGAAATGAGCTAGTGAGAGGAGCAAAGGCTACACAGGAAGAAGAATGCATTTTTAAGAACTCCTAAGACAATAATAGAGATATTGCATCTATGAAGTATGCTATAAAAACAACATTCAGTCTTGGTGACGATTAAATGGGAGTTTACCGTAAAATTCTTTCAACTTTATATCTAAAAACTTACATAACAAAAAATATGGGGGGGGGATATTTACAGAACAACAAAGACCTTGCATGTTAAAAATATAATAGCAGGCTGGGGATGTAGCATAGTGGTAGAATGTGTGCTTATGAGGACACATTCAACCCCTGGTACTACAAATGTGTGTGTGTGTGTGTGTATGCAGAAATTAAATACTCCACGGAACAGCTAGTTAAGATAGAAGCAATCTTGCACAAAGTATTGCAGGATGCTGCCCAGGTGCGTACTGCTATAATCCCAGCAACTGGCTGGGGGAGTAGGAATGGAGTGGGAGCCTGAGACAGGAGGATCACAAGTTCAAAGCCAGCCTCAGCAATATAGGGAAGCCTTAAACAATTTAGTGGGATCTTTTCTCAAAATAAAAAGATCAGGGAATGTAGCTCAATGCTAAAGCATTCCTAGGTTCAATTCCCAGCACCCAAAACAAAAACAAAGTAGAACAAGATAGGCAAAAGATGGAATATAGTATACAAAAGATAGATTCTAGCCTCAGAGATCTGATCTGACATTCAACAATGAGAGTTCCAGAGGAGAAAGTAGAGGGAGCTATCAAAATTATCTCTCAAATAACAAAGAAATTAAAGAGCAATTCAAGAAAATATCCCAGAACTGAAGGCCCTTGAGGTGTCAATGAAATGAATGAAAATAGTTTCATGAAAGACACCACATGGCAAATTTTCAGAACATCGAGGACAGAGAGGATATCCTACATGTATTTCAGAAAGAGTACAAAAAAAAAAGATAAAAGATTTCATAATCATAATAGTCGTGGATTTCTTGGCAGCCACACTGGAAGCTAGAAGGCAATGTGACAATGCTCTGAAAATTCTGAAGAAAACCTTCATTCTGTTTTTTTTGTTTTTTTTGGAACCAGGGATTGAACTCAGGGACACTCGGCCACCGAGCCACATCCCCAGCCCTATTTTGTATTTTATTTAGAGACAGGGTCTCACTGAGTTGCTTAGGGCCTCACTGAGTTGCTGAGGCTGGCTTTGAACTCGCGATCCTCCTGACTCAGCCTCCCAAGTCGCTTGGATTACAGGCGTGTGCCACCGCGCCCGGCTAGAACCTTCACTCTGTACATAGCCAAATTATTACTGAAAGTTCGGTCCTCGTCCCCGATGCCAATCCAATATGAAGACAAGGTTTTTAGAAAAAGGAAAAAGAAGTTTTATTGCTTTGCTAGCAAAGAAGAAACACAGGAGACTCTTGTCCTAGAGTCTGTGATTCTCCCTATCATGGAGAGCAGGGAGGTTTTAAGGAGATAATGCAGTGATATCTCATTTCTCAAGATTAGGGAGGAGAAGGTCAGGGAGAAGCTCAGGGAGGAGAAGTTTGGGAAACAGAAAAAAAAAAAATGTCAGAGCAACAAGGGATATAGTCAAAGCATAAGTGAACCACTGTTACAAAATGACAGTGTGGGGGATCCAAGATGGCAGACTAGAGGGAGGCTGCATTCCTTGTCGCTCCATAACTCAGGATTCAAACAGAGGAAAATCTGTTTCTCTGTGAAGCAGTCTTTGTTCCTCATTGATCCTCTGCTGTTTACCACATCTGTCTACCTCCATCACCCGCAGTCTACCACCGTAGCAACTACAGTTGAGTGCAGATTGCTCACTGACCGCCGCCTACCATCCATCACTTGCCTATTGGCCTGCTTCTGGCCTGCCCAATGCCTGCCTTTCACCTACCCATCGCTCACCAACTGAGGTTCATCTGCCCATCGCCGCCCAGTAGCCTGCGGAGCCTGTAAGTTCACCGTCACATTACCCGCAGGCTTGGTTACATGTGGCTGCCGCCATTTTGGGGGAAGAAAAAAGCCAGGAGCTGTAGGACTGCCGGCTGGACTGACAGCACCCCGCCTCCAAGACCCCCAGCTTGACAGCAACCCACCTGCAGGGGCCTGGCCTGACCGACTGCACCCCACACAGTCTCAGTGCCCACGCCCTGCACTGCATCTCCCCATTTGCAAACACGTTTGGAAGGCAGTGCAGCCATCCTGGATTATCCGAGAAGGGGAAACTGTCATTAGGTGGGGCAAATCCCATCCTGAGACGCCCGCTGGAGACTGGAAGCTCATTGTCAGGTACCTCTCATGCCACAGGCTACTGAAGATTGGGAGGTTTGAATAGTATATGACAGTTAGAGTGGATTTTTTTTTCTCCTTTGTGATACCTTTTAAACTTTTATTTCTTTACTTTTCTTGCTCTCTACTTTCCTTTCATTTACCTCTTTCCTCAAGGGCTTTTTCTCACTTTTCTCATGCTAACAACCAACTTCTTCTGACTACATTTTCACTCTTCCTATGATCTAGAACTTCTTCATACTCTTTTCTTACACTGTTAACAGTTACAGCCTACACCCCTCCCCATCCTCTTTGTCCTCCATTAGAAACGGCAGTCCTCATTGCAAATCTGTTTGTTATACTGTAGATAATAATTGATCTCATCCTCTCTGTTTATTATGACAATATTGTAACAAAATTGTAACAAAAAGACTACTGTAACGTTAGTCTTTATAGGGGCTATTTGGTTTACAGCTGCATATTGTCTGTACTGGGTGTTGCTAATATTGATCCCCCCTTAAAGAAGAGGTTTCAGAAAACTATAGGGTCACTATAAGCCTATAGGGCAGAAACTACAATACCCTAGATCTGCATTGCTAGAGGGGAAGATACATGAACAACATGAAAAAACAAGGGAGGAAAGTGTTTCAAACAAACCAAGATTCTACACTAATAGAATCCAATGACAGCATGGTAGAAGAAATGCCAGAAAAGGAGTTCAGAATATAGATGATTAAAACGTTAAGAGAAGCAAATGATGAGTTAAGAGAGCAAGTGCAGGCAATGATTGACCATTCCAATAAGCAGCTGAAAGAACAACTACAGGAAACAAAAGATCAACTCAACAAAGAGATAGAGATTCTGAAAAAGAACCAAACAGAAATCCTTGAAATGAAGGAAACAATAAACCAAATTAAACACTCAATGGAAAGCATCACCAACAGACTAGATCACTTAGAAGACAGACCTCAGACAATGAAGACAAAATATTGAGTCTTGAAAATAAATTTGCCCAAACACTGAAGATGGTAAGAAATCATGAACAGAACCTGCAAGAACTATGGGATATCATGAAAAGACCAAATTTAAGAATTATCGGGATTGAGGAAGGCACAGAGATACAAACCAAAGGAATGAACAACCTAGTCAATGAAATAATATCAGAAATTTTCCCAAACCTGAAGAATGAAATGGAAACTCAACTGCAGGAGGCTTACAGAACACCAAATGCACAAAATTACAGCAGATCCACACCAAGACACATTATAATGAAACTGCCTAATGTACAAAATAAAGATAGGATTTTAAAGGCTGTGAGAAAAAAGGAACAGATTATATATAGGGGGAAACCAATATGGATATCAGTAGATTTCTCAGCCCAGACCCTAAAAGCAAAAAGGGCCTGGAATAGTATATTTCAAGCTCTGAAAGAACATGGCTGCCAACCAAGAATCCTATATCCAGCAAAGCTAACCTTCAGATTTGAAGATGAAATAAAATCCTTCCATGACAAACAAAAGTTAAAGGAATTTACACATAGAAAGCCTGCGCTACAGAACATTCTCAGCAAGATATTCCATGAGGAAGAAACGAACAACAACAATGTAAGTCATCAAAGGGAGGAACTATCCTAAAAGAAAACTCAAAGGAGAAACCAGGTCACGTTAAAAACCAAATCTAAGCCAAAATGACTGGGAATACAAATTCTATCTCAATAATAACCCTGAATGTTAATGGCCTAAATTCGTCAATCAAAAGACATAGACTGGCAGATTGGATTAAAAAGAAAGACCCAACAACATGTTGCCTTCAAGAGACTCATCTCATAGAAATGGACATCCACAGACTAAAGATGATAGAATGGGAAAATGCCTATCATGCACATGGCCTTAGTAAAAAAGCAGGGGTTTCCATCCTTACATCAGATAGAGTGGAACTTCAAGCTGAAGTTAGTCAGAAGGGATAAAGAAGGACATTTCATACTGCTTAAGGGAACCATAAATCAAGAAGACATAATGATCATAAATATTTATGCCCCAAACAATGACCCATCCATGTACATCAAACAAATCCTTCTCAATTACAGGAATCAAATAGACCACAACACAATAATTCTGGGTGACTTTAACACACCACTGTCACCATTGGACAGATCTACCAAAAAAAACTAAACAAAGAAACCATAGAACTCAATAACACAATGAATAACTTAGACTTAACAGACATATATAGAATATTCCACCCATCAATGAGTGAATACACTTTCTTCTCAGCAGCACATGGCTCCTTCTCTAAAATAGACCATATGTTATGCCACAAAGCAGCCCTTAGTAAATGCAAAAATGTAGTGATACTACCTTGTATTCTATCGGATCATAATGGAATGAAATTAGAAATCAACGACAAAAGAAAAAACAGAAACTACTCCAACAGCTGGAGACTAAATAATATGCTATTGAATGAAGCATGGATACAGAAAACATCAGGGAGGAGATAAAAAAATTCTTAGAGGTAAATGAGAATGATGATACAACATATCAAAATCTCTGGGACACTCTGAAAGCAGTACTAAGAGGAAAATTCATTGCATTTATTGCATTCAAGAAAAGAATAAAAAGTCAACAACTCAATGACCTAACCTTACATCTCAGAGCCCTAGAAAAAGAAGAACAGAACAACACCCAAAAGTAGTAGAAGACAGGAAATAATCAAAATCAGAGCTGAAATCAATGAAATTGAAACAAAAGAAACAATTCAAAAAATTGACAAAAAGTTGGTTCTTTGAAAAAGTAAATAAAATAGATAAGCCCTTAGCCACACTAACAAAGGGAAGGAGAGAGAAAACTCAAATTACTAAAATTTGTGATGAAAAAGGAAATATCACAACAGACACCATTGAAATACAAAACATAATTAGAAGCTACTTTGAAAACCTATACTCCAATAAAATAGAAAATCTTGAAGACATCGACAAATTCCTAGAGACATGATCCTCCCAGACTGAACCAGGAGGATATACACAATTTAAACAGATCAATTTCAAGCAATGAAATAGAAGAAGCCGTCAAAAGCCTACCAACCAAGAAAAGCCTGGGACCAGATGGATTCTCTGCTGAGTTCTACAAGACCTTCAAAGAAGAACTCATACCAATACTCCTGAAAGTATTTCATGAAATAGGAAAGGAGGGAATCCTTCCAATTCATTCTATGAATCTAGTATCACTCTGATACCAAAACCAGACAAAGACACATCTAGAAAAGAAAACTTCAGCCGGGCGCGGTGGCGCACGCCTGTAATCCCAGCACTTGGGAGGCTAAGACAGGAGGATCGCGAGTTCAAAGCCAGCCTCAGCAACTTAGTGAGGCCCTAGGCAACTCAGGGAGACCCTGTCTCTAAATAAAATACAAAATAAGGCTGGGAATGTGGCTCAGTGGTCGAGTGCCCCTGAATTTAATCCCCAGTACCAAAAAAAAAAAAAAAAAGAAAGAAAAGGAAACTTTAGGCCTATATCTTTGATGAATATAGATGCTAAAAGCCTCAACAAAATTCTGGCAAATCGCTTACAAAAACATATTAAGAAGATAGTGCACCCTGATCAAGTGGGGTTTATCCCAGGGATGCAAGGTTAGTTCAGTATCCACAAATCAATAAATGTAATTCATCACATCAATAGACTTAAGGTTAAGAATCATATGATTATTTTGATAGATGCTGAGAAAGCATTTGACAAAATACAACACCCCTTCATGCTCAAAACACTAGAAAAAATAGGGATGGTAGGAATATACCTGACCGTTGTAAAGGCTATTTATGCTAAACCCACAGTCAACATCATTCTTTTTTTTTTGAACCGGGGATTGAACTCAGGGACACTCGGCCACTGAGTCACATCCCCAGCCCTATTTTGTATTTTATTTAGAGACAGGGTCTCACTGACTTGCTTAGGGCCTCACTAAGTTGCCGAGGTTGGCTTTGAACTCGCGATCCTCCTGACTCAACCTCCCAAGTCGCTTGGATTACAGGCGTGCGCCACCACACCCGGCTAACGTCATTCTTAATGGAGAAAAACTGAAAGCATTTCCTTTAAAAACTGGAACAAGACAGGGATGCCCACTGTCACCACTTCTATTCAACATTGTGCTGGAAATGCTAGCCAGAGCAATTAGACAGACCACAGAAATTAAAGGTATACAAATAGGAAAAGAAGAAGTCAAGTTTTTTAGAGGATCCAAAAAACTCCGCCAGGAAACTTTTAGACCTAATTAATGAATTTAGCAAAATAGCAGGATATAAAAGAAACACACATAAATCAAATGCATTTATCTACATAAACGATGAATCATCTGAAAGTGAATTGAAGAAAACAACTCCATTCAAAATAGCCTCAATAAAAATAAAATACTTGGGAATCAATCTAACAAAAGAAGTGAAAAACTTCTACAATGAAAACTACAGAACATTAAAGAAAGAAATTGAGGAAGACCTTAAAAGATGGAAAAATCTTCCATGTTCTTGGATAGGCAGAATCGATATAATCAAAATGGCCATACTTCCAAAGATGCTGTACAAATTTAACGCAATTCCAATAAAAATTCCTATGACATTCTTCACAGAATTAGAAAAAGCAATCATGAAATTCGTATGGAAGAACAAAAGACCCAGAATAGCCAAAACAATCCTGGGCGGGAAGAATGACGCAGGAGGTATCACAATACCAGACCTTAAACTCTACTATAGAGCAATAGTTACAAAAACAGCATGGTATTGGCACCAAAATAGACAGATAGACCAATGGTACAGAATAGAAGACCCAGAGACAAACCCACATAAGTACAGTTATCTCATACTAGACAAAGGTGCCATAAACATACAATGGAGAAAAGATAGCCTCTTCAACAAATGGTGCTGGCAAAACTGGAAATCCATATGCAATAAAATGAAATTAAACCCCTATCTCTCACCCTGTACAAAACGACTCAAAATGGATCAATGAGGCCGGCTGTGGTGGTACACGCCTGTAATCCAAGTGACTTGGGAGGCTGAGTTAGGAGGATCGCGAGTTCAAAGCCAGCCTCAGCAACTTAGCGAGGCCCTTAGCAACTCAGTGAGACCCTGTCTCTAAATAAAATACAAAATAGGGCGGGGATGTGGCTCAGTGGCCGAGTGTCCCTGAGTTCAATCCCTGGTTCAAAAAAAAAAATGGATCAATGATCTAGGAGTTAGACCTGAGACTCTTCGATAAATAGAAGAAATAGTAGGCCCGAATCTTCTTCATATTGGTTTAGGACCAGACTTTCTCAACATGACCACCAGAGAGCAAGAAAGAAAAGGAAGAATCAATAAATGGGTCGGATTTAAACTAAAAAGCTTTTTCTCAGCAAAAGAAGCAATCAAGTATGTGAAAAGAAAGCCTACAGAGTGGGAAAAAATCTTTTCCACACAGACTTCAGACAGAGCCCTGATCTCCAAAATTTAAAAAGAACTTACAAAACTTTACACCAAAAATGCAAAGAGCCCAATCAATAAATGGGCTAAGGAACTGGGCAGACACTTCACAGAAGAGGATATACAGGTGATTAACAAATATATGAAAAACTGCTCATCATCTCTAGTAATTAGAGAAAGCAAATTAAAACTACCCTAAGATTTCATCTAACTCCAATTAGAATGGCTATTATCAGGAATACAAGCAATAACAAGTGTTGGTGTGAATGTGGGGGAAAAGGCACACTTGTACATTGCTGGTGGAGTTGCAAATTGGTGCAGCCACTCTGGAAAGCAGTATGGAGATTCCTCAAAAAACTTGGAATGGATCCACCATTTGACCCAGCTATCCCACTCCTCAGTTTATACCCAAAGGTCTTAAAATCAGCAAAGTAGAGGGATGCAGACCAAACTTGTGTACAATAGTTGTGTGATTGAGGTAGACAGTTGTGATAAACAGCAGGGGATCAATGATGAGTAAAGACTGCTTCACGGAGAAACAGATTTTCCTCTTTTTGAATCCTGAGTTACCGAGCGACAAGGAACGCAGCCTCCTCTAGTCCGCCATCTTGGATCTCTCTCCAGACTGTCTTTGAACTTGTGATCTCCTGCTTCAGTCTTTCAAATTGCTGGGATTACAGGTGTGCACTACTGCACCCAGCAACAACGATCAACTTCCAGAGAAGCAAAACATTGTATAAGAAAGGAAAAGTAATCATTATATATTATATAGTTCAGTGGCCAACATGGTTTACAGTCTTGATAATGTAAGAATATTGATCAAACTATACTTAAAGATATAGTGAAATCAGAATGAGGTAGGGGTGATGGAAGGTAGTAAGAAAAATGTGTGTGTTTATGTTTGTGTGTGTTCATACCTTGATTTCTATATCTCCCGATTTGCTTTTAATACTTTCTGATTTTTTTCTGACTGCCCTTTGTTTTCTTTTTCAAACATGTATTTTCCAAGCTTTCTATAATGCACATGTAGTAATTTTATAGTCAGGAAAAAAAAAAAAAACCAGTACAGATCATTACAAAGAAAAGGTTAGGAATCATATCTTCAAGCATCCTGTTTTTCTTCTTAATTAATCACAGACTACCATCTGTGAATTTTTCTGTATATTATTTGAACCTACTTATGTTTTCAGCAAGTACCACTGCTTGGGCATAATGAATTCACAAGGTCACCCTGCTCTGCAAATTATTTCATACTGTCATAGAGCCATACATTTTAATTCATCATTGTTGAAACTCACTGAATTCCATTCAAGAATTCTACAAAGTGTGTTTAGGACAATGTGGCTGAGGCAAGGTCTGTGATGATTGGAACACATGTTTGTGTGAATGTGTGTATGTCCACATTCAAGGACTGCCTGATCTCAGTAATACCCACATCCCTCCACCACCATTGCTGATAATTTTCCAGTACCACCTTGCCATGCTCATCCAGGTACAGCATGGAGATGACACTCATTCAGTGGATAAACAACAGGCCTTGGTGATACTGGAATGGAAAGAGTTGACCCAGGTCTGTACGATGGCTTGGTTGGTTGAATTGAGGTGGTCCACCAGTGCAAAGGGGCAGTCCACATGGCAGTAGAAGACCTGGTAGCCTTCTGGGGCCACAATCCACCATTCCAACCCATGTTGCTGAAGTCCACACAAAATGAGTGGTGCCAGCAGTTCTTATTCTTTTTCCTGGACTGCTGTGGATAGTGTTTAGGGTTACTCCACTCTGTTGAGGTAACTGGCTAATCCTGACATGCTGACCCTATGGGTCTGTAAATGATGGTGGTGAGTCACCTCAGTGTCCTGCCCATAGTTGGGCTGCTTCCCCTGCCTCACTTCAGAAGTTTCCCACCTTATCACATTGTGGTGGACCAAACTTGTGTACAATAGTCGTGTGATGAAGTGTCCAGGCACCACTTCTGCCAGGGACTTAAAACCTCAAAAATGTTTAGACAGTGCCCTGCTCCCATTCTCCTGATTCACCTGCTCCTGAATGAGCCAAAGTTCTGCAGAGAACATGTCTTTCTCTGGGATGGTGCTGAGGTTAAAGAGGTAAGGAAAAGCAGTTTTCTCTGGTCCCTGGAGAACATCTGTTCTCCAGATGTTCTTGGTGGTGGAAGCTTCACACGGTATTTGCATGACTGGAGGGGCACTCCGTGTACTCCTCCCTAGATTTAAGCCAGAAAAGATCAAGCATGTAAACCAGAATGACTGAGTTCTTGCTCGACTGTGGTGCAGCCCAAACATCTGCAGAAGTGGCATCTTGAAGTCATGGCCCATGGCTCATCCCTGAGTGGATCCTCCTGAGTGTCCCTGGATCTCGGTGACATTTTTCTTCCCTATATCAGGTATCATCAAACAAGCGTGGCTCAGACCTCTTAGCAGGACTTAGCATAATGAAATGACCATCAGAATTTGATTACCAGGAATCATAGTGTTTTGACAGAAAACAAGGTGTATAACAACAGTCCATGTTTCCTGACAACCCATCTTGAACATACTTGCTGGAAAGGCTCAGAAGCTTTGGCAGTGTGTTGTTCCGAATGGCTTAATAGGTCTGTACACTAGGGGGCTCACCAGTTGCAGCTCCTAGGGACCTCTGAAGGGCTGACGTGAACTTGGGCGAGGGCCCAAGACAAGGGAGCTGTAGGCTTGAGACACTCCGATGGGAATCCCACCATGGATAGAGGCCAGATACTCAGGCTGGGCTGCAGTGGTGTCTTAGGCTCCTGTCCCTTGTCTCGGATGCCAAACTCACCTAGCTTTCACACTCCTTCCTTCCCACCTTCATCTTCTGCCTTCCCACATCTACTGTAAGGGGTTTACTTAGCTCAAAGTTGTGGAGGTCTAAGATCATGGTGCCAGCATCTGTTTGGCTCTGATGAAGGCCTTCTGGCAATTCTACTCTTAGGTAGATACCCAAGAGAAATGAAAATATGTCTATACAAAAAAAAAAAAAAAAATAGCACTACTATTAATATAGAAAAAAGTGAAAACAACCCAAATGTCTACCAATTGATAAGTAAAATGTGGTAGAGCCAAACAGTAGGATATTATTTGCCAATAAAAAGGAATGGAGTATCGATTAGTGCTACAACACAGATGACTTGAGAAAATATGCTAAGTGAAAGAAACCTGTTATGAAAGACTACATGTTTCATGATTCTATTTATATGAAATGTTCTAGATAAGTAAATTTATAATGGAAGAGAATAGATTAGTAGTTGCTAGGGGATGGGGGACGTGGGGAAGGGAATGGGGACTAACTGCTAATGAGAGAGAGGGGAAAAAACTTCAATATTAGGTTGTGGTGATGGTTGTACAACCCTTTGAATTTACTAAAAAAATGCTGAAGTGAACATTTTACTGTTTTTGTTTGATTTTCTTAGAGTGTGCATTTTGAAGGAGTGAATTACATGGGATGTGAATTATATTTCAATAAAACTGTTTAAACAAAAAGAAAAACATAATTCATGTGGAGATAAGTTGAAAGTACATATTATTTCCTACCAAACTTTCATCTAAAAGTTTTAGCATTCCTGGATGATTCTTGCCTGAATCAGTTATTACTTTATTAAAAAATGCTAATTTTCTAATTCTATCATTCCTTCTACATTAGTTGGCATTTTATCATAAGGAAGAGCCATACAATCTATTTAAAAAGACCAAAAAAAAAAAAAAGGAATTATACTCTTCATAGTTCTTTATAATTTGCTTTTTAGTTTAATATTATTCAGCTTTGTGACTAGGTAAATATTTACCCATATCATCATTTTTTAGTGGCAGCTAAATATTTAGTGGAATAAGTGAATCACAATTGTTAAACAACCGCTTATTGTTTATTTTTTTTCCAACTTTCACTCTTATGAGTAGTACATCCATGAACATTCTTGCTTTCTTTGGGCATCTGGTCATTTATTTAATTAGAACAAACATCCAGAAAGACTGTTCTGAGCTTTTTATACCTCCTCAAATGCTGCTTAAGAACAGAATCATTCCTTCTTGAGTTTTTGGTTTTTTTTTAATACTATCTGTGTCTTACAATACAAAGCCAAAAGAAGCCAACTGACACTTCCAACGTTTTGCTTGGAAATCCTAGCCAGTCTTCAGTTAATTAGATATTTTTCTGTTTTTCACATTAGTGCAGATAAAAATCTTGTAAACATTCCACCACTGTATAACAAGACTTTGTTCCTTCAAGTTCCAGTAACATTATCCTTGACTTTCCCTTGAGCCTTCACCTGCAGCCTCCTCAGGGCACTCTCAGCTTTTCTGGTCTCATAGAGGCCTGTAGGCATCTCCTACCATGTGATTCCAAAACTAGTGCAATATGTTTTAAGATTTATTATGGAAGTACCTGAATTCCAGATACCAAATTCTGTTCCAGTTTTCTGTTAGGTGGCATGAAACCACATCACTTTATTATGTTCATGAATTCTATAGATTAGGAATTTGGACAGGGCACCAAGGGGAGGTTTTTTTATGCTCCATGTCTTAGACATCAATGGGTTAGTCTCAAATGGCTAGGGCTTGTGTTAGTCAATTTTTCATTGTTGTGACCAAACTACCTTACTAGAAAAACCTAGAGGAAAGATTTTTTTTGTTGTTGTTTATGATTTCAAAGGTTTGAGTCCAAGGTCAGCAGGTTTTATTTCTTTGGGCCTGAGGTGAGGACATTATAGGGGGAGAGTTTGGCAGAGGAAAGATGCTCAGTTCATGGCAACTGGGAAGCAAAAATAAAGGAACTGGGGAGAAGATAAACCGTTCTAGGAGATGACCCCAGTGACCTATTTCCTCCAACTAGGTCCCACCTCCCAGGAGTCCATTCAGCTATTAATGGATCAACCCACCAAATGGATTAATGGATTTGGTGGATTAATCCACTGATGAGGTTAGAGCCCTCATGACCCAATTGCCTAAGTGCCCACCTCTGAACTTTGCTGCATTGGGAACCATGCTTTCAACATACGAGCCTTTTGGGGGACATTCTAGATCAGAAGCATAACAGGAACAGCTGAAGTTTGACAATCTGCTTCCAAGGTGACTTTTCCATCATATGGTGGCCAACTTGGTGAGCACTGCTGGAAGACTGGGTTTAGCTGGGTTTCTTGGCAGCTACCTACGTGTGGCCTCTCCAGCATGACAGCCTCAGGGCACTTGGGCTTCTTGGGCTCAGGAGAAAAAAGAAGCTAACAAAGAAGAATTGAGGGAATGAGAGACAATAAGAGGCTCATTGTTTTTGACAGGGTTTTCCCAGAAAAGAGAGACCCTGGAAAGGAGTTGGGGTTGTAGGCTGGGAAGAAAGTATCTTAGCCATCTGTGGGGTGTGTGTGTGGGCACAATCCATGAGAGGGAAAACAGGTTTGCTGGGAGTAACCAGACTTGAGTAAAAACAGATGGCCTATGTGAGCTGGATTGGGTTGCTCAGCTCTGGAATTTCTCCAGCTTCAATGGGGGTCAGGAAATGGGAATGAAGAATGAACACAATCCCAATGGTGGGGAAAAGGTACATGAAGGCCACAACTTGGATAGTAGCTACCTGAAGGGAGTGAGTGGAGTAGTGGGCTGTGTAGTAGCTCCATAAAGAGGTATGCCAAAATCCTAAACCCTGTGCCTGTGAATATGACCTTTTTGGAAATAAGGATTCTTGAAGCCAGGCACCATGGTGCATACCTGTGATCTCGGCCACTTAGGAGGATCACAAGTTTGGGCTAGCCTGAGCAACTTGATGAGATGGTGCTTCAAAATAAAATTTATTCCCAGTGGCTCGGGAGGCTGAGGCAGGAGGATTGGGAGTTCAAAGCCAGACTCAGAAAAAGTGAGGTGCTAAGCAATTCAGTGAGACCCTGTCCCTAAATAAAAATACAAAATACGGCTGGGGATGTGGCTCAGTGGTCGAGTGTCCCTGAGTTCAGTCCCGAGTGGGGGAGGGGAGGGAGGGAGAGAAAGGGAATATGAAAACATGGGAATTATTAAAGAACACTTAAAAGTATATAAAAAATTTTTAAAAATTTAAAAAAATAAAATTTGTTTAGTGGTACTTGGGATTGAACCCAGGGGTGTAATCCTCCTCCCTCAGCCTCCCCAGTAGCTGAGGATTACACAGGCTTATGCCACCACACTTGGCTCAAAATAAAACTTATTTAAAGGGCTGAGGATATAGGCTAGTGGTAGAGTGCTTGCCTAGTGTATATGAGGCCCTGGGTTCAATACCCAGTACTGGAAAAATAAATAAATAAAATAAGGATCTTGAGATCATCATCCTGGATTTATTAGAGGCCTTAAATCTAAAGGCAGGTTTCCTTTTGAGAGAAAGAAGAGATTTGAGACAAAGACTCAGGGAGAAATTCCTCATGTATATGAGGCCAAGTCTGGAGAGTGCCACAGCCAGGGAATACCAAGAATTGCCAAGAGCTGCCTGAGATTAGGAGACCATATGGATTCTCCATTGGAGCCTCCAGAGGAAACCGGCTCTGTTGACAATTTGATTTTGGGCATCTAGCCTCCACAACTGTCGTAGAATAAATTGTTTGTTTTAAGCCACCCAGTTTGTGGTGATTGGTTAGGGTAGACCCCAGGAACTAATAGACTGGGTAGGAGACTGGGGAGGCCAAAGGACTCTAGAAGTTGGAGGAGGCTCTAGAGCCCAGAGTCACCTCCACACGATTTGCACTGCACCTTCCTTTCCTTTCCACCCTTTCCTGACCTCCACTTTTCACAGAGCAGGCCGTGATTCAGAGGCCTCTTCCTGCCCCATTTTAACATCTCTGCACTGATTTGTCACTGGGGCTACAGTGAAGAGTGTTCACTTGGAACACTAGGTTATGTGGTCTCAAGCTCTTGTGTTTTCTGTCCTGTGATGTGGTTGGCATCTTCTCCTCTCCTATGTCTTCAATAGATATATTGAAGTCCTTTGCATACACTGGGTGCTTAATAAAAGTTATATACTCTCTCTTCAGCCCCCTCACTCTTGTTCCTGCTTCTTTTCTTGTTGTAGCTGAATTTATATAAAAATCTTGTCAGAGACAAAGGATAAAGTCCCTTGCTGTTCCAGTATAATGGTATCTCCTCCCACATACTGCCCCAGCCTCAAGTTTGCCACAGCAACCTGGTGATGTAATCATTAACTCATGTGTCTTCTAATCCTACTCCCAGTCAGTAATTTGTGCATGAACTTGGACAAGTCACTGCAACTTCTCTGTAGTTTCCTCCTAGCTAAAAAGAAAAGGTTGGAATAGATCCCTTCCTTCCAGCATTCAAAAGTTGCAGTTGCTTTGAGCTTCTTGGGAGGTTGAGGCAGGATGATCACAAGTTCAAAGCCAGCCTTGGCAACTTAGTGAGATGACATCTCAAAAAAAAAAAAAATTTAAAAAAAGGTCTGGTGGTATAGTTCAGTGGTAAAGTGCCCCTGGATTCAGTTTACCCAGTTTGCTGGGGGTTAGGGGAGGGTGTTGTTTGCTAAGACTGGGTGTCATATATCCTATGGATTCTAGTGAACAAGATAGCTCCTAGGAGTTCAAGTTTTATAGTTTTAAAGCTGCCACTATGGGGGATCTATCCAAGAGCACCACAGGCATTCCTTTTAGGGAAGCAGATTTTCACTGAAAATAAGAATCTAATAGAAATGCCACAAAAGAAAAGGTTTCCATAGATAGGGTGAGCCGTGAGCCATGAGCCGTGAGCCGTGAGCTGTAAGCCGTGAGCCGTGAGCTGTGGTGCAGAGACGCCTCTCAGAGAGTCTTTCCAGCTCTGGGAAACTTTCTGGTCCTCCAGAGAGTTTTGTTTTGTTTTTCAGTTTGTTTGTTTTGAGAAGAAGGACCAGTCACCTTTTTCACAGGTAAATATAGGTGGGAACTTAATACAAATGTAATGTTTCTCCTCTCCAGGGAGAAACACACTGCACAAGAGCTTTCCCATTGCTCTGAGTTAAGCCTTACACAGGCTCCAGGAGTCATCTGAGGGTGCAGACAAAAGATAATCAAAGGAAACAGCTCAAATGTCATAACTGCTTTTATTCTTATCTCCAGTCAATCACAGACCCCGGGAAAGTGTGGCCAGGGAAGGGGACAGGTGCAGGCCGGGGACCTTGGAGGAGCTGAGGCCGGAAGGGCAGCAGTTGTGTCTGGGCTGTGGCAGACAAACCGGCGTCCCTGGTGCTGAGTCTGCCCTCAAAACCTTGGGAGCAGCTCAGCGCAGGGAGGCATAGGGATGGTTTTCAGGAGACAGGTAAACAGTGTCTGAGAGATGTGATAGTCGTTGGTCAAAAGGGAACAGCTGGTGTCTGCTGAGAAGACAGGTCTGGGAGGACTGACAACTGGGAAAGCCAGCAGGCATGTCCTCTCCCTCACCACCAGCCTTAGCTGCCCTATTTCTCACCCACATTTCCTTTAGAAACCACAGGGGGGCAGCAGAGTGCTTGTGTAAATTTCATCATGTTGGGTGCAGACAGGCCACTTTTATCCCAGGTAAGCCAGGGAAGGAAATGCACAACCTTTGGAATGAGGGGTCTGTTGGATCCTGAATATCCCCCATGATGAAGAGCAGGAAATTGAAGAACCAAGACTCTTGGGCTTCCAGAAATTATACAGAAGGAGCCATGCATGTACCCAGCAATTGGTATGGGACCCTGGGACTTCCATATGCTTCCCTGGCTCCAATCTGCAGCTTTCAGGAGAGGATCTCTTTGTCACCCCTTATCAAAGACATTTCTGGCCTCACATGACAGATGGTTAAATTCTTGGCTTCCTGTAGCTTAAAATCCAACCTATCCCTTTCCAGGTCCAGCCCTACCCAGGCCAAAAATAGGAGGGGCCAGCAGAGTCCTTCCTCCTCAACAGCTATGGCACCTGCCCAGCTTCGATTTCTCATAATCCGGCATTCCTGTTCCCTGCCCTTCCTCCTCTCAAGACCCACCCAGGTGTTCTTGGGACTCCCCACAGTCCAGATGAGGGTGGGTATACACAGGCTTCTGTTCTGGCCTTGCTGTCAGCTCTGCAATGCCCTGGACTCGCCTCAGGCTCCAGGGTAGAAGACTGCAGCATCCTCTGGTGGGCCTCCCCACCTCCTCAGAGGAGCCATCATTGATTTGTTGTGATTTGTGCCTGGGTCACACACATTATTTATGGCAGAGGGTTCGCCCTTCCCCCAATCTTTTGGAGCTCAACCTTGGAAAAACTTCTCAATTTCCAGTTTCTGCATAAATTATCCCAGGAAGAGGAAGACTTGGACAAGTGAATTCTGGGAAGCTGGCCAGTGTAGGAATGGTAGGTCAATGACTGAGAAGAGGGGATTAAACCTTCTAGTACCAAGGCCAGAGATTAGGAGAGGAACCCAAGGAACCTTGGAAGGAGGGTGTCAAGTGGGTGAGGAAGTCAGGGAAATCAATGTTCTGGTGATTCTACCTACCCCACACTGGCCATAGACTTCTATCTTGCAGAAAGGAAAATTGAAAGCCTTGCCTATGATCATGAGCCCACGGGCAGTAAGGCTAAAGATCAGAAACCAGAATTCCTGTCTCTCAGCTGGTGTCCAGGAGGTGGAAACCTCAGAGTCCAAAATCTAGTGGTGGTGGGGAGGGGGATATGAAATACATGGCACTATGGACCCCAAATTCCCAGAGATGTTGGAGTTTGACCATTCACCTTTATGGGCTCTCATGCAGTCTCATTCCAGCCCCCACTCAGGCTGGAAGGAAAGAGTGATGCCTTCTGAGCCACGCAGCCATGAATTTGAACCTCAGATCCACCACTGCTAGCTATATGACCTTGAACTCATTATCAAGTTTTTCTGAGCATCTTGGCTTTGCCCTCTGCAGTGGGGATATGTAGAGGACTGCCTTTGTAGGACTGCTGCAATGGATTAATTTAGACCAGCACACAGTGGGCACCCCCTTTTCCCTGCCCTGATTGCCTTTACCTCACACACACCACCTGCTGGTTCTTGGTTCCTTCTTTCCTCAAATACCCAAGATGGAATAAAACTCTAAATGCTTCTGCAATATTTCTTGAAAGCTAGAAGTAGGAAGGGTGGAGAGGGGCGGGTTGGGAATGGATAGGTAGCACACCTAGTCACCTCTTCCAAGGGTCCCCAGCATTGGAAAAGAGGAGAGAGCCCAAGAGAGAGCGGCCAAGGGAGGGTCCTGGTATCTACTCAGAGTCTCCTTACCTCTACCCAGTAACTTTCCACTGGCTCTGAGTTGGCCCTGTGCACATGCTGGCTGCATGCTGCCTCAGGTGTGGCCCCCTGTTGCCCTCTCTGGCAGGCATTCAGCTAGGGGCCGGGTGGCTGACGCACACCGTGCCTGAGATCCCAGCCACCTGCAGGCTGATAAGGAACCTTGGCCTCATCACATGGGACCAGCTTGAGCTATTGGCCCTGGCTGTTAGCATCAGCTGGACAACTTCCAAATTGGAGAGATGTGGAAATAAGGGAGGGGGTGGGGGTTCAAGGACGCTGGGCTGAGTGAGTGGCCAGGGAAGCTGGGGGAAGGGATATGGGTACTGCCAATTTCTAAGGCCTCAGGTGGCCTGGCTGGGGATAAGCCAGCAAGAGGCAGCAAATGGGGTAGGGCCTAGGAAATAAGAGGTGCAGAAGGGACTTGGGCATGGCTTCAGGTTAGGGCTAGGGGCAGGGCAAGATCCCTCCACAAGGGGCTGACCTGGCAGCTAGAACTGCCTCCTCCTGAGAACATCCAGCCAGAGGGCCCAAGCACACCTCACTCCTTCACAGGCCTGTGGGAGCAGCCCTGGGCAAGCTGGGAGAGAAAACAGTGAGAAGATGTGGGTCTTAGTATTATGACCCGAAACACCTCCCTAGTGGTCTAGGTAGATTTCCCATACTGCACAGTTCAGTCTCCCCAATTGACTTTTCTGTTCTACCTCTCTTGGAACCCAGGAAAGGCCCTCAGGAGCAGGGTCTCCTGCCCCTATCTCCTGCCTCACAGGGCTCCCAAGAGGGTAAACCAAGGCAAGTAGCAGAGGCATTTGGCTTCCTAACCCTTTTCCATTGCCCTCAGTCCTGGGGCCCATTCCCAGAACAAGCCATTGGTCTTGCAGTGGAGAGATGGGTGGCCTGGGACACCTTCCCTTCATCTCCCAGTGGTGCTCCCCACCCATTTCCTCATAAAGTGTCAATGCTTGACCTGTAAGAGAGAAAAGAGGTGGAGACACAGCACAGTATGCTTCAGAGTCACCTGGTTGTGACAGCCCTAGGAGGAATCCTGGTAAGGGGAACAGGTCTCAGTCCAGCTTCTTAGGGTCTCCTTCTCACTCTGAGATTCTGTTGGGTTCCTCCCACTTGTCCCTTGGGTCCTCAAACCCAGAGAGGCCTTCATCCTTGACTGTCCCAGTTGGAAAGTGTAACTGGGGGGAATAGGGTGGCACAGGGGATGATGTGGCCTCAGTTCCTCAGGCCCCAAAGGATGGCATATGTACAAGCTGCAGAGGGGCAGGTGAGGGCTGGCCGAGGGAGGGAGCCGCTGGCCACAGGCTGGCTGCAGCAAGGTTTTATGTCTGGTTTTGCAGGAGTACAGGGAGGGTCAAAGGACAGAGAAGGGGCATTCTCTGGAGGAAGGTGGGGGTGGGGAGAGCTCTTCATTCCCGGTTGGTGCCAAAAATCTGCAGGAAGAAGGTGAAGATATAGATAATGTCTAGGTAAATGTTGAGGGCTCCAAAAATATACTCCTCTGGGCTCAGCGAGTGGCGTCGGTTACCCATCAGCAACTGGGTGTCAAATGCCAGGAACTGGGGAAGTGAGGAGAGAGAGAGAGAGAGAGGTCAGAGGTCTAGTTAATGTGCTACTTAGACAGCCCAGCTGCTACACTCAGGCCACCCCTGATTTTTTTACCTTTACCTGCTTCCAAGATGTGAAGTGACCCTCTGTGACAGCATGAAATCTTGCACTTTTCCAATACCTTCCACCCCTAATTCTATTCAATACCTATTTATGGAGCAACCACTACATCCCAGACACAGGAGTATAGCAAAGAGTAAGAGAGACAGTATCCCTGATCTTGGAGAGCTCTATGTACAATAGAAGGAAGGGCTAGTGTTATGAGTATAACTAAAAAGGGTTACAAGACCTATGTGGGTAAGGCAGTGAGTTGGGAAGGAGAGGACCTTCAAGCTAAACCTGGTCTTCATGCTTCAGTTAATAAAAGCAGGAACCGAGCATTGTTAGGTTATTTACAAACATCAGCCCATTTATTCCTACTAACATCCCCTCCCAGTAGGACTTATCATCCCTAGAGGAAACCGAGGCCAGAGATGTTAGGTTTGTCCAAGTTTACCCAGCTGGGAAGTGGCAAGCCCAGGGTTTGAACCCGAGCAGGCAGTCTCCAGAGGCCCTAGGGTTAACCATTCTGCTCTGCTGCTTACTGGTAGCACTGGAGTTTAATGCATTTCCTCCCAGGAAACATGCTCTCCCGTGGGGCACTTTGTGTCCTAATGGACTCTGAACAGATTCCTAAGGGACAGTGCCTCTCTGCCACTACTGCCCCTTCCAAGCCTTGCCACTGCCCCCAGCAACTCCTTCTCCTCCCACAGAGCATTCCTTTGGGGTCCCAGCCTGCATAGCAGGACTCACCAGTAACAGTATATGGAATCTGGTAAGCACAGTGCACTTTTCTGGGGAGAGAGACCAAAAAGGCCACAGTGTCTCAGAAGTTAAGAAACACTGGTCCACATGGGATTGGAATTCTTTAAATCCATTCACATTCTTGTTTACTGGACTGTGACCAGCTCTCCCATCACTTTTGTAGGAAAGACTTGTGTTCTTATAGTCCTCTGAAACTCATTCATTATACAAAAGCTGCATGCCAGGGACTTGCTGAGAGCTGAAGGGACACAAAGTTGTGCCTGCCTTGGGGAAACTCACAGCTTAGAGGGGGATACAGATAACTACAACAAAACCTGGTACATGCTATAATTAGGGCTATGGAGAAGGAAGCTCCTGGTTGGGCATGAGGAAGATGTGGTGACATTTCACCTGGGGGTTGAAGGATGAGTAGGAGTTTGCTAGACTGAGAAGACCTAGAGGAGCCTTGCAGACCTGAGGCACATGGTGAGGAATTCAAGGTGGCAGGAGCAATATGGGAAGGGAAAGAGGACAAAGGGGCTGGGCCTGCCCTTGAAGCTTGAACTTTGCTCTGAAGGCACTTTCCTTCACCCTAGCCAGGTTCCTTGACTGCCAGGACCGATTCCTTGGAGCTGTTTTAGATGCAGCCCCATGGAATTCTGGGAGAAGTCCTGCCGATGCCCCCAGAGCACACATACCAGAGGCTCCAAAAGGGAGCAACTCTAGCTTGTGGGACATGGAGTCACATGCTTGAAGATGAGGTGGTGGGGGTAATTATGAGCTCAGTCTCCAATGTCAGCCTGCCCCTCACTAGTTGGGGGACCCCAGCACAGTACTCAATTTGTCTGAGCCTGATTCCCTAGCTCTGAAAGGAAGATGGGAGTACTTGCCTCATGAGGTTGTTGTAAGAGGAAGATAAGCAAGCAAGGCACCTGGCACAGAACCTGACACACGGTCAGCATTTAATGAATTGTAGCTATGACTGGGGTTTTATTGTTATTATCTGCAGAAGGAGAGGTGTCCTCTTGAGGACAGATAGACACTGCTGATGAGACCCAGGTGACTCCCGCATCTCATCAGGGAAGAAGAAATGTTCCTAGGGGAAGCTGTGTGGCCTTAACAGAAGGATAATGGGGAACCACATCCAGGACAAAGGGGAGCCTGCATGGGTGTGCCAGGTTCCTGAGCCCAGCAGCACTGAGGGAAGGGCACCCATGATTGTGGGATGCAGTGGTCATGCCTTCATATGACCTCAGTGTCCTCATCTACAAAATAGGACAGTAATATGACAATAGGCCACTGCATGTGACAGTATAGAGTGCTATCAACTATGATTACTCCTTTTTAATATATTTTTAGTTGTAGACGGACAGGATATCTTTATTTTATTTTTATGTGGTGCTGAGAATCGAACCCAGTGCCTCACATGTGCCAGGCAAGCGTTCTACCACAGAACCACAATCCCAGCCCCTGCTATGATTACTCTTTAGCTTCATTTTACTTTATTCCACTTTGCAGAATTTGATTTGGGCTCCCAAGAAAATTCTCCTTCTGTAGAGAGAAGCAAGCAGAGGGAACAACTCAAGTGCTACAGGCTGTTTAGCAGTCACAGCTGCCAGAAGAAGTTAATAAATTGTTGATCTGCTTTATCAATCAGGAGCTTGCTTGGTTGACTTCCCAGAGCCTGGTCACCCCTGGGTGAGCTAATGAAATTGAATCTCTCAACCTAGAAGGCTTGGACCTGATCTCGTCTGGGGCTGGCTCCTCCAAGGAGCACTCACCCAACGAGGCTTCTGTAACCAGCTGGCTTTTCTCCTGGAGAGAAGAATGGAAGGATTTCTGCCCCTGCCATTGGCCCAAGGCCATGGATGCTTATCTACTTAGTGCTATCTGCTATGGTCTGCCCCTAATTTCAACCCTCTGCTGGTACCACCCATCACCACAACCTCATCCCTATGAGTCAACTGAAGGTTTGTCACTCATATATCCTCAACAATATTTACTGAGCACCTTCTATGTTCTGGTGAAGTTGCCCTCATAGAACTGACAGTTTAATGGGGGAAAAGACATTATCAGAGATTTTGTTATGAGTATGCATTCATTACAGGGAAAGGTAATCTGCTGGTGTCTCCCTGGGTGATGGGAAGCACTTGCTAACTAGTGTCTTAGTTGAGAGCAGGTATCTTGGTTATGGTTAACTTCTTAGCTGGCTGCTAAGGTTTTAGTTGAGAACTAACAACTGAGTTGACTGTTAACACATAAAAGGACAACTGGTGCTTGGGTTAGGACCCCACTGTACATACACATTTAGAAGGACCATGTGAGATGGGGCAGGAGGCGGGAGTGGGACTAGGATACTATTAACTTATGTAGGAATAGTCCTCACCTGGGCTAATACTCTATCTTATCTCACTCCTCAATTTGCCCTGGAAGGTGGGCCTTGTCACTATTTTACATATGAGGCAAGGAGTCTCAGAGAGGCAAGTGACTTGCCGATGGTCATTATCTAGCACTGGAACCACATCACCCACTTCCTATGGGGCTGGGGGAAGAGTGAACCTGCAGGGTCATATGGAGGGGCCAGCACAGGGAGCAGAAGGGCTACAGCAGACCTCCCTGGTTCCCCCACTGTCCAGGGCTGCACCTGCTCAGAGGCCCCTGCTCACACACCTGGCTTGACCTGGAATGAAGCCTCTGAGGTGAGGCTGAGGTGCTCTAGGAGCACCACACCATGAAAAGCCACTCAGTGCCATCCAGAGATAGGCTGAATACAAAGAGCTGGAGGTACAATGTGTTGAACCAGCATAAAAAGGACCACGTGGACTGCATCTGTCCTACAGAAATGCCAGCACGGTGCACCAAGCGGCGCACCCCAGACCGCTCTCTCAGTGTTTGTTCCAACAGTGATTTGCTGGCAACAACCCAAACGATCAACAGGGGACAGTTAAGTAAACTGGCAGGAGTACTGAGGTGGAATCATTTCTGATGTATACTACTATGAGAAACAATGCAAGTTGGTTTTTTCCCCATTTTTAAAAATCCATATTGTATGGTCTCACAAAACTACACACATCATAGGAACCTATCTAGAAATTATCCATATAGAAAGGTTTGGAAGGAGAGACAACTGCCCACAGTGGTTACCACTGGGGAAGGTAGTAAGAGACAAGGTCAAAACGACATTTCCTTTATCCATATGTAAGATTTTTAAAAATAAAATACCTTAATAGATGTATTTATAATTATGAAATTGGAAATTAAAAATAAAAGGAGGCGCTTATGAACTCCATTGTTCAATGCTCACCACAAACCTCTGTGCCTGGTGTTTCATTACCTTTTTCATTATTGATTGAGGAGACTGAGGCATAGAGTGTAAGAGAACAGCTCAAGTCATCGGACCCCAAAGCCCAAGAGAAGCAAACATGGTGTGTGTGTGTGCAGAAAGAAGAGGGAGGAAGAGAAAGAAGCAAACTGAGTTCATGGTCCAGAACACAGGCTTCCTGGGAAACGCGGAGTGCTGGGCCCTCCTGTCCCCACTTCTTCAACTAAGAGGGTTGGCGTGGGTCTTGAGGATTCTTTCCTTTTTCCCTTTTTCAGTACTTTGGATTGAACTCATGGCTTTACCACTGAGCCTCATTCTCCCCCTCCCCTCTGTTTTTGAAACAGGGTCTAAGTTGCCCAGGCTGGCCTGGAACTTGGGGTCTTCCTGTCTCAGCTTTCCAAGTTGCTGGGATTCCAGGCATTGCCACAGTGCCCAGCTGGATAGTCTTAAGAGAACGCACTGCCAGCCATAAGTCCTGGTGCCCTGGTCTGGGCTTCAGGACAGTGTGAGGAAGCAAGGGAGTGAGGAAAGGTTACTGAGTGGGACCCTGGATTCCACTTTTCGCCTGATGCCAACAGAAGGTACTTCTTCTTCGTTGACCTAAGTGTTAAAAGTCTTAAATGACACAGCATTTGAACCCTCAGGTGGGCTACTGAAGTGGCAAGGTCTGACAGGCATTTGAGTTCAAAAACCTGGCCCAGGATGAAAATGGAGTAGTGTACAAATGTGTATGAAAGAGCCCATGTGGCTGCATAAGAGGGGCTGGGTACAAGGTAGTGCTTAAGATCACAGCTGGAGAGACATGCACATCTGGGTTCAAATCTTGGCTCTGACTTTAGGCAACTCACTGCTCCTAACAGGTAAGAGTTATTGATCACTGATGATATGCCCTGCACTGCCCATATGCTTCACACACATCAGTTCACATAAAACTCAACCACCAAGGGGGTGGGTACTATTATCATCCCCATTTCACAGATAAAGAAACTGAAGCACAGAGATATTACCTAGGGTAGTCACTCCACATATAGCTAGAATGTGGCAGAGAAGTACCTGAACCCAGTCCCTGGCTCTAAAACCTGGAGCTTCAAGTAGAAAGGTTAACATTTACAAAAGAGTAAAAGCTACCAGTTTTCATGTTTCAGGTACTAGGTTTCCATATTTCTCCTTTGCGTGTCATCTTATTCAGTCTTTACAACAGCCCTGGGAAGTAGTTAATATTGATCCCATTTTAAGGATGAGGCAACAGAAACACAGAAAGAATAAGTAACTTGTTCAAGGTCACACAGTAGCAAGGATGAGTGAGGCCCTGAATGCAGTTTGGTGGGTTGCCTTGGCCAGCTGGAGAGCTTCCCCCCACCCACATGCCCCCTGAACCTATCCACAGCTGCTTCTGGCTTGGCCCTGAAGAATCGCGTCCTGGATGCTACTTGCCTGCTGCCTGCAGGGCCTCAACCCTCCCTCAAGCCCCACCCTTGGAGATGAGGGGAGTTCTTTTGCTTCCTCCTCCCTATCAAGTTGTCCTGACCATCCAGGTTTGAGCAGGGCGTTGGTTCTGAGGATTAGCAGTCAGAAGGTGAGGTTGAGGTGAGGCCTGGGAGGGGGACACAGCACCCAGGTCAGTCCAGCCCCAACCCCTGAGGAATCCACTCAACCTCCACATGATGTAGGTGAGGCCTCAGTGAGGCCACAGGGCTCTTTGCTTTCTGTGGTAAGGGTGGGTGACTGATAGAAGGCTCTCACTGATCTTTTAGGCTTATGTAAACCCTGGAGGCAAAGGAGCCTCTAAACTGAGTGAAAGAGATCCGCCTAAGATTATCCTGTGGCCTTGGACTTGTGTAGCCATCATTACTTCTGCAGTGTTGTCTCAATTGCTTAGGAAGTTGGGCGTACATCACAGCTCACTGGTGGGGTATGGCTCGGGGGAGACGGGAGTGTTTTTTCTTAAATCTTGCAGAAGCTGTGGGTCAGACCTAAGCAGGTCATGGGCAGGGAACATTGATTCTCTACTGGGACTGCCACAAGCCTCATGTTGTAGGTAACAGGGATTGAGAGAGATTCTCTAACCTAGATTCTCTAGGTTAGAGAATCTCTCTAGGCCTCCGTACTCACATCTTTGAAATGGACAGAGAGATGCTGGGCTAAGAGTCAGGAAGGCTGGGCTTTCATCCAATGAGGCTGGATGAACACTCCGTGTGTGTGTGTGTGTGTGTGTGTGTGTGTGTGTATGGGTGTGTATGTGTCTCCATCTGTTCTCTCTGGGCCAAGGAGAGCTGGCTGTGCTTCACCTCATGGTCAAGAGTCAGCACCCAGTTCTGGAGGCCTAACACCTCTACAAAGCATCTTCCCATCCCAGTTTTGCCTCTTTATCAGGCCTCACAGCTTCTTGTGACCACACACATACTCCCTACTACCCTGTCACTGACTCTGGGACATCACTGTGGCTTTCTATCTGATCTCTGTTTTCCCAGCCTCTGACTAGTCCACCTGGCTTCTCACTAATCTTCCCTGAAGTGTGGTGACTAGGCTGTTTCTTATCAACTCTCAGTGGCTCTCAGGGTCTTCAAACTGACCAGGTTGGTGGGGAGAGGAGGGTTCTATTCCAAAGGGGCCCATCACTTGAGTTTTAAATCTCCATGCTTAGTTTCTTCCTTAGATCTCTCAGACTTGGCTTCCTGATTTGGGTGGCTCAAAGGTCTTAGCTTACTTCCAAAAAGGTCCAACTCTAAGATGGAGCATCCTTCAGAGTCATGTGATCTGGAGGATTAGCCAGTCATTGCTAGAAATCAGTTGACCAGGCCCTTGGTCCCACTCCTCTCAGTTCCTGCTCCAGCCCCTCAATACTGTCTCATTGCCCCAGATCAGCCCATGAGTTTCTACAGAATAAAAAAAGCACTCAAGGAGAGGGCACCAAGAGGTGACAGGAGGATGCAGGGACTCTGAGGTTGGTGCCTTTCAGCTGACTCACCCACTCCTCCTGGCATTTGAGTTCTGGCATCCAGTAGCGGGACCGGGTGGGGGTTGCTGAAAACTCAAAGCTTCCTGACCATATACCAAGGCTGGATGTAGGTGAAGCCTAGGAGGGGCCTGTTCTTCAAGGCTGAACCAGAGCCCTAAGAAGCCTCAACTCTCCACCCCCTGAATTGCAACACAATCCAGCTGACTGACCCTGCCCTCAAAAATGGCAGAATGTCTCAGGGCAAAGGCTAAGGTTTCTAAGAGAGAAAATGACTGGATTCTCCCAGCCCCTTTAAAGCCCAGGCTGGTGGGAAGAGGGAAGGAGCATCCCACTGGGGATCTGCAGCCTCCTTTGACATTTCTCCTCACCTCTTTCTTGCATATCCCTGATGAGGCAGCACACTGGGCAAGGATACACTACTTTCTGCAATTCTCACCTAGCTGCAGGGCTAGGAGAGCCCTCTATTGTGCTGAGGATCCACCCCCC
>JAJEJO010049521.1:353-55977 GCA_020662805.1 Glaucomys volans
TTTTTACTTCAGTCAATCCTGATAACAAATTTGAAGAAATGAAAGTATCTGAAAACAACAGAAAAAGACCAAGTGGTAGCCATTAAATGAGTTTTAGATGCCACAGTGTGAATATCATATTAGTGTTAAAGGTCACAGGACATCTATTGTAATAGAAGCTATAATAGCATATCACTAGTATTAAAGACCACAGGGAAGCTAATATATTGGCTTTAGATACTATTGTATGGATATTATATCAGTGCAAAAGGCCATAGGCACCTATTTAATTAATTCTAGATCATATACAATGGATATTATTATGACAGCCCACAGTGCAACTATGTTATTTTTACATGCTATAGTATGTGCATCATATTAGTATTAAAGAACACGGGGAAACAATGTGTCAGTTTAAGATGCTGTCCAGAAAGTAGCCACTGTACTAGTTTTAGATGCTATAATATGGATATTATATTAGTAGTGAAGGTCAAGGGAAGCTCTTACATTAATTGTAAATGCTATAATATGGATATTATATTAGTATTAAAGGTCACATGGAAACTTGTTAGTTTTAAATGCTATAGTCTGATGTTTTCTCTTATCCATGCTTCATTCAATAGCATATTATTTAGTCTCCATGTGTTGGTTTGCTTTCTCGTTGTCATTGATTTCAAATTTCATTCCATTATGATCTGATAGAATGCAAGGTAGTATCTCTATTATTTTGCATTTTCTAAGGGCTGCTTTGTGGCATAACATATGGTCTGTTTTAGAGAAGGAACCATATGCTGCTGAGAAGAAAGTGTATTCACTAATGGATGGAATATTCTATTTATGCCCGTTAATCTAAGTTATTGAATGTGTTATTGAGTTCTATGGTTTGTTTAGTTTTTGCTTGGAAGATTAATCCAGTGGTGACAGTAGTGTGTTAAAGTCACCCAGAATTATTGTGTTGTGGTCTATTTGATTCCTGGAATTGAGAAGGATTTGTTTAAGAAACATGGATGGGCCATTGTTTGGGGCATAAATATTTATGATCATTTTGTCTTTCTGATTTGTGGATCCCTTAAGCAGTATGAAGTGACCTTCTTTATCCCTTCTGACTAACTTTGGCTTGAAGTCTGCTTTATCTGATAAAAGTATGGAAACCCCCCATTTTTACTAGGTCTGAATTTGTGTTTGTGGTAGGTTTTCTCCCATCCTTTCACCTTTAGTCTGTGGATGTCCTTTTCTATGAGATGAGTCTCTTGAAGGCAGCATATTGTTGGGTCTTTCTTTTTAATCCAATCTACCAGTCTATGTCTTTTGATTGATGAATTTAGGCCATTAACATTCAGGGTTATTATTGAGATATGATTTGTTTTCCCTGTCATTTTGGCTTATTTTTAGTTTTTAATTTGACTTGGTTTCTCCTTTGATTGGCTTTTCCTTCAGGGTGCTTCCTCCCTTTGCTGACTTACATTGTTGTTTTTCATTTCTTCCTCATGGAATATTTTGCTAAGAATATTCTGTAGCACAGGTTTCCTATGTGTAAATTCTTTTAATTTTTTGTTTGTCATGGAAGAATTTTATTTCATCTTCAAATGGGAAGGTTAGTTTTGCTGGATATAAGATTCTTGTTTGGCAACCATGTTCTTTCAGAGCTTGAAATATATTTCTCCAGGCCCTTCTAGCTTTTAGGGTCTAGACTGATAAATCTGCTGATATTCATGTTGGCTTCCCCCTATGTGTAATCTGATGCTTTTCTCTCAAAGCCTTTAAATCCTATCTTTATTTTGTATGTTAGGCATTTTCATTATAATGTGTCTTGGTGTGGATCTGCTGTAATTTTGTGCATTTGGTGCTATGTAAGCCTCTTGTAGTTGAATTTACATTTCATTCTTCAGGTTTGGGAAGATTTCTTATATTATTTCATAGAATAGGTTGTTTATTCCATAGGTTTGTATCTTTGTGCCTTCCTCAATCCTGATAATTCTTAAATTTGGTCTTTTCATGATAGCCCATAGTTCTTGGAGGTTCTGTTCATGATTTCTTACCATCTTCTCTGTTTGGGCAACTTTATTTTTAAGATTCAATATTTTGTCTTCATTTTCTGAGGTTCTATCTTCCAAATGATCTAGTCTGTTGGTGATGCTTTCTATTGAGTTTTTTATTTGGTTTATTGTTTCCTTAATTTCAAGGATTTCTATTTGGTTCTTTTTCAGAAACTCTCTTTGTTGAAGTGATCTTTTGCCTCCTGCAGTTGTTCTTTCAACTGATTATTGGAGTGATCAATCATTGCCTGCATTTGCTCTCTTATCGCATCCTTTGCTTCATGAATCATTTAAATCATGTATATTCTGAACTTCTTTTCTGACATTTCTTCTACCATGCTGTCATTGAATTGTATTAGAATAGAATCTTGGTTTGTTTGGAACACTTTCTTCCCTTGTTTTTTGTTCATGTTGTTCATGTATCTTGCTCTCTAGCAATGCAGATCTGGGATATTGCAATTTCCACCCTATAGGCTTATAGTGACCCTCAAGTCTTCCAAAAACTCTTCTCTAAGGGGGAGTTCAATATTAGCAACACCAAGTACAGACAATATGCAGCCATAAATCAAATAGCCCCTATGAAGATGTTAACAATATTGTCATAATAAACAGATAGGATGAGTTCAATTATTATCTATAGTATAACAAATAGATTTGCAATGAGGATTGCAGTTTCTAATGGAGGACAAAGAGGATAGGGATGGGTGGAGGATGTGATTGCTAATGGCATAAGAAAAGAGTGTAAAGAAATTCTAGGTCATAGAAAGAAAGTGTAGTCAAAAGAAGTTGGTTGTTAGCATGAGAAAAGAGAGAGACTCTGAGGAAACAGGTAAACAAAAGGAAAATAGAGAGCAATAAAAATAAAAACTTAAAAATTTTCAAAAAGGAGAAAAAAATCTACACTATACACTATAACAGTCATATACTATTCAAACCTCCCAGTCTTCAGTGGCCTGATGCATGAGAGGTACCTGACAATGAGCTTCCAGTCTCCAGCAGGAGTCTCAGGATGGGATTTGCCCCACCTAATGACAGTTCCTACTTCCAGGATAATCCAAGATGGCTACACTGGCTTCCAAACATGTTGGCAAATAGGGAGATGCAGCGCAGGGCATGAGCACTGAGTCTGTGTGGGGTGCAGTCAGTCAGGCCAGGGCCCCTGGAGCAGGGTGCAGTCAGTCAGGCCAGGGGTCCTGCAGGTCCTGTTTTCCCAAAATGGCAGCAGCCATGTGTAACCAAACCTGTGGGTACTGTGACAGTGGACTTCCAGGCAACAGCAGGCAGATGGTGATCCACTGATTGTCTTCGGGCAGTCTGCACACTACCTTCGGACAATCAGCACATGGACTTCGGTGGGTTGGTGATGTGTCAGTGAAAGGCAGGCAAACAGGCAAAAGGTGGATGATAGGCGACCAACAGTGAGCAATCTGCACTCAAAATGTAGTCAATATACTGGCAAACTGTAGGTGATCCAGGTAGACAATGGAATAAACAGCAGGGGATCAATGCGGAGCAAAGACTGCCTCACAGAGAAACAGACTTTCCTCTGCTTGAATCCCGAGCTACAGAGAGACAAGGAACACAGCCTCCCTCTAGTCCACCATCTTGGAACCTCTACAGTTCTTAAAAGTGGTCACAGACTTGGTTGCTTTAAATTGTACAGATATGATGTGTGACTGTGCACACCTAATCTGCCTGCATCCTACAGTCTGTCTACCTGACCACTGCACAAATTGGCTGTGCAACCTAACCTGAAAAAAAAAACCTAACTTAGCTGAGATAGATATAGATCCTAATAGATAGATGCAGATCCTAATCAAGAATTTAGAGAAAACCTCTAATCTACTAAGGGGAAATCAATTCGCAAGTTTCATAATTTCAATATGTGCATGTTTGTGCCACAGCTTTCTACATTGCAGAATCAGCCTGGTTTCTGACCCCAGGCAAGGCAGATGGGAGGCAGCAGGCATCCTGGGAAAAGCTCACAGGGTTGCCTACTCCTGGGGAGCATGGCTAGTTCTTGCCTAGACAGCCCCTCAGGGCCAGGCCACCAAGATGAGAGGAAAAAATAAGGCACAGATTGGAGGCGCCAATGGTGTGGACTTAAATCACCAGCAGGGCTGCACAAAGAATAGTGGACCCTCTTGGTTTTCATGGGCTCCTTTGTAGTTGCTTGCTTCTGCTCTATTGAATCTGAAAGCTATCCTCTCTTAATTTTACCACAGGAGGAGAAAGGAAAATTAAAATCTTAGCTGCAATCTTCTATTTCCCTGATTAACAACTTGCTGGAAAATAAAATAAAATAAAATAATAAAATAAAAGATGGGGCTGGGGATATAGCTCAGTTGGTAGAGTGCTTGCCTTGCAAGCACAAGGTCATGGGTTTGATCCCCAGCACCACAAAAAAAATAAAAATAAAAATAAAAAAATAAAATAAAATAAAAGACATATCTTTCCAGGCTGATCTCAAACTGGCAACCTTTCAATTCAAGATGAGCATGTTATCCATTGTGCCACAGCAGTTCTCTGTCAGCAAGCCACAATTCACTGTTTCAATGATGTTTCATTTTCTAATTGTGATTTCTCTCATTCACTCAAATAAATTGTCTTTAGCCAAAGTTAAAAAAAATTCGAAAGCTAATAAAAGATGTTCTAATTGCACTTTTAAAATTTTTTTATTTTTGCAGACTGCAATTAAATTTATTGTACACACAGGGGTACAAATTTTTGTTTCTATGGTTGCACATGATGTAGATTCATACCATTCCTATGATCATACATATACATAGGGTAATAAAGTCTCCCAGTCTACTATCTTTCCTTCCCCTGCCCCCTCCTGCCCCATTTTCTAATTGTGCTTTTTAATGGATTAATTTTTTGTCATTTAGGAATGATGTTAAGGGTGTCTAACAATTATTAGAACAAAAAATCAGATTTCAAAACGTTGAAGCAGGCATGACTTATGGTTAAATCATATAAAGTTTAATTGGTAATATCTTAAATTCCTAAACAGTTTTAATCAAAACTTCGTATTTGCTCATTACTGTGGACCTCCACTTACAAAAAGTTATAAACATTTTTCTTTTTGTCTATTTAACTGATTTATAAATGTGTGCAAACAATGGTCATATTTACATTCAATCAAAATTTACATATGATTCAATGAGAATGCTCAAAATTTAAAAAAATAAAATGGATCAAAATGCCTTCAATTCACATGATTTAAAAAGGTTCAATTTAAATTGGGTAAACAGATAAAATAAAGATGTCTTTAAAATTTCTAAGTCAAATTTTTACAGCTTGTAAAATAATTAATAAATTTGCTTATTCCTATGATATTCAAAACTATATCCATTTGCTTCTAATAATTTTTTTCAACAGGAAGTCAAAAAATTAATAAAGTCACTAATTTCCATATTTCAAATTTATGTCCATTTCCCTCTAACAATTTTCTAAAATAGGAAAGAGATAATTAATATGTTATCCATGTTTGTTTGATGTCTTGACTTTTTCAATTAGAAATAAGTATGCTAAATTTAAAGTAAATGGGATTAATTATATAAATATTTATTACAGGAGATACTTATTAATTTGCAAAGTTGAAATGCTAACATGTCATTTATGGGGTGGTTAAATATCATCTACTAAGTATAAAAACATCAGATATTCAACTAAAATATATTAGATGTGGAAAAGAAGGTCTAAAATACCTTTATTTTCTGTGTTCTCCCTGACAACCAAGTTGCTAGGACTTAAATGATCAAATATGATATGTAAGGGTCTAAGAAAATTTTCACCTTGTAAAGTAGAAGACTATAACATGTCTGAGTACATTAAGAGAAAATTACTTTCAAAAGTCTTACATGATGGGTTCAATCCCCAGCACCCAAAAAAAAAAAAAAAAAGTCTTACATGTATTTAAATTGGTTATATATAACACAATCAGCTAAAATTATTTAAAGCCCACCCCCCCTTTTTTTTTTGGTACTGGGGCTTGAACCCAGGGGCACTCCACCACTGAGCCACATCCCCAGCCCTATTTTGTATTTTATTTAGAGACAGGGTCTCACTGAGTTGCTTAGGTCCTCGCTAAGCTATCCTCCTGCCTCCGCCTTCTGAGTCGCTGGAATTGCAGACATGTACCACTGCGCCTGGCTTATTTAAAGCCTTTTATTCTTTAAATTCTACTGTTTCTATCATAAGGCCTGTTTATAAGTATAAAGAAGATATTTGCACAGACCTCTATTATTTGGGCCATTGAACCAAAGAATTAAAAAAGGAAATATTCAAAACATTAATCTACTCTCATTCCAATAGAATAATTTCCTATGTCTGTTGAGTTTTATTATTTAGAAAAGCTGATTTTAAAGAAATTAATATTTGTACAATTTTGGTTTAATAATAACTATTGTTTTAAAATACCTTACATTCCAGATTTCAAATTTTTCTTTAAAAGCTAAGCTTACTATAAGAACATCAATGTAATTAGGATAATTGTTACTAACTTGTTATATGTTAATTGTATCTTTCTCAAATATACAAGCTGTTGGGGATGGGGATATAGCTCAGTTGGTAGAGTGCCTGTCTCAGAAGAATAAGACCCTGGGTTCAATCCCCAGCACCGCACGTACACACACACACACACACAAAAGAAGTCTTTAAAGAATAAAATTTAAAAGGACATTTTACTAAGCTGATGCTCTCCAAATTAAACTTCTCTATAATAATTGTCTCTTACAAACTTATATATTAACAAATTAATTAAAAATATAATTGTCATTTAATATTTTATAATTAAATAAATGTTATAAAATGTTCATTACTCTCTACATTGAGAAGTAAACTTAACTCTATTTCTAAAAGACAATTAAGACACCAGCTTATTTAAAGGTCAGCAATATGAGTTATAAAAATGTATTGACACCTTACCTCAAAAGAGGTTGAAAAACTCTCTTAACTTGTCTGTTTCATGTTTCAAATATAATATTAAATTATGTCACCTACTTTATTTAATTGGAAAATTATATGCATAAATTTTACAAAATAATACTCAACAAGTAACTAAGATTAGTTTCAGAATTAAAACACCTTACCTAAGTGTTGTCAAGAGACCCATTTAGGAAAATTAAGTACATAAAAATTTCTTAGAAACCAACTATACATAAATAACAATGATTAACATTGAGCACACAAAAAACACCTAGTATTAGAATATATTTGTAACAAAGATTTTTAATACTCAGGAGTGGAAAGACAAAGAGCCCAATTGTAAAAATCAGGCAAAGGATTTAAATATACATTTCTCAAAAGAAAACAAAAGCACATAAGCAAATGAAAACATGCTCAATGTTACTATAAAAATTATGCCATTGCACACACAGATAAACCTACATAAGCTTGAATAATATGATATATGCTACACAATGAATAACAAACTGAGCAGGTTCTGATGTAAAAATAAAATTGATCTCATGTAAGGAAGGAGTCTGCCTAAGTGTGGAGAGTGGAGAAAAGACATGCACAGGGAAAAAGAGACACAAATAGGAAAAGCAAGTTTTGTGGCTCTATTATATATGAGCAAGACTATAACTATTGAAGATGTCCTACGTATTCCAAGATAACTACAAGAAAGTCTTAAACTGCTTACCATAGTAATGATAATATTTTAGGTGTACCAATGCAATTTGCTGAATTGATTACATAATGGATACACAAATTGAAACTTCATTCTGTACCCCCAAATGATAATTTTCCAAGTAAATTTTAAATAAAATTTAAAAGACACTTCCCCCAAATTCTCAAAATGCTAGGTATTTTCTTTAGAAAATGTTAATTCATTAATGAAAACTTAACAAAAATTTTAGAAGAGGGAAAACAAAAACCCTGTAACAAGAGAGAGTGACAAAAATAAAGAGGGTAAAGTCACAAATCTATCCATAGAGAATAGCTGTGATGCTTGTGTAGCAAAAAATACTCAATGAAGAAATGGAGATGAGAAATAAAAGACAACTTTCTCCCAAATTCAGTCACTTGTGAAGAACTGCAAGTTCTTCTCACACTAAATGCAGAATTGACATTATTTCTTCCCCTTGGATGTTTAATTCTTCCACATGGAACAATTACCTTATTCTAATAAAACCATTTTTCTCCCCATCTTGTACATACCCAACATTGTTTTGTAGTTTTTTTATTTTATAAAATTTACAAAACAACCACTTTACTTATGAAGCCTATGCAGTTTCCACCTAACCAACTTGACTCAAAATGCTGACTACATTCTAAGACGTTCAATAAATTGAACCAATAAATTTGAAATGATGTAAGAAGGTTAACATTCTGAAGAAAAAAGGTTTCAAACTAATTTCTGAACACCTGTAACAGACATTAAAACCATTCTTAAGTTCCCTGAATAGGTCATATGAGCAAAGTATCATAAACATCAAATGAGGAACATATATTTTAGGTTTTCCAAGGGTAACAAGCAAATACAAAAGACAAAATTGGCATGGCAAGATTTTAAATCAGAAACCATGTATTTTGAAGAAATTAGCGCAGTGTATCTCAAAGACGTTTTTAAGACATTTGAGGCTTGTAGTGTTAAGTAATTCCCTTTCTTCTGAAGAGGCATAAGCAAACACATCAATTCACACACACACAATTACTATTACCATGGTACTTGAGTGTATTTATTAATTTTTTATTTGTAATAAACAAATACTTTCTCAGGAATAAACTATCTGCACTATGCTGATATCCGAGGATTAGTTTATTTCTATCACATCAACTAATGATTCACAGTAAAATATAAGCAACTGTTATTCTCTATAAACAGAAATTCTGATGTCTCATATTCACAAATAATTCTCATATTGAATATGCTCCATATTAAAAAATATGGAGCATAATGACTTTACTAACCTTATCACATGTCAACATTTTTTCTCAATAATAAACATTCTGCTGATATGTAAGGTACGTATGTTAGAGGGTTTTCTACAGATATTATATGCATTAGGTTTTGAGACTATGATTTTTTTATTTGAATAAAACTTTGACCTATTCTTGGCATGCATCGGGCTTCTCTTGAATACTAAATCTGTGGAAATTTGTAAGGTGTGACCTTAGAAGCTTAGACACATTCTCTACATTGGTAGGGTTTAATCACTACTATGACATATTTGATATTTTAAAAGTGTAGAACTCTAAGTAAAAACTTTGATGCAGTTTTTTTTTTTCCTTTTACAATAGTAGATCTTAATGGTATGAATTCTCTGGTGATCAACCAATTGAGATCTCATAATAAATGCTTTTAACATACTTGTCAGGATTTTCTCAAGTATTAAGTCTCTGGGGTCAAATAATGCTTGATCCTCAATTAACAACTTTGCCACATTCTTTACATTTGTATGTCTTTTATTCAGTATGAACTCTCTGGTGACCTATAAGGTCTGAAGTTTGACTAAAAGCTTTGCCACGTTCTTTACATTTGAAGGGCTTTTCTCCAGTATGCATCCTCTGGTGATAAGAAAGGCTTGAAATTTGACTAAAAGCTTTCCCACATTCTTTACATTTGCAGGGCTTCTCTCCAGTATGAATTCTCTGGTGAATAGTAAGGCTTTGCTTAACAATGAAAGCTTTGTGACATTCTTTACATTTGTAAGGCTTTTCGCCAGTATGCATTTTCTGGTGAATAACAAGGCTTTGCTTAACGGTGAAAGCTTTCCCACATTCTTTACATTTGTAAGGCTTTTCTCCAGTATGAATTCTCTGGTGTTGAGTAAGATGTGATCTTCGAGAAAAAGCTTTCCCACATTCTTTACATTTGTAGGGGTTTTCTCCAGTATGAATTCTCTGGTGTACAGGAAGATATGATCTTTGAGAAAAACCTTTGCCGCATTCTTTACATTTGAAGGGCTTCTCTCCAGTATGAATTATCTGGTGAATAATAAGGCTTTTCTTAACAGTGAAAGCTTTGTGGCATTCTTTACATTTGTAAGGCTTTTCTCCAGTATGCATTCTCTGGTGTACAGTAAGATATGATCTTTGAGAAAAAGTTTTCTGACATTCTTTACATTTGTAAGGCTTTTCTCCAGTATGAATTCTCTGGTGCTCAGTAATGCTTGTAATTTCATTTAAAGCTCTTTCACATTCCTTATATTTGTAATTCTTTTCATCAATATGAAAGCTTGGATGGATAAATTTTGAGCATTGATTAAAAACTTTTTCACTTTCATTATCTTTGTAAACCTTCTTTGAATGATCACTCCGATGTTTCCTAGGATTTAAAAAAGGATTAAATTTTTATAAATTTCACAGAATTTATATTGTTTTACAGCAAAATAAACATACTGGTAATTACTTAGGCTAGAGGCCTGTCTACAAATCTTAAAAGATTTATCATAAATGCAGGTCTTTCCAAGTATCTATATCTGACTTTAGATTAAGCAATAGTAGGAAAGCCTAAATCTTCCCAAATTCATAAAAACTGTATGCTTTGGCACAAGGAAAACTGTTCATTGCAGCATTTTTGTAAAGTAATAGTCTGACTGGTCACAGTCAGAAATGTGTTCTTCATTTTTTAGTCTCTTGTATAGAGAAATGTTTGAATGAACGTGCAACTCATTGCTACATTTTAAAATATTCCAGTTACTAACTGAAGCATGGGATAGTCTCCAGAGCAATTTTCCACTTTTTTTTTTCCTGAAGAAGGGTATAATTCCAAAAATGTTATTTAGAGATCTTTAAAGGTATACATAGCTCCTCACTATGACTGGCATAAATCGAGGAGTCTTGTGATATATTGCATAATAACACAACCTCATGACAGTGTGATTTTCATTATCAATTATCATCATGCACTTGTTATGTTCATTATGACAAACTTTCTGACCATCACTCTCTTCTACAATTCTCCATTCCTTATTTAAAAGTAAATTTTCAATATCATAATTTTGTACCTTCCCTTTATTGTGGTTAGGAATAAATATTTTATTCCCTGCTCCGCTGGGAATCCTTGGACTTGATGAGAAGATATGCCTGAAAGAAATCAAAATGAAAATTATTCCACTTACTATAGAGTAGTGAACATTATTTGCAAACATATAAAATTGTATCAAGGTGGGGACAGTAGCCAGAAAGCAGTATAATCCAAGGTCATTATTACTCCAAAAATATATGAACTTCACAATAATCTGAAAGCATGTGGAAGGGAATGCAGAAAAGAAAAAGAGAAATTAAGGCAGACCTCATGGGCCAGTGATGTTTCAGTGCCAGTGCGGCACATCATTGGGGACAAAATGGCTGCAGGTCACCATGAAGGTCTGGATTTTATATGTAGCCCTAGCAGAGTCAGAACATGGCAGGAATTAGTTATTTATGGTAAGCCCTTTTGGCAGATGGGAGTAGGGCCAGATCATGGGATGATTTTTGAAGGTGGGATCTTTTAGGGCAGGGTGGATGGACAGGCAGATAACCATGTCATTCAAAATTGTGAGAAGTTCTAAAACCATCTGGAGATTTTAAGTTACCACAGATGAACACAACACTCAAAGTTTGACTAAAGTAACCACAACAGTGTTTCCTCTCAGTTCAACATTTTCAGATTCCTCATATGATTCACATATTCCAAGATATGCTCTCTCCCCTATTTTTTGTCTTTCTTTCTTGGAGGGAGTTACTTGGGATTGAACATAGGGGCATTTCATCACTGAACTATATCAGAGCTTTCTATGTTTATACTTTTTTAAATGTTTTGAAAAAATATCACACAGATGCTGAAGCTCATTTCAAACTTGTAATCCTACTTAATGCTTCAGCCTCACAATTGCCTGGAATTACAAGTATAGATCATTGCACCTAACCTGTTTTTATTTAGTAACTTCCAACCACTTTCCAAAATGAATATATTGGTCCATTGTGAAGGAATTTTAAGTGAAAAAATCTCAATGAAAATAACAACACACACCAAAAAGGGGAAAATTGACTCAAGCAGTCAAAATAACCCTAGAAATTGAGTTAAGAAACTGAGGTGTGAATTATGTAAGGAATGCCAAATAACCACTTGAAAGATGTTCAATAATAATAATAATAATAATAATAATAATAATAATAAAAAATGGAAAGAAATTCAGAAAAAAAGCAAAAGAAAAATGAAAATTGTGTATTGGAAATATTTTTCAAAATTTTTTGTTTTGGTTGTTTTCTTCTCTTTAGCAGTAGAAATGTGAGAAGAAAAAGTATGAAATGTTAAATACTCAGTTGAAAGATTCAAGGTAAAGCATTTATAAAAGAAAGTTTAAAAATCTTCAAGAGACATTTTTGAAGAGAGGTGTCATCTATAAAGATACTCCTATATGGTTAACAGTTGATTTCTTAGCAGAAGCCTTCCAGACAGGAATTGGAGCATGTAGTCATGTGTGGTGAAAGAAAAAGAAAATACAACTGAGAATACTACAACCACAAATACTATTCTCTGAACATAAAGAAGAAAAATACAGGTTTCAAGAAATATAAATTCTCAAAAATTACCTCACTTCTAGAGCTGTTCTGAGAGAAATACTAAATGGAATCCTTCAAATAAAATAAATCTGCACAGAACCAAAATCATGTAAAATTTAAAAGCAAAATATATACAAATATGAATTTCATTTTACTGTTATGGTGGTACAAAAATATTTAATTCTGCTACAGAATTTGAAAGACTAAAGCATAAAAATTATCATAAATCTCTGCTAATGGGTATAAGGAATAAAAGCAGCTGTGACATCAATTACAAAACATTGACAAGACATATAAAGACAATGTTTTGTGTAAGAATCCAATGTGAATTCAGTTTGAAATACAGTGCAAACTAGGAACTTTTATCTTTTATTTTTAGTTACACCTGACAGTCAACTCTATCTTGACATATTGTACATACATGGAATATAATATCCCATTCTTGTGGTTGTACAAGATATGGAGTTATACTGGTCATGCATTCATATACAATCATAGGAAACTTATGTCTGATTTGTTCTATCTTCTTAGTATTTTTATATAATCCCAAAATGATGACAACAGACATAGAATATAAAAGGAAATACAGAGGAATCAAAACATCACCATAACCATCTATAAACCACATATTAAAGCAGTTTTTTAAAAAGTAGGATAAACTACAAGAACTAAAAAAAAAAAACTTGCAAAGTTACAGTAGTAAGTTCTTCCTCATCAGTAATGTAAGTACAAATGAATTATTATGAAACACTAATCAGGACACATAAAGTGACTAAAAAGATCAAACCTAAAAATATATAAATGTATCAGATCTAAATCTACAAAATATTATCTTTAGATCTAAGGTCACAAATAGACTAAAAGCAAAATGACAAAAAGCATATTACTTTCAAAAGTGTAAAGATGACAATAATTATAAAAGAGATTATAAGAGAACCATTAGAATATTACATAGATGTGGCCACTCTCTGGAACACAATAGCAGTAAATAAATGTGTAATATAGAAGGCAAACATGGAAAGAATTCAATGTCATAGAGGACAACAAAGTAATAGTAGGGGACATCAATCCCCAATTACTACAAAGGAACAAAAAAGCACTGCAATAGTATTCAGGGACTAGAATTCTTCAAAAATAATTATAAAACAATTTGGTTTAGAGTCAGTCTTCTCAATAACTTATGAAATAGTATTCAAAATAGGCCAAGTTAAAAGCAAAAACAAATGTTAATAGTTATTAAAATACTGAAATTGTTTCCTAACACAATGTAAATAATTGGAAATCAAACCGGGTGTGGTGGCGCATGCCTGTAATCCCAGCAGCTCGGAAGGCTGAGGCAGGAGGATCCTGAGTTCAAAGCCAGCCTCAGCCAACTTAGTGAGGCCATAAGCAACTGAGTGAGACCCTGTCTCTAAATAAAAATACAAAATAGGTCTGGGGATGTGGCTCAGTGGTGGAGTGCCCCTGGGTTCAATCCCCAGTACCAAAAAAAAAAAAAAAAAGGAAATCAGAAGGGAAGTGATATCTAAAAATTCACCAATATGAGTTCAAAACCAGATATAGCAATTTAGTTTGGCCCTAAGCAATTTTGCAGGTCCCTGTCTCAAAATAGAATATAAAAAAAGCTGTAGATGTGGCTAAATTGTAAAGCAACCCTTGGTTCAGTCTCTTCTACAAAAAAGAAAAACTAAATAACTGTGCCTATTACACCCAAAGTGATGTAAGAAGTCCATCTCATACCCATCAACCCTCAATATTATTTTTGCAGAAACAAAATATTAATTTAAAAATTATATGGAGCATCCAGTATACATAACTAAAATATTCAAGATAAAACAAATGGTTCCTGATATAAAAATAATAAAAGCTACAATATTCAATGTTTGTATTTTAAGATGACGTTAGCTGAGTAGGACATGTAACAAAACTGACAGTATAGCAATTAGCCCTGATTTTGATGGTGAAATCAAGACATATTTACACATCTATGCTAATTTCAACCTCAGTCAATTGAGACAAATATGAAAAGTCAATCAAATGATCCTTCATATGAGTGGATGAAAGCAATATGAAATAAACTATAAAATGTTTTTCAACTTTACAAGTAAAAGAAATTTTAAAATATGTACAATGATTAACCTTTATGATATTATGCTACCTGAAAGAAGTCATTCACAAAAAGACAAATACCATATAGTTCTACTTATGAGATATCTAGTGTAATCAAACATACAGGTCAGAAGAAATGGTTTTGGGGATGGAAGGGTGAGAGAAAATGAACATGTCTTTTGGGAAGAATTGAATTTTACTTTTATATGATATAAACTTTCTAGAAAAGTTTACATTTTACAAACACATCGTTTCAACTCAATTTGAATCAACTCCTGGAGTATGTTTAAAATGTATGAGTAAGTTTAAGTATATGTAAGTAAGTAAATGATTTTGATCACAATTAAAGATAGGCAGAATTGTGAAAATCTTTGTAAGCTATCATTAAAATGGAGTCTTACTCCTAGACAAAAGATCAGATTAATCTATAGAGTGATGAATATGCTAAGTTGTAGGGATACACCTTAAAATGGCGACCACATTAACAACACCCTCAGGGCAAAAGCCTCCCCCACTCGTGGTACCACCAAGGTGGCGGCCCAGGATTGGCTCATTCAACTTCCATGAACCTGAGCAGCTTTACATCTTAGCAGACCTCTGCCCTGCAGGCCTTGCTGTATACTGCATGTGCTGTTGACCTTTAAAACGATTGGCCCCCGCCTGTATCTCCTCCCCTCGCTCCCTTTTCATATACCTGTTTCACCTCTCCATTAAACTGAGATACTGCTGAACAGACTCCCAGCTGGTGTGGGTTTTTTCAGCCATCGACACTCGCCATCCTGTTTGACCCCCTTGCCCCCTCTGGCTGGTCCAGGGTGGGCACCCAACCTTTGTTGTTCGGAGCGGAACAACAACTGGTGCCCCGTGTGAGGAACGTGTGAGGAACGAGGGAACTTCCTCTGCAGGCAATCGGTTCGGTTCGCAGGTGAGCGTACTCCCATTGAAATATGGGAAAGTCTAACTCCAGGTATGACCCCCTCCCTAGACTCCCTCCGGGTACTCCTTAGGAGCCGGGGGTTAGAACTTTCAGATAGTCAAGTTTTTCAGACCTGGAAGGTCCCTGTCAGGATAGCCCTTTGGCTTCCGGAGGCTAATTTATTTGACTGGGACACATGGGACAGGATTGAACAACTCCTTCATAAAGCCCAAATTCATAGAGGAGAAATTCCTCCTCTCGGGGCTTTTCCTACCATTGAGGCCCTTAAGAGCTGTTTTCCACCCCGCCCTGGTCGCACCATAGGCAGAGATCAGGGCGCCCCTGAGGTGATGCGATCTCAGGAAAGTGGCCCGAAACTTTCTCCACTTGATGAACCGGGAGAATCCTCTCAGGAGCCCAAAGCAGAGCCTTTTGATCCATTTGACTCGACTCCTTGGCCACCTCGAGAGGAGGTTGCCGAGTCTCCAAAGTCGCGCTTACCTGAGAGCATTTCCCCCTCTAATCCTTTCCAAGCTTCGTCAGCCCCTCCCCCACCATATCCGCCCAGCACAGTAAAACTGCTTAGCGTGGGCCCCGGGCCGCCCTTCTCCTCCGCCTCGGAGGCGTGTCACCTTTTTCAATTTGAACAGGGAAGGGCTTGCCATCCTAATTACAGGGATGATCCCTCCTTTGAGGCAATACGGAGGGGGGAACCTAGACCTTCTTTACGGCCACACCCCCAATCCTAAAGGCCACTGCTCACCTGGAGCCTCTAAAAATCAAATGGCTTCCGGGCCCTCCCATTTGGATAGAGCAGTGGCCTCTTCCTCAACATAAACTTAAGCAACTCCATTTATTAGTTCAGCTACAGTTGGAGGCGGGCCATCTCAGACCATCTGTTAGCCCATGGAATTCCCCTGTTTTTGTTATTCAAAAAGCCAATGGTAGTTGGAGATTCCTACGTGACCTCAGAAAAATAAATGAAAGAATGTTGCCTTTTGGTACCCCTCAGAGAGGAATTCCCTGCATTCCCGCTATTCCTAATCATTATCATCTCACAGTTATTGACATTAAAGACTGCTTTTTCTCCATACCTTTGAGCCCTGAAGATTCTGAAAAATTTGCCTTTTCCATTCCCTCCCCCAACTTCGAGGGCCCAGATCAAAGATTTGAATGGACAGTCTTACCGCAGGGGATGGCTAACAGTCCCCCCATGTGCCAGTTTTTTATATCTAAGATCCTAAGCCCTCTCAGGCAGAAAGATCTTCTATTATATGTTTACATGGATGATATTATCCTTGGGGCAAAACAAAGTGATCAATTAAACCACCTCTTAAAATCATGCCTCCTTTTTCCTTCATGGACTGGGATTTCAAATTGCACCTGAAAAGGTCCAGAAGCTCCCCCCATTTAAGATTTTGGGATCCATTCTAGAACTGGACGTGGTCTCTCCAGTAAAGCCTCAACTCCAGGTACAAAAAAAGTTACTCTCTTCCTCAGCTCCAAAAGCTTCTTGGAGAGATTAATTGGATGAGGCCATGGATCTCTATTAGCAGGGCAGAGCTTACCCCTCTTTTTGAACTCCTCCGGGGCACAAATTTGTCCTCAACTATTACACTAGATAGCACACACATGGATACTCTTCTTAAAGTTCAGGAGGCCATTGATTACTCCTGTCTGAGGAGGTATGATCCCTCATTGCCTTTAACTTTCTATATTTTTAGTGGGAAGTTTCTCTTCACTGGTCTCCTAGCACAAGATGGAGACCCCATACATTGGGTTCATCTGTCTGTTGGGGGTGTCCCCTGAGTCTATGCCATGTTAGACCAACTTGCAGACTGCATAACTAAGGGGAGAGATTTGTCTCTTCGCCTCTTTGGCCTTCAACCCCATGCCCTCATTGTTCCATTCAGACTAACTGATTTCACATGGCTGCAGAGAAACAACAATCGCATCGCGATAGCCATGGAGGGATTTTTTGGACAAGTAGATTGCCATTACGGCCCCTATAAATGGATGAATTCTTTTTCCCAGCTAGATTGGGTGCCACCTAAACTGTTCTTGCCTAACGCTAATCCCTCTTACCCCACAGTCTTCTCTGATGGGGGTAAAAGAGGTGCAGCTATAATTATTTTTCCCCCTTTCATGCAAGGAAATGAAAATCCTAAAACTATTGTTCATGATGTCCAAGGCTCAGCACAATTTAAAGAACTTTATGCTGTGGTCCTAGCACTACAAGAGTTACCTGAGGCGTTCAATCTGTTTACAGATAGCCTTTATATTGCTAATTTGCTCCCCAACCTGCCCTGGTCTTATATTAAACTTGATAGCAATCCTATTACTCCTTTAATGATTCAAGCAAGGAACCTGTTAAAACAGAGAACTAAACCTATATTCTTACATCTTCGGGGGCACCAGCGTCTTCCTGGCATTCTATCTGAGGGCAATGCTCTTGCTGACTCCCTAGCCTCCTACCCCCAAGCTTACCCCATTTACGAGGAAGCTGTGACTTTTCATAACCTTACTCATGCTAATTGGCGTGGTTTACACCATAGATTCCCTCATATCCCTATTAAGGAACTTAAAAAAATAGTTTGAACATGTAAATCTTGTTCGCCTTTTCTACAAGTACCCCCTTTACAGGAGGCTGGGAACAACCCCCGTGGACTTACTTCAAACCATTTATGGCAAACAGATGTCACTCATTATACTCCCTTTGGAAAGCTTAAATATATCTTTGTAACTGTTGATACCTTTTCCCATGCCTGCTGGGCCACAGCTCATGCTGGGGAAAAGACAAAACATGCCATAAGCCATTTCTTACAATGTTTTGCTGTCCTTGGTCTGCCCAAACAACTTAAAACTGATAATGGCCCTTGCTTTGCTAGCAAATCTTTCTCAACATTTGTAGAACGCTGGAACATTCAACATTCTACGGGTATACCACATAATCCCACCGGACAGGCGATTATAGAACGCCAAAACCGTACTTTAAAGACCCAATTAATAAAACAAAAAGGGGGAATATCCTCCCCCCATGATCAGTTAAAAATGGTATTGTGTACTCTGAATATTTTAAATTTTTCCAAAGAAGATAATCTTTCACCATTCCAGAAACATTGGGCTACTACAATAAAATATCAAATCATCAAAGTCTGTTGGAAGGACCCTCTCACAGGGGCCTGGTGGGGTCCTGATCCTCTCCTGACTGCAGGGAGAGGATTTGGATGTGTGTTCCCTATTGGGGAGAATAAACCTATTTGGATACCTGCAAAAAACATCAAATATCACCCCTCTACTGATAATGATCATTCTTCTCCTGAAAGTGAGAAGTCTAACCCAGGAAGCTCTGCCTCTTGAGGTTCTTTTCTTTCTTTTTTTTCTCATAACAGAAATAAGAGGACCCTGACCCTCCTGACACCTTGGCGATGGCGCTGCCTCTTGGATTCACCGCGTCCCTGCCTCTTCAACAAGGTCATGCAGTTCATCCAAAAGCGCCTTGAAGCAGTTCAATTAATGAGCGTCCAAGTTCAATATCAAAGATTGGCCACCAGCTCCAAGGAGGATCGTTATGCCACCACTAGGGTGTAATGTTGCCGTCGCCATAGGGACCCCTTGAGTCAATGACGGGTAAGACCCCAAGTGCTGGGGCAACCTAAGACAGGCTCAAGCTGTGGCTCCACCCCTGGAGGCTACCTATGGTGGAATCTCCAATGACGGGTAAGATTTGTGGAAACCGCATATCAACCTAAGACAGGACCCTGGCCCTAAGGAGGCCAGGCTTCCAATGACGGGTAAGAATGCGATTTGCCATGAACAACCTAAGACAGGAATTCCACCTAGCGACAATAATAAAACAAAAAGGGGGAGATGTAGGGACACACCTTAAGATGGCGACCACATTAACAACACCCTCAGGGCAAAAGCCTCCCCCACTCGTGGTACCACCAAGGTGGCGGCCCAGGATTGGCTCATTCAACTTCCATGAACCTGAGCAGCTTTACATCTTAGCAGACCTCTGCCCTGCAGGCCTTGCTGTATACTGCATGTGCTGTTGACCTTTAAAACGATTGGTCCCTGCCTGTATCTCCTCCCCTCGCTCCCTTTTCATATACCTGTTTCACCTCTCCATTAAACTGAGATACTGACAGACTCCCGGCTGGTGTGGGTTTTTTCAGCCGTCGACACTCGCCATCCTGTTTGACCCCCGTGCCCCCTCTGGCTGGTCCAGGGTGGGCACCCAACCTTTGTTGTTCTGCGCGGAACAACACTAAGTCACTCTAGCAACTTGGAAGCCTGAGGCAGGGAAATGCAAACATGAAACCACCTTCAACAACTTAGCAAGAATCTGTTTCAAAGTACAATTAACAAGAGGCTGAAGATGTAGCTCAGTATTATAGGACCCCTGAGGTCAATCCCCAGGATACATACATATGTCTACATGTATTTATATAATTAAATTTAGATAAATTATCTAAACAATCAAAACTTATATGAAAATCATAAACAAAACAGTGGTAATATTTATGCAAGTCTATAAAAGCATGTAATTTTATTGAAAATAGGAATATGGTTTGTGTATTTTAATTTCAACTAATAGTGTTCTAAAGTGAGAAGTCATGAAAATTTCTCTTTGATTAAAAAGAAAAGGTATAAAAATAAAAATATTTACTGAATGAGGAAAACTACTGCAAAATATTGAAGCTATTCTAAACAGTGATACTCAGAGATAAAAGAATGAGAGAAAATTTAACTCACAAAATTCTGAATAAATGTATTACTTTAAAAATCCTTATTAAACCATAATTTTTAGCAATGCTTATAAAGCCACTAAGAGCAGGCATTGTGATTCATTGCTATTCATTACATGGCAGAAAAATTTCACAGAAAATCCAGTATAAGCATTCACAAAGATGTCCGATGAAAAAAATTTGAATGAGTATATATTTAAATCATATTACAGAAACTGTTCTACAATAGTAATATGTTACAATGGTTCAACCTAAAGGTATTCAGAAATGTGCACAGATATTCTAGGAACTCCCCCCACCAGAACAATAAATGTCTGTCAGATTATGGACACCTTCCCAGACATAGGTAAGTACTTTGTTAATTTGAAGGTAGGGAGATCACTGAAGAAGGAGCTTAAAGAATTAGAAAGCATGATAAACATAGGGCAGGGTATGCTCTTTAATGATTACAAGAACAACAAACCTAGGTTTGGCAAATATTTTTATTAGATTATATAGCTTCTCAATTAACATTTTAAAATGTGACATCCTCTGTGAAATGTTGACCTCTGATCTGTAGTTTTTGCTTCATTTGTTTTACCCACTTGGATATATGGCTACTGTCACTTTTCTCTTAAAATTCCAAAGTTATTTCTTTGGGGACAGAAAAGTGACCAAGGATGATGTAGAGACAAAATGTGTTTATTGGAAAATGGAATATGACTCATTTTGGCATTCTGCTTGTAACTACCAATGTGTCTTAATTCTTCCCTCATTAGGAAAAACAAAGAAATTATAGAAGACTCTAAACTATTATTTTTCCAAATTTTTTTCCTGAAAGAACTGTTCAAATACTTTCAAGAATTTTCAATCTCCACATCATGAGAACTACTTTGAACTATGAAAAGAGAAGATAGGTTAAACATAAAATGACAAATCTTAAACATTTTCTTTTCTACACATGTGCCCAATCTTCATTCTAAAAACAAGAATATAAAGTTGTTTCATGAAGAATAGAAGAAACCAAGAGATATTCTACAAAGGAAGAAAATGAAATATTGACACTGAATTAGAATTTCTGAAGGGAAGTTATGCTCACCCAGAAAGACCAGATTTCTATAGACCTCTAGCATCACATCTCTATATAAATTCTGCTGAGCAGGATCCAGGCATTTCCATTCCTCTTCAGAGAAATCAACGGACACATCCCTGAATGTCAATGGTTCCTGAAATAAAAGTAAGTAAATACATATCACATCAACCATTTACATTTTTTAATTTGACATAAGTTATAATTGGAGTTAGAAGAACTGGTTTTCACATTGGGGTGTGACCTCAATCATTCAATATGATACCTTTTAATACAGTGTAAAGTATTGTCTAAGTTTGAGAAAAGAGGATGCACACAAGAAAGAGAACTGCATAAGTCCAAAATAAACAACAAAAAAACTATGTATTTTCTACACTTATATGAAATAAAATGTAAAAATAAGGCAAACATCAGAATATACATTTTAGTTGCTGTGTTTATATTTTAGAAGATAAATTATGCCTATTTCTCAGATAAGAATCTTATAATGAGTTAAAAGATTGCTTATTAATTTTATTATGTACAACCCTGAATTGGAGAATGTATTTCTGGGATACAGTACGGGTTTGCATATGTAGTGAGTTCTATAGTGATCCAAATGCTAATGGCCCAAGGGAAGCTGGTGAATAGTAATGAGTTGGAACACTAAAGGAAAAATTCACTGATGAATTTGAATTCAAATATTTAAGGGTTTTATACATTGTATTATTAATATAGCAAGTTGCAATAAGAATTTTCTCCTTTCAAAAATAAAGATATCACTCCAAGAGTTTTTCACATCTTCATACATAAAACTCAAAATAATCTATGAAAGCAGTAATAGTTTTTATCTTTGACATTTTATCAAACCTCCAATATATGGTAGCACCTGGGGTTTGAACAAGTTTGCCTGACATGTAATTCATTTTAGGAGAGGAATGGAAAGGTCAAATTAAGAGTGAAATTAAAAGAAATTTTAGTGCAGGGCAGTCAGTTATACCTGAAAAGGGAAATGGATCCATGTTAGGAAGGCAACAAAATCAAATTGATCAAATATTTATATTTTAGCATCCACACTAAAAATGGCATTTTTTATATATTAAAACACAAATATTCTTGTAAACAAAAAATAAATTCAATTGTGTCAAATATAAATAAACTAGGGTTTGATGGTCTCATTTTTATCATACTATTGAGATACACATAATAAAGTATTCAAAGAAAAGAGTTTCTGAGACTTGTATTTTCATTGGTATGTTTTATTTCATTCAATATCTTTGAGCTACATTTAAGAATTTTAAGGCACTTGCATATACATGATTCTCGTTTCTATTACTGAAAATGAAGAATATTATGTGTATCTCTTTGAATTTGAGATGGAATAAAATGAAAACATACAGAGCTAGGGGTTGCTTCAAATCCTGCAGCAATAAGGCCAATAACTCTGGTAAACAAAAAGACTTTTCATTCCCAAAAGCAAGCCACAAGCAAACAGAAATTACAAAGAAAGAAGAATCTCTGTATCAAACATGATGATTTATATAGATTATTCTTAGAAATTCTTGATACTTAATAATAAACAGAAATCAGTTAATTTTATTGGGGAAGAATCTGGCAGATATTTGGTGGAGAGTATCCGTGTACATAAAAAGACACACAGTCATTGCTCTGACATCAGTAGCAGCACAAAACAAAATAAAAAGTAAAGCACAATGTTAATCTCCTTCTGATAAGACAATCATTTCATATATAAAACTTGAGCTTTGTATTTCTTCCATGCTCTGTAAGTGCTAATAGGGCAATTCCGAAGTTTAATATTCTAGAACATATCTCTTCCAATTACTTGAAGGATATTCTAAATTACTATTGGACAATGAATGTTATTGTATTTTAATATGCATTTTATTAATTCCTCTGTACTTAAAGTTCATAGAGTATTCAGATGGAATGTAAAGAAAGCATGATTTTCTTATTTAGCAATATCTACTGACCAAACAACACCCCTAATGGAAATCTAGGGTACTAGGTTTATTTGTCAAAAAGCAAATGCATTCAATGCATCAAGAATTCATGATATGAGTAAGACTAAAATATATGAATCAAGGAAAGGCTCCTAATGTAGAGTATGTATTTTTGAAGAGCTAAAATTAACTACTGTGAGAAGAAGTAGAAATTAAGTAGTTGCATGCTAAACAAAAACAATATGGAGAGATGTGAGATTTTAAGTTGTATATTACAAAGTATTTGGGGAGAAAAATTCAATGCACCATTTGTGTACACTCTGTCAAAATGCATTCAATCATCATGTATAACCAATGAGAACAAATAAAAAATTTTCAAAAATCCATTGCAGGCCTTCATCTGGGACACACAACAGATACATATTGTACACCTTCCACTCAGCTTTTTTCTCAGGAGTGATCATCTATGATTCAAACCCAGATCTTGAAAATCTGCTTCTAAAGTCATCAGAACACATGGATATACCAGGATCTCCTTTTGTAGGATCAAGGTTAAGTTTTAGATTGAATTCACTGAACTCAGGATTCTCTGCTCCCAAAATTTATTCATACAATTCAAATAACTAAGAATGCACTAGGAATTGAGTAAAAATACTCAAACTCAGTGAATTTTTGTTGATGTTGCTTTGTACTAGGGATTGAACACAGGTGCAATATACTGATTTACCACAGCTCTATCCCTAGCACTTATTTTACTTGAAGACACTATTTCACCAAGACTGTACTCAAACTTTTATTTTTCTTTCACTAACCTCCTGAGCAGCTCAAAATACAAGTGGCAAAACTCAGTGTTTATTTGCACAGAAATAAACAAATGTGGAAGGCACTTACATTACATACCCCAACATAAAAAGCACAAGTATCTCTTTTTACGAAACCAAAACAATTTAAATCTTATGTGAATAATTCTAGTATTTGCCAAATACTACTCCATATTATTTAGGATTAAATGCCAATATTCAGATAATAGAATTTATAATTGATGGTCACAATTCTTCAAGAAAGAAACTGATGTTTTGTTAAATCTGCAATTCAACAATTTTTGCCACACAAATTTGAGGAAATGTATTCATTTTTCTGTAAGCATACAAAAGAGATTTTTCCCTATTTATTTTTCCTGGCAGAGTTTCCAAAGTTAAGTCATAAAATTTTATTTGAAATAACCTTCCAAAAAAGAAGACATGAGAAACCTACTGTAAACACTCATGGAGAGCTGGAGATACAGCTCAGTTGATAGAGTGCGTGCCTTGCAAGCACAAGGCCCTGGGTTCAATCCCCAGCACTGCAAAACAAAAAAACAAACACTCAGGGAAAGGATAAATGTAAACAAAAATTTTAATTAATGTAAAAAAAAAAAAAAAAGCCCAACTATTTTTCCTGAAATCCAACTCAATCCTTCTTCATTGGATACCTGTTCTTACCTTTCATGCTCTGCAAATAAAACACATGATAAAACTAGTAAAAAACTGAGTTTGAAATAAATGAACAAATCTTTTCATGGTAACAAACTCAGGGAAGAACATGCTGACTTTAAAATAGACACATTAGACCCAGTGTTTTGTTCAAAACATTCTGAGCCGGGCATGGTGGCGCACGCCTGTAATCCAAGCGACTTGGGAGGCTGAGTCAGGAGGATCGCGAGTTCAAAGCCAACCTCAGCAACTTAGCGAAGCCCTAAGCAACTCAGTGAGACCCTGTCTCTAAATAAAATACAAAATAGGGCTGGGGATGTGGCTCAGTGGCCAAGTGTCCCTGAGTCCAATCACTGGTTCCAAAAAAAAAAAAAAAAAAAAATTCTGACACCTGAAATATTCTCCCATCCCTGTTTTTATTCACTGAATTACACTGTGCTCCTTCACAAACTCATGAGGGCTTGCTCTCCTTATACTTTGGGATAATTTCCCTCCTCTCACAAATCAGAGAAAATCCAGAATTGAGAATAAATTCTGAATTCCCCTACAAAGCCAGGATCAAATTTATGGGCCATCACAGAATCTCCAGGAAATGGAGGTTGTGGGGGAAAATTTTCATGTCCAAAAAGTGTAACCAAAGGAATAAGAGAAGATCCACATAACCAGTAGGACAACTGCCATTTCCTGATAATCCTTAGAAAGAGATGACCAGAAGGTTTTCTCTAAAATTCAAGGGAAAAGGCCCCTATGGGCAACATGTTTCATCCCCAGGTAGTTGTGATATTTAGTACTAGGAAAAAAATATGATCATGAATGAGTACACACACCTTTGTATACTTCCCATATTACTCAATTTTTTATTTAGGTGACAAAAATATCTGATAAGAACAACATATAGGAAGAAAAATTTATGTTGACTCAAAATTTCAGAGGATTCAGGACATGGTTGACTGGTTCCAATGCAGACATATCATGGAAGAAGGACATGGAGAAAAGCTTCTTGGCTCATGGCAGCCAAGAAGCAGAGCAGGAAGGAGGGAGTAAGAAGCTGGGCAGAAAGACATGTGCAGTTCATACACCATACTTTCTCCGATAAGGTTCCACCCCCAGTAATCCATTAAGAATTTAATGGCATTATCCAATGAAGATGACAGAGTTCTCATGAATCAATCATTGCCTAAAAGTTTCACCTCAAACTTGGTTAATTGATTAATTGAGTTTCATCTCTGAAACTTGCTTGAGGACCATGCTATCAAAATGTGAGATTTGGAGGGCATGCAAGATTTAGTTTCTTAGTTTCCAGAGATATTATGATAAAGTTACTGTACCCAGGAAAGACAAAATGAGAAGCACAAAGATATTTTATAGCAGAGGATAGTGATTATTCTCTGATTTTTCTTCCATATAAAATATTTCCCACCTGAAAACATATTTTCAAAACTATCATTCATTACATGCAGAAAACCAACAACTAAAGTATAGTGTCAGGTTAATTGTGGTTTGGAGAAAATAGTTGAAAATCCTGTGAGCTGGCAAGAGAAATCTGATCAATGGAAATTTGATGAGGGAACTTAAAATGTAAGAATTTCTGTCAGTCCTGTGGTCCACTAGATGGGGAAATAGATGTGCAGCTTTGATACCCTTCTTTTTTTACTTTGAAAGAAAGACATAGTGATGCCCAGTGACAATACTTTACAGGAACAGAATACTCAGGCATTCCAGGTGCTGGATAACCCTGCACTTTATGTTCTAGAGTGGAAATAAGGCCAAGCTACACCGTAGCCACCTAAGACTCAATGACTTGGAATCTGATTATAGACTGGACCCAGTAACACCACAGAATATTCTCTTTTTACAACAAACTTTCCTCAGCATCTCAGGATTCCAAGTCTAGCACATTCTCCGTTTTCTGGCATTCTAGGTACCCCAGCATTATTTCTAGGGATTTTGAAGAAACTACACGTCACAGGGTGACACCCTAGGAAAGTTACTTGGGTCTCACAAAGACAGAAGACTTTAGAGAACTCGAGTTGTGGGGGGAAAATCCTCTGAGATCTGGAAGGGCTACCCTTTTTTCTCAGATTGCATGCCTGATTGAATGGTCACAAAATAGGATAGAATTTAAGGCCTCACCCACTCAGGCCCAGAGTGACAGGAAATGCATTGAAGATCCTGACTGAATGATGTCGAAATGATAGATGTTTGGCTGCAATATTTTTCAGGAAGCTTTCTATTTATAAGGAGCCTCTGCATTTTGGCAGAAGTTCACCGCGGATTTTAACAGCAGGAACAGTTATTTGCCTCCCCTTCCTTTAGAATACTATTTCTGTATTTTTCCCCTAAACGTGGAGTTACAAATGTGCATATGGAATTGCACTCAGAGTTCAAGCAAGCCAATTCTGGCCTTAGATCAGAAAAATGACCATGGCCAGACCCAGCTATTGTAGAAAGGAGAGAGCAAGGTGTCAGTAGGATGAGGCAACTGGCTGCATGACCAACAAATTTAAAACTATTTACAGTTCATTTTCATTAAACAAAAACAAAAGATTTCTAGAAGGGAATAAAATTAATCACATATATAAACTGAACTTATGCAGCAGAAATATTTTTTTAAAGAATATAAACAGAAAAGAAAATGAAATGTAAAGTCACACAGGAAAAAATTCCCAAAATCAATACTTATCAATAAAATCCAATGACTCAAGAATTGTCTAATGGTTATTATACATTTCACTGACATTTACTAGTAAATTAGAAATTATACCTAATATACAACTCATTGCTTTTTCCCAATTTGCAATGACTTTGTGAAACATTAGCATTTGGTGACAAATAAGCATTACTTTGTTAATATCAAAAAATGTTGAACCAATTATGGTGGCCCAGCGACTTGGGAAGCTGAGACAGGAGGATCATGAGTTCAAAATCAACCTCAGCAATTTAGCAAGGCCCTAGGTACCTCACAGAGACCCAGTTTTAAATAAAATACTAAAAAGGGTTCAAGATGTGAATCAGTGGTTAAGTGACCCTGGGCTTAATCCCCAGTACCCACCCCAAGAAATCAACTGAAATATTTCATTATAAACACTTAAACTGGTGAATAAATTGGGTATAATAAAACCCAGAAAGAAGCACATGTATTCAACAAACTGAATCAAAGAAGTGATAAAAGATGTGAACATAATCCTAATGGATAAAAATAGTAGCTATTAGTTATTGACTATTCAAATCAAGTACAACCAAGAAATGATACTTGAGATATAAATGGCAAAATTATAAGCAACAACAAGAGTCACAAGACAGTGGTCTTCTCTATGTGGAAAAGGTGTCTGAGATCAGTGAGACACACCAAAACTGCCAACAGCTCACATATTTATTTGAATGGCAATTACAAATGTGTCTACATTCTCATTATTTTAAAAGACCATAAAGCAAGTAGTTTAAAGAAATTTTGCTTCTTCAGACAATATCATCACAACAACTCATTTTTTCAAGCAATAAAATAAAAATCAACTATCAAACTACAACAAAACACTTAAATATTTGGGCAAACTTGAATTACATGGTAAAAACATACTACAAAAGAAACAATGGAAAAGCAAAATAGGTGAATAGACTGTTGATGCCACAGTTCATAAGGAAACGGACACATCAGGTTAAACATTCCCAAATTTGGGAATCACTCTCACTGTGAAACTGTATTCCCACATGGCACATTTCTAAGTAGGGAATGAGTAAATACTAAGCAGGTAAGCAAAGAATTCTGGGATGTTCTTGCACCCTAAATGCCTCCCTGACAGTCTGGAAATATTCCCTCTTCCAGGTTCTCAAATATCAATATTGAACAAACATACCTAGAGTTTGAGTTTCTGATCTGTGAACTCTTTGTTCTGCCCCAACCTGTTTACTTCTTTTTTAAATTAAGGATTTAACCCAGGTGCACTCTACCACTGAGCTGCATCCCTAGCACTTTTCACACACACACACACACACACACACACACATTTTAAATTGATACCATTCTCTCTCTCCCTCTATTTTTTGCGGTGCTGGTGATTGAACTCAGGGCCTTGTTTGCAAGGCAGGCACTCTACCAACTGAGCTATATCCTCAGTCCTATATATATTTTTTATTTTGAGACAGTGACTCACCAAATTGCTTAGGGTCTCTCTAAATTACTAAGACTGGCCTCAAACTTGCCATCTTCCTGCCTCATTCTCACAAATCACTGAGAATACAGGCCTGTGCCACCACATCTGACTGCGACCACATTTAACACCAAATATGTGAATTTGCAGAACAAATGCTCCAGCAACTAGTTGTCCAATCATTCAATTTTGATGTCACTTAGTACAGATGCCACAGTTTGGGGTTCATTCCCATTTCTTCACTAACTTGAGGTGCCAGTTGCAAGACCCAGAATAACATCTATATTTATCAATTTCCTATAAGTTGGGGGTCTATACAACTACACACTAAAATTACATAATCTGATAGAAGTATTCACAGAATCAAGGGACACACTAACATGTATACCAGTTTCTTATAATATGTAACTCAGGAAGGTGAAAATAGAAAACATGTATCAAGCATGAACAATGCTAGAGAAAGATGGGGCACATAGGCAACTTTAGGAAACAGTTGGTTGAAGACATTCCCTCCAATTTTGGTGGTCTGCAACAGCAGCAGAATCCCTTCCTGTCATGATTTAAAGATGCTCCATATTTTACCTATGGTGATTCATACACTCACTTTGCATATTCTCATTTTCCTCCATTAAAAACAATTAGCTGAACACTTTTATCTCCAGTGGTCAGAAAAAATATTAGGTAACTAAACTTAGCTTAAATTCCTCCCCTATGTACAACCCTTGGAACACTGAGCCATCTCATGTCAGTCTAAACCAACATACACACCATTTTTCTGAAACCTTTTAAATACAGGCTAGCTTCAGGGCAAAGGATTCTTTCAATTTGAATTTGGATTTATTTTTGTGGTACTGGGGGATTCTGCCACTGAGATACATCCTTAGACCTTTTAATTTCTTTTTTGAGACAGTGTCCCACTAAGTTTTCCACTAAGCTTGAACTCATAAACTTTCATCCTCAACCTCCAAGAAGTTGTCGTTACTGGCACGTCCCAGTATGCCAAACTGGATGTGAATGTTTTACCCTCTTTTAATCCATTTCCCTTTCACTTTCTTTATTTGCTCTTCCCTCTAAAAGCAAGTCCTTTAGAGCCTAAACTTTGAGATGCATCCAGATCTTACATTTGGTGCTTTTTCAATATTGAAATATTTAGAAAAAAAATTTACTTATTACCCATATATGAATTTATCTAAGCAGATAATCTAGAAATAGCTCCACAGCAATAAATATTATAGTCACAGAATTAAGAACTTAAGCATCAGTGATGTTCTTTTACAGGCTCAAAAATTGACCTTAGTTTGCATGTGATTTTATTTTGAAATTTGCCCGCAAATTTCCTCTTAGGAAATGCTATCATATTTTTCCAATACTAGTGAGAAATTGCATTTCATAGCTAATGAGAGATACTAAAATGGGATATTCTCTGTCCACCACTCTATTTGCTTAAACACTTGGTGACCACCCCTACCATGAGGCAATACACTGTCTTCCTATCTGCATTTAGTGTGTTTTCCCTTGGAGACTCCTGCACAAATACACTAGGATGGTTTTCCTAATTGGCATAGTTTATTCTCCTTCCAAATTCCAATACCTTATTATCTTTCCTCCCTAGATGGGTAACAAGAAAGAGGATATGAATCATCTTTGCCTTTCTCTTCAATTCCAGAAGCTACATGACTGACAAGCAATTTGCTTCTGGGGAGCTGAATCTAAAATTGAGGGAAAATTTTATGAGTGTTCCAATACATGATCTATTTGGATGAAACCTATACAGGGTATTCCTGTAATCCCTACAGTATCCAGCTAGTCCAACAAGGTGCTCCATTCCCTAAACTCAAGCTGCTCTCCAGGAAGTGATGAATACACAGTGGTTGATATTCTCTAGGTAATACAACATGGCAGCTGTGGGCATCTTGTTTGTCTTCATGCAATTCTGAAACCCAGGACCAGTCAAAGACATGGCAGACACTGAAGACACATCACACTGTAAAGATTCTTAAAGGGCCCCTAAACTTGCTCTCTATGCTTATAGAAGAAATACACAAGAGGTTTAAAGATTTTTTAATTTCAATACGAGGAATTGAACCTAGGAGTGCTTATCCATTAAGAAACATTCCCCCCCTTTATTTTTTATTCTCAAACATGTGATCCTCCTGTCTCAGCCTCCCAAGCTACTGGGATTATGGACATGCATCTTCACACCTGGCATTAGGTAGAAACATATTTTACAGTTTCGGGTGATAATTCTGTTTCCCTCTCATGTGAAAGTACACACCTATTTTAAAAAATAATCCATCCAAAACTCAGAGAAAAAGATGAATTAAAATGTGTTGTTACTGGAAATGTACCACAGGGTAGCATACTTCAAAATATAGTGAAATAGCTGAGAAAAGAAGGCATTTAGGAAAGTCTTGCTTACCATACATTTGGAAAATGCATTTTAAAAATGGGTAACATCTGGGAAGGAAAGAGAAACTGAAAACACGTGGGCCACAGCTATTCCCAAATATGAATTATTTACATCAGTCAGAATTCTCATGTTATGACCCTGTCTTTAACATCCACTCTGAAAGGGTGCTGGCAAGGAGGTACAGAGTGTTTCAGGTCACAGCAATGTCACCAATCTGGCCCAGAACAAAAAAGTATATCCTGACTGTTGAACCTATTATGTAGGCCTCAGGTGACAGAATATTGAGTTTCATTAAAAGTGAATTAGGGTTAACAGACTCCAAAACTGACCTCAGGAAAGCCCAAGTTCCCACAATTATGTCTGACTACTTTCAACCAGCCCCTCTTCTCTGCTTCCTAATGCTCAGCCTTGCAGATTTATCATCTCTACAAATACTCTAGGCCCTGAGGGTCAGAGTGAAAAGGCTTGTGACAGAGCCACCCAGATATCACAAAATGTGAAGATGGATCCAGAGATTTGCCTGGGCCAGAGATAAAGGTCTCCCAGATTTTGAAGCCCACTCTCTATTCTTTGACTGTTTCTGATTGAATAATCACCATCCCAATCAACTCTGATTGGATAATTTCTCCTTGAATGGACAAAATACTAGGCTCAGATCCCTTTGCCCCTGAGAGTCAGTGAGACAATTTGAACTCAGTCTGTAGGACCCAAGATTGACAGGATCTTGATTATATTCCTTTTCAGACAGAGCTTTCTAGGTGGAAGAAGACCTGGTCTTGTAAGGGGACATTTGTTTTTAGTGTTGAATATGTTATATCAACTATCAATGACAATAATATCAATAATGTAGATTCATAAATGCAAATAATACAGTGAGAATTACTTTATATTTTTGGGTTTCATAACCTTCATACTCTGGCTTCTTGAGGTTTATCTTCATTTGTTTGGTTGTTTCCAGAGATAGATACCAGTGATGCATTACTGAGCTATATCCCCAGTTATTTTCAAAATTCATTTTTTTTTTGGCCAGGATCTCACTAAGTCACTGAGGCTGGCTCTAAGCTTGTGATCAACTTTCTTGAGTCACTAGAATTTCAGGCATCCACCAACATACCCAGTTCATTCTGGAATTTTCAAATTGCATTTAGACCTTTGAAAAAGTAGACAATCTTCTATAGCAGCAAAGTTCAATAGAAATAAAATGAGAAATATATGTGTAACTAGACTTTCAGGGGTCATAAGTAAAAGAAGTGAAATAATTATACTCATTTATAATAAGTAAATTATTATAAATTCAAGTAACTTATACTTTATAATAATTTAAACACTGTAAAATAATTATAACATTCCCTTATAATAAAAATATGATTATAATTTGTAAGTAAATTATTACAATTTTTCTACCCAATATATCCAAAATATTATTCTACTACATTACCAATGACAATTATTAGCTAACTACATTTATTTCTCATTTAACTTTCAAATCTCACTGTTTTCCACTTCCAATACTCCTCAGTGTAGACCAGTCACATTCCATGATCTCATTAGCCACTTTTGGCGAATGGGTGTCACATCGCAACTGCAAGTATGAGGGCCCTGGTTCCCCCGACTTCAGAAAATTGAATGACTTAAACCCTTTTTTTCTATCAGGTGAGGAAACATGCCTTCCTTCCCCATATCACCCCTTTGAACCAAATGAGAAAGAAATGATTTCTATTAGACACAGCAGGGTGTTATGAGATGAGAGTCCCAAAGGCAGGCTATGTCTCCCAACTGCTACCTGGCAAGGTCACAAGCCTTTCAGATTATTAGACAGTGAAAAAAGGATGATGCAAACCCAGGGGAAAGAATACTCATTTCTTCACATCTGTCTATATCTTGATGCCAGAATTTAGATGTGAAGGACTAAAACTTATTTTGCAATTGGGCCTTGACCCTAGTGATCTAATTATGGTTGTCTCACTTATCTTTTGGTGTGAGTTTAAGTACCAATTACGTATTGTTATGTCTACATGCATTTCTGCATAACTCAAAACCATTTAATAGAACTTTTAACACTAAATCAGAGGAAAATGAAATCAGTAGTTTCTGCATGCCTACTTCTATTCAGTTAATTTGAAGTCAGCATGCCTTGAATTTTGGCATCCTCTTTGCATTGGATGTGTTTGTTGATTAGCTATCAACTATTACAAACTACCCCAAACTGACTAATTCATGATTAAAATGATCAGTTTGTGAGTAAACCCAATTTAGACTGGGTGTAGCTGGGCTATTCTTCTAATATCAGCAGGGCTCCTTTAGGCATATGATCTGCTATTTGGTGTGGTAGCACTGTGCCTGGAAGAGATGACAGTCCACTGTGGCATCTTCATTCTCATCCGCATGGCATCATCTCCTTCATATGAGATGATGAGACATATAAGCCTATGTGAGCTTCTCCTTGAGATGGTGAGGTTTACAAAGAAGAAAAAAAGGAAGAATTCAAGACATTTTAGGGCTAAGCACAACACCGGTACATTTTCATACTGTATTGTACTGGCTGTAATGTATGAGCCATCCTGGATTCAAGTCTTGGCAAAAAGATTCTGTCATAAGAACAGCAGTAAAAGAACTTTACCAATGGCCTGGATACAGGGAAGGATGAAGAACTGAAGCTATTTTTGCAATTCCTACCCTTTTCTCTTTTCTTTCAGATGACATTTATATGACTATAGTAAATTAATAAAATTTTACAAAGCCTCCAGTCATGTTGGTGCATGCCTATAGTCCCAGTGACTTGGAAGACTGAGGCAGGATTACGAGTTCAAGGTCAGTGTCAGCAACATAGTGAGACCTGAAGCAACTCCATGAGACCCTGTTTCTAAATAAAACATAGAAAAGGGCTGGGCATGTGGCTCATTGGTAAGCACCACTGGATTCAAAGCCTGGTACCAAAAAATTTAAAAAAATTACAAAACCACAGGTGCCAAGAGTCTAGCCAGATTTTGGACTCAGAATCACTAACGCCTGCTGAAAAATTTTACTAGGCCACAATAATAATGCAAATTCTCAAGGAATTCAAGGAAGTGAAGAATGACACCTCTGCAATAGAAACACAACTCTTTTTCCCTTCACATCCCTTGCTACTTTTTACTATTCTAATATTCTCAAGAGCACACTCAAGTGTTTTTTAAAATAGGGAATAATTTAGGTAAATAGATTTGGGCTATGTTTAGGAAATAAAGGCTAAATTATTCTTTTTCTTTTTTCTCATGATGGGATAATATTATAAATATCCATAACACACAATGTATATCTGAACTTCTTTCACTCCTTTTCTGGTATTTGTGGTCTACTTATGATTTTTAACCTAAACAGACCTTCTTTGAATAAAGCAATTTCTTAATAAGAGAGGAAGAGATCAAGATAGAACTACTGAGAAGACATTTCCTCCACCAGCAATTTGTATAAACATCTGAGTATGTAAGAAAATAATTCTTTTATGTTTTTATCATGGCAAATCTGTTTTCTATGGACCCCCACCTGAAAGGCTAAAATGAGCAAATCCACTCCACATGCATGGAAAGCACAGAGTTAATGCATTGTCAACTGGGAACCAATGGGTTCTGGCTGAAGTATACAGTCACCTGAAGGGATTTTCAAATTCTACAAATCCAAAGTACATTAGAACAATGTAATTCATATCACTGGAGAGGGTCCATGGCATCAGTGTTTTTTAAAGATGTGGAAGGAATTATCATGTGTAGCAAGACTAAAAACCACTGTTTTAAATGAACATCTTTTAATGAATGACTTGCAAATACATATAAGATATATGCTCATGACTTTGGCCTTTCAGACTCACCCAATTTGTTAGTCAGATTTTTCTAACTAAAAAAGTACCTGTGATAATTAATAAACAAAAGCATCTTATTTTGAACCTATGTTCTGGAGATTCTTGTTGATAAGTGATTGGTATTACAGGTTTACACCTGAGGTCAGGGAGCACATTATGGCAGGAGCACATGGCAACACAAAATTGAAAAAGCACCAGGGGTCCACAATTCCCTTCAGTACATACTTTACAACAGACTAAGCCATTCCCCCTATGCCTTACCTTGTAAAGTTCTACCACATCCAACACCCTGGCACTATGCCTTTAATACATGGACCATTAGGGGACAGTCATCCAAGCCAGAGCACCAGCATTGTCTAATTGATACCCTTTGTATGAACTGATCTTTGATACTCATTTTTTACTCATTCAACCCAGTTAAAAATTATTGAGAATACTTCATTCATGAAGTGCCTTGTTCACGAACAGCATCATCATAAAAAAGAATTTTCACTGGGGAAAGTCATTACAGAAAATGTGTTAAGCCACGTGTGGTCCTGCATACCAGTAATCCTGACAAGTGAGAAGGCTGGACACAGGTGGACTGCAAGTTCAATGATAGGCTTGGTTAAATTAATAAGACCTATCTCAAAATATGAAAGATTTATAACTCAGTGGTAAAGCACCACTTGGTTCCATCCCCAGTACTGAGATAGATAGATAGACAGATGGATAATAGAACACCAAATTGTGGTTGTGAAAGGTGGAAAATGCAAACACTTATGTAAACATAAGTCCTTTCCAAACTGCCCTCAGCTTTTAGAAAAACTGCAGAATGTTCCCGCTCCTTGTTTTGTCTATCCTGCAAAAGCCAGGTGGCTAACCACCCTTCCCCAAGAGGTCAGGCTGACCCAAAACTTAAAATAAAATGCTTCATATGTGATTTTTCATGTTAACCAATCAAAAAGAGCACTACGAACTGCCCCCCCCAACCTGTTTGTATTTCATTATAAAAACCCTGCTAAATTTGAACTAGGGGCCTCTTAGCGTCACTGGTTACTGAGTGTGTGGAGGACCAAGCTCGAGCTTGCTAATAAATGACTCTTTGTTGCTTGCATTGACCATGGTCTCTGGTGGTCTTCTTGGGGGTCCCGAGCCGCGGGGCACAAGAGTTGAAATGAAAAGACTTACATCCAAGTGCTAGAACATGCATAAATGTCTGAGAATATTAAAATCCAAAAGGAAACAATTTGAAATTTGAACCAAATCACAAATTGTTACTATTATTCTGATACCTAATCATTTCACAATCTTAACATTTAAATTTTCCATAAAAATATGATATACATATAAAGGCACATAAAGAATTTATATTAAGTTTCAGAAATATCCAAAAGTAAACACATTTTGAATCAGCCTTGCTCAGGACAGACTAAATCACTTTCTTCATCTATGACCCCTAAAAGCAACCAAGATCTTAAGAACCCACATAGAAATATTTTATTACATAAATGTAAAATGTAATAAATAAAGTGCATGTTATTATATACCAGTTACCCAGATTCAACATCTGCTTCTTACATGTCATTACTTCTTCTATGCTTGGTGAGCTAATATGTCACAGATATTAACTGTACAGTTTTAACAAATGCACTAATGAAAACCTTCAATGCTTTTAAGCATAGAATATTCACATCATGCCAAGAAAGCTGTGTTCTTTCCCCCACAACTTTTGTTTCCCAGAATCCAGTTACTGTAATGGATATTTAGCTATACATTAATTTTGCCTGAAAGCATACAATACAATTTTAAATTCAGCTGTAGAACCACACAGTATCTGTGAGACTCAATCAGGGTGTGTGCTTCAGTAATGTGCTCTTATTTATTGATAACTACTACTGTATCTTATGGAAAAACTACAACTTTTTCATTTCAACATTCAAGAACATTTGAGTTATTTCTTATTTTGGACCACTAGGACTACTGGACCTATGAAAATTCTTAAATAAATATTCTACTCTGTTTACTCTTTACTAGCATTTCAATGACACAGTATTCCATTTTTACTGGTTGCTATGAGGATTATAATTTTCATCTTACCACTTCAATTTAATTAATCCATGTTATATGAATTTCCTAAATACAAAATATAAAAACCTTACCACAGACTGTATATTTTCTTGTTTCCTTTGGTCAACTACTCTAAGTATTTATCTACACATTATAGACCCCAAAATACATTGTATCAATTTTCTTCAAAGTAATCATAGATTACTTTATAAACTAAGAAGATGAGGTATTAATCATATGATTGCTAATATATACCAGACATGGTGGTACACACCTATCCCAGCAAGTTGGGAGACTCAGGCAAGTTGATCATGAATTCAAACCCAGCCTCAGCAACTTAGCAAGGCCTAAACAACTCACCAAGACCCTGTCTCTAGTAAAAATATAAAAATGACTGGGGATGTTGGCTCAGTGGTTAAGCACCCTGGGTTTAATCCCTGGAACAAAAAAAAAAAAAAAAAAAAAAAAAAAAAAAAAAAAGATTGCTAATATATCATAAAGCTCAGGTAGGGAGTTTAAAGTGTGACAATGATATGAAAACTACAGAATTTAATAGATAATACTGAGAAATTATAAAAATGATTAGTGACTTTTTGCTTTAATATTAGTAGATAGGTACTTCTTGGAAGATTTTCTTTCCTATGTGCCAGATGGTCCTAAGTCTACATTCTCAATTCCATTATTTATAGCCTCAGAAATCATGTAAACAGCAGGATATATGACTTGTTTTACTGTCTTATGTGCTATTGGATATTTCCCTCTCAGCTCTCCAAAGTAACAGGAATGGGAATTCAAATATCATTTCAATGTCACTGAACACTACCCAGTAAGAAGCCCAAAAATCCATTGATACCCCTGGTGATGATTCTCAGACAAGAGATGAAAAACAGTTCTAAGTAAACATAGTTAAATTAAGCTTTGACTCAATTTTTTATCTACAAATGTGATAACTCACCTTAGAGAACATTCAGGACCATGCACACATGCTTTGTTGGCTTTTATTTTCCTCATATTTTTCCTTTTATACTCTTAATTTTTGGCGACTTTGAACATATCCACTTTGCAAAATGTCTTATTTTTTATTTGGGGAAAGAACAAAATTAAGACAGCAAGAGACACAAGGAAGCTATGGACCCCTTACTTGGACCAAGTCAAAAACAGTGGGAATCTCACAAACTGCAGGACCTACAATTCAGAAACAAAAAGACAAGACCACAAATCAGACACAAACTTTCACTCAGCATAAGAGGTGAAAGAAACATGAGCCAGTCAATTTCCTGCTCTCAATCAAGTAGAAGACAAAAGCAAGAAAGAAATCTGACAATCTTCAAAAAGAGAAAAAAGTCTGACCAGGAAATTTCTGTCAGGATTAACCATACTTTTTGCTCACTGCAAATAATAAAATATATTCCAATTAGCTTTAGAACAAAATATTTCATAATGTTCAACCACTTTAGCATGATTCAGTTGGGTCACATTGTCAATTCAACTTGCAAAAAACCCCTGCATTACTATTCCTACTAAATAACAGCTTAAAACAACAGAAACTCATTTTTTTACAGTTGTGGATGTTTTTATTACCATGACACAGGATTGCAGTGTGAGCAAAGCCACACTCCCTCCAGAGACTCTAGAAGAAAATCATTCTAGCTTCTGGTGGCTGCTGGTATTCCTTCTCTTGTAGTCACAAGTTTTTCCCTTCTTCTGGTGTTGCAGTCTTCAAAAGAATAAAGACAGACTAAATTTTTATAACACATGCTGGTATTGCAACATGCTGGTATTCAAACCTCAAAGAATCTGGGAACTATAGCACCGTAGATGGCAGATCCTCCAATGCCTTGCACACTGTATTTGACAGAATTACAGAATAGAAAATTTTATGCACAGGAGAAGGAAGAAATAAGGGGACCCTTGGCCAGGAGAATGGAGCAGGACAGGTTAAAGATTCAAGAAAGGGAATGGGGATATGGCTCAGTTGGGGATATGGCTTCAGCTTGCAAGCAGAAGGCCCTGGGTTCAATCCCCAGCACTGAAAAAAAAAAAAAAAATCCAACAAAGTGAGTGAGAAGGATAAAGAGTAGCATCATATACTGTCTCCAAAATCCAGAAGAGACAAAATTCATAGATCACCAAATGTAAGTGAGTTCATTAGGGACAGTCAACTCAGCTGCAGAGCAGAGGACAGAGCCATGTCCAGAGAGCAGGTCTTGTCTTATCTGGTTTTCCCGGGAACCCTGGAAACTTTCCCAATCCCACAGAGCTTTGGATTATTCCAACTAATACTCTATTTACCCTTTGTGCATATCCTTGGCCATCCTCTTACAATACATGTGTATGTTGCTTATCTGAATTCTGTGAAGGGCCAATCTACATATATCAGCTATATTTGTTACTCAATTTCTAAGATATTTCCTGTAATTTCTATGGATTTATATATCTGAAGGCCATGTCCTTCATTTCAGATCAATGTACACCCAGTGATGAAAGCTGAAAATATCTGAAGTGGGAGAAAATATTTGAAGAGCACTTATGTAGCAAAAAAGTTGATAGGGTAGAATGAATGAGGTGTCGCATTTGTGAGGAAAGCAGACATGCCAAAAGAGCAAACCACAGTCAGAATATTTCTAAATGCACTTAACAAAGAAGGAAATATTCAGCTGCCACATGAATATACAAATAGGAATATAATTCAATAATACTAAGACAAGTTAATACTAAAGTCAATACACTTGCACACCCATCAGGAAGGAAAACATGAAACAAAAAGGCAAAAGATCTGAATTTTTAAAGACTAATCACATAACATTACAAACATGTGATTGGAATTGTCAAACACTTCTGTTGATCATGCAAAATTTTAGAGGCACTTGGAAAATTTGTTTGGTATAACTACTTAGGCATACCTAATGAATCATCAATTCTACTCTATGACACAACAGAAATATACCAAACTATTCTTAGAATGCTCCAACAGGTAGCTGCCACTACTGTTTCAACACCAAACTAGACTGCATCTGCCACCACCTTTCACACTCCTGGTGCCACCTAATTAGGGCCCTGGTATCCAAGACTCCCAAAGCTTATGCCCACAACAATGTCAGAAAAGCATAAAGTTGCATAGTTAAGAGTCAAGGATCTGAAGGAGGAGATGATGGCCAAAAAGGTAAACTGGACAGAGGAGAAGAAAAAGTGGTGAAGAAGTAGGAGAACGGATGTGAGGAGGAAGAAGAAATGCTGAGGATGTATAACATGCAGAGATGAGAAAAAGGTGGATCCCAAGCGGGAGAAGTCAGGAAATACTGTGACAGAATAACACTTATGCCACTGCTCTCATATTTGAAAGTTCCTAAGGACCAGGAGGAGTTAATGGTGTAATCAGAAAAGTATGCCCCACACCTGGCCCCCTGCTCTAGGAGTTCTAGGAGAAATGCCACACTATTTCTCCCAAGACTTGTAATTTATTCCTCTCCTGACACTGCTCATCCAACTTAAATCTGCTTTTGCTTCACTTTCTGACCTATTCCATCTGAGCTCCCCCAGCTTGTCACCAGTAACCCATATTCACTTTTTATTCTTCAACCCACCAATCCTTACCCTCAGGTAACCTCACATAACTGCATTCTTAATGCCCCAACCCAGACATTCTGAGTTATCCCTCTTTATTCTGATCCCTCAATCACCCCCAGATTTGCTTCACTGACAAAGCATCAAGCAAGATTTGGGTCAGTTTGGGTTTCCTAGACAAAGTTACATTATTCTACCCTTTTTTAAAAATTAGATCAGCAAATGGTTCCACTGCTGCTTTTTTTTTTTTCTTTGTTTTAGAAAGGAAGAATTTTTTTTTAAAAGAATAAGTTGGAATAAAACAGGGGCAGTTATCACTAGGGAGACTGGAGGAAATAGTGAAAGCAAAAAGACATGAAGGTATTTGTATCACCATTGATGTTCTATTTCTTAATAGAAATAGTAGTTATATGGTATGCTCCCATTGTAATAGTTCATTGATCTGTATAGTTTTGATGCTGGTCAAATATTTGCCTTTTTAAACAAGATCAAATTCATTAAATAAAAGGTGATGGGGAAGAGCCAAAAGGAGAGACTTTGAAAGGACACTAGAAAATGCTTCAGGGTAATGGATATATTAATTGATTATTGAACTGGTTTTATGGATGTGTTCAAGTCAAAAGATAAAAAGTAAATATGCATAGAAAGTATATCAACAAACCTGAAAAATGTGTTATGTGTCTAAGTTGAGGTTAAAAAGAAATCACATTAAATAATAAATTTAAAATGAAATTAAGATATCAGTCTCAATATTTTGTCAAAGAAATTTTATCAGAAGAAGAGAAGATTGTGCAAAAATCTCCAAATAAATTAGATAGGAGGCACTCTATGCAAACTCAAAGAAGAAATAAAACCTACCTTTACATTGACATCTGCAAACCATGATCCTCCAAACAACCAATCCCCTTCACACTGAATATAAAGCTCTAAAAATTTCTGGACTGTGTTCAGAGGGAAGAATTGATTTATGAAAACCCCTACCTCTCAACCAGCTGTAGCCAATAAACCTGCTTCCTGCTAATTCCTCAGTGTCCAGCCTCATCTATCCTACATTAGTATTTTTAATTTAGTAAATAATACTGAAAATCATAAAGCAACAATACACAAAAATTTTGCTACCACATCAACAGATATCTACTCCCTGGAAATATGTCTTCTCTAAGTGCAATATAGTTACGTTTGCAAGTTTTCCATAACATCAAATTAGGGGGCATGAAAGATCTGGAGGACATAAAGAACATCAATTTTATCCTCAAAAGCAGTTGATGTGGCATGAATTGATTTTATTATGCTAACATACCACTTTAGCTCCTTTTGAGATTTACTTCTAGTTGGTGCCTTTAAAGTTAGAGGAAAGGGGAACTAAAAGTAGAATTTCAATTTCATTGAATACTGCTAAGAAACAAGTACACAGAAATTTTGGATGACCTTGGCTATAACTAGCAGCCAAGTTACTGATGCAGAAGACAGTCCCTTACACGGGGACCCAGCCCCAAACTGATTTAAGCCTTAACACTCAAGTTTACAGGCACAAGTGTTTTTTTCAACTTTAAATGCACTCATCCAGCTTATTTGTAAGAGCAGTCATACACCTGATGACCAACTCGTACCTGAGAAATATAAGTGTCACCCTCCCATGGCTCCATTGAGATTGAGAATCATACAATGCAGTCCCTTAGAAAATATCCCAACAGGGGCTGGGTGTGCAACTCAATGGCACAGTGCTTGCCCAACGTGTACAAGGCCCTGGGTTCAACTCTTGGCACCACAAAAAATTATAAGACAAAATACAGAAAAACTTCAGATTGTTCACAGTCATCAATATCACAGTCCCAGTCCCTTTGTTGGCTTTCATTCCCTTCCTTTCTCTTTACCCAATTCCTCACATTAGCATTTGTTTACTTTGAAAATATCTTCACGAAACACAATTTTACCTCACGGTAAATATGATGAGGAAAAACAAAACTGAGACCCAAACTATTTCCAGCTCCCCTTACTTGATGAAGTCAAAAGTCAAACACTTTCATGGGAAACTTAGAAGACACCAATGTCTACAAGCTAGAAAAACAGAGGATGGGACCCTGATCTCAATCCACATTCACTCAATGCAATAGATGACAGAAAAACCAGCCCACAAATGCCAAGTAGAAAGAGAAGTAGTAAAAAAAGCTGAAAAAGTATCAGCCAATCTCCAAAATGTAAAACAAGAGTGATCAGGAAAAGCAAAATGGCAGAAAACCTCCTTCTGTGAAAATCAGGGTTCTTTGTTCCAAATAATAAAATGTATCCCATTAAGTTCATTAAGAAATTATTGTTCAGGCAGAAGTTACCAGAAATAAGTGAAAGCAAACAGAGTATCTCAGTGTCCAGCATGAAGGGAGTAGTTCCTCAAGGAACATCACATATTTCACATTACAAAGGAGCTGGTATTAAGAAAAGAATCACAAATACACTCACACATCAATCAGAATTTAAAAGCTGCCTAGTCAAGCTGTTGCTTAAAATCAGAAAAGTCAGTGATGTTTCAATCATGCTTTTCAGCAGCTTTGTTCAATGTTTTCAAAACCACCACTCAATGCTGATCACATTATCATGATGGAAATTTAATCACATAGAGAATTTAATTTGCAGTAATGTCTGATTCTCTACTAAAGCTAAAAAAATAGTAATAAACACTTAGTGGCATAAAATAACCAGAAATCTTTCTCTTACAGTTATGGATGATTTAAATGCAAGTGTGAGTGACTGTGAATGGACTTGTATCAAAGAGATGGAAGGGCCATAATACCTCTCAAGGCTCTAAGAGACAATTATTCTTGGCCTATTCTCAAATCTGATGGCTTGGTTTCCTTAGCTTGTGGCCACAAATGCTTCTCTTCTGTGTTGCTGGAGCCCTCAAAACAAAGAAGACAGATAAGACCCTCTCATATGGAACAAGATGGCAACCCAGCAGGGATCTACCCTCAGGCCCCACAGGGTCTGGGAACCCTGTTATAGGATATGAGAGACCCTCCGATAGGCTTGTTCTTCCAAACATTTTTTGCAAAGATTCATAAAAGTCAGTGCATTGCACAGAATGAGTGAGGTCAGTCTCTGGCTCTGCAGACCAGAACAGGTGGTAAAGAGTCACAAAAATGAGTTAGGGACAGGGCATTGCAGGACATAGCTGACGAAATCCTGAAAAAACAACAGCAGCAAAATACAGAGAGCACCATACCTCCATAAGCTCATTTGAGAGAATCAAATTCAGATGAATAACAGAGGACAGAGGCCTACCCAAAGAGATTTAACTATATTATCTTCTTACTCAATTGCTATTAATGTTTCCCACAACTATAGAGCTGGGATCACCCCAATTACTACTTTCTTCATCTGTTGAATGTTAGCATTACTTCCAACTTCAATGTATGTGGCACACTGAATTTATCCCCATACTTATGCACTTATAATTTATCTTTTTTCTGTATAAATGTATATGTATGTGCATATATTTTCCCCACATTTCCAACATTCTGCCCTGAAAAATTCTGTGACATCACCTCTCTGAAATGCATTTTTGTCATTTCAGGTCAGTACATCTAAATGTTCCATTCTGTATAGTTGGGAAAGTTGGGACAATTGCAAGGTCCTCCTGATTTGGCTAATTATAAACTAGAATTAAAGATCAACCTCAGTGCCTCCAGAGGACTTAATTCTTATTCATGTTTCTCATACATAGTGCTTTATTTTTTTAAGCAAGCAGCAAGAATTTCATTTAAAAGGAGAGAAAAAGATTGAGTTATACATGGTGCTTTAGAAGGTCCCAAAGACTTAAAGTGGTGGTTCTTACAGCTCCTTTCCATTGAAGCATTTGGATTACATTCCAGGTTGGGCACTGATACTATCTTCCACTGGAAGTGATTCATTGGATATGACTAATGTCCTTTCCCTTCCTCCAAGAGGCTTAGAAATGTGGGGATTGGATCAAATGTTTAGAATCATAATCTTCAACACACTTAGCATAGACCCAGCCAATAGAGAAGACATCCATATTGTGAAAGCAAGGAAGATCACCCTTGGCCAAGCCATAAGAGGTGACAAAATAATTCCCAGGAAGGAAAATTCAATTCATTAAATTGGTTTTAAAAATGCTTTAGTTGGCAATACATTACTGCATCAAGAAAGAGTGATATAAATGCAATTTCAATTTCTAGAGTTGTGACTGATTAAAGAAAAGGTGGATAAAGTGGTGCATGCCTGTAATCCCAGTGGTTTGGGAGGCTGAGGCAGGAGGATCACAAGTTCAAAGTCAGCCTCAGCAACTTCATGAAGCTCTAAGATTCAGCAAGACACTGTCTCTAAATAAAATATTTCATAAAGGACTGAGGTGTGACTCAGTGGCAAAGCATTCCTGGGTTCAATCTGTGACACCAAGTAAAGAGGGAGAGAGTGAGAAACATAAGATGGTAACCAGTGTCACCTTCAGTGACACTGTCAGTTTCCAGGATGTAAACAGTTTAAAAGCAGTAGTGTGTTGGTCTATGGAAAAATCATGTAGGTTTATTAACTGCTGCTTTGGGAAGTTAGTCTCCTGCTCTCCCACATATAAAGGGAGACAAGAGTCCTACTTAAAAGTGTGCAGAGGAACTTACAGGAGTTTCAACACAGCTGCTAGCTTACCCAAAGGTACACTTTAGTGGGTGATTGGTGTAATCCCCACAGGATAGATCCTTGAGCTGTTTGAAATGACACGTTTTAATCAAGTCTTCATAAACAAAGGTTAGGACCTAATATGAAGCAGACTTGGCACAGGGGAAAACATTCAAATGACAAGTAAATGTATGAATAAGTACATAAACCAATATTAGAGAGCTAAATATTCAAGATGTTCATACCATTTTATACTCACCAGGAATGTAAAAACAATGACAATCTAAAGAAAAAGCAAATGAATAAAGAAACAAATAAATAATGGAATAAATGAATAATAGACTAAAAATATAAATATGTAAAGTGACTGGAATTGTCAAACTCTGCTTGTGGCCATGCAAATTGGTAAAGCTCCTTGGAAATGGTTTCTTACTACCTATTGAGGCATATGCTATGAACTCTCAATTCACTCCTAGGTAGGAAAAGATAAACACAGAACCCATTCCCTGGGCTCTTTCTCATGGGAACTGTGCCAGTGTTCCCTTCTTCTTTCTTCGAAAAATGATTTCTGCCTCCAAAGACACTGACCCTCTACCCTCATGCTGACATTTTAGACTTGTTGCATCTGAACTCCCTCTTTCCCTCATTGTCCTTTTCTTCTCTACCCCCATTTATCCTACCAATACTCCAATACTTCTTCATGAATAGTCACTCCTACACACTCTGTATCCACCAGTCTCACATCCTCCCCATCCCTTTCCTGTCCATGGATCACTTTGAGATTCCTTCCACTCAGACATCAATAGTCTGGAGTGGGGTCAGGTTTGGGGGTTAAATATGCAAGTTATTAAAAGTCAATTACATAACAATTAAGCTAACAAAAGTGGGATGCACCTAAAGTTGAGGTTAAAAGAGAAATCTACAGAATTCAATATAATAAAGGGTCTAAGATTCATTAGTTAATCATCACTCTCAATAATTTGGAAAAGGCAATTCCATAAAATGGACAGTAAAGGAAAGAACATCTTAAGTAAAAGTTAAAATTTCAAGACATACAAAATGTACATATTCAGAGTGTCATATACCGATGATTTCAAAGACAAATTAAATTGAAACAGATATGGTAAATGTGAGATGTAGTAATCATATATTAATTATACATAATAGTAATATATAAATGTACAAAACATGACTCATTTAATGATAGGCACTCTAAAGTGACTTTTTTTCATTTTACCAATGCCATAGTGAACACTGATACCTAGATATTTGTATTATCAAATGCTTAGGCTACAGCTTTTTTTGTGTTTTTTATTTATTTATTTTTTTGGTGGATTTTTTGGTAACTGGGGATTGAAATCAGGGACATTGGACTACTGAACCACATCCCCAGCCCTATTTTGTATTTTATTTAGAGGCGGGGTGTCACTGAGTTGCTTAGCACCTCCCTTTTGCTGAGACTGTCTTAGAACTGCCTCAGCCTCCTGAGCTACTGGGATTAATGGTGTGTGCCACTGCACCCAGTTTAAGCGACATGCTATAGTTACTTGAAGTTCATCACTGACCAACAGATCATTTTCCCACACATTGCTGTATGCTGTGAAGTTATATAAATCAGAAAATATATACCTCATAATAATATGAATAAATAGACCTGTGTAACTAAGACAGAACCTTTACACAAAGACTAGCTATTAAGAAAATGATCAAGTATATAGCTTGCACTGCTATGCATAAATGGAAACATGAGATCCTTTCCAAAGAAAACTGCTGGGACAAGGGGATACTTTTTGGAAAAAAATGGTATTATATGCTTTCTAAATGGTATTATATGCTTTCTAAATACAGATATAAATAATTATCAGGAGTAATATATACTTCAATATAAAAGTAAAATATAGCAGGGAATGGTGGCACACTCTTGTAATCCCAATGATTTGGGAGGCAGAGGTAGAAGGATCAAGAGTTCAAAGGATTTATGCCTGGCACAATGGCACATGTCTGTAATCCCAGCAGCCTGGGAGGCTGAGGCAGGAAGATTGTGAATTTAAAGCTAGCCTCAAAAAAAGCGAGGTGCTAAGCAACTCAGTGAGACCCTGTCTCTAAATAAAACACAAAATAGGGCTGGGGATGTGGCTCAGGGGTGAGGTGCCCCTGAGTTCAATCCCCAGTTCCAAAAACAGGGGGAATTTATAGTGTGAATATCATAGTACATGCCTATAATATCATTCTATTTGGGAGGCTAAGGCAGGAGGATTAAAATTTCAAGGTCAGCCTGGGCAACTTACTGACAACCTGTCTCAACATTAAGATTCAAGAAATGGCTGGGAATGTAGCTCAGTGAAATGGCACCCTTGGTTTCAACCTCAAGAACCACAAAACAGGAGGACTACTTCTTTTCAAAAAGTTACAAAAATGTTAAAAATCCATAAATTGGGCAACATTAAAATAAACATTTTTTTCATAAGTGATACCATTAAAATGTACACAGAGAAGTGACAGAGTAGGAGAATTAATGACCTCACACATAACTAAGCACTTTTTATAAAAAAGGAAATGATAGAGACACCGAGAGAAAAGCAGACAAGAGACAGGATTAATTACTTTATATAAGATAAATGTTTAAAAATCAAAAAACTCTCAAGCCGGGCGTGGTGGCGCATGCCTGTAATCCAAGCGACTTGGGAGGCTGAGTAAGGAGGACCGCGAGTTCAAAGCCAGCCTCAGCAACTTAGCGAGGCCCTAAGCAACTCAGTGAGACCCTGTCTCTAAATAAAATACAAAAGAGGGCTGGGGATGTGGCTCAGTGGCCGAGTGTCCCTGAGTTCAATCCCTGGTTCAAAAAAAAAAAAAACAAAACTCTCAACATGTTAACAAATTAGAGAAATAGAAAATAACATCAGATACAAAAAATATTACACAGTATTAATGAAGACATGAAACAAGTTCTCATGAACTAAAGATAGTGTAAGTTGCTCTTATCTATTTGGAAAAACTGTTCACTTATTTAATATATATGATACTCTTCAACCAGTAGCATAGCCTCATAGACATTACTGTTACTTGTGAACCATGATAGAATAGTTAGATGACAGCATAAGGCTACAGCTATATTGGTTCATACAGCTGAAATTTGGGGGCTAGGAGGAAGAAAGAAGATACATTCAAAATGAAATAAATATTAAAGTTTGAGAAAAATTGGTATCTAGGGCCCAGACACATTTTTGGTTTCATTACATCCAGTTTAACTAACAGTACAAACCACATAATTATTGTATAGAAGTGGCATCTTTGTAATACATCACATGTATAGAAGCTATCAAGGGAAATATGTAGAACTTATCACAAAGAGTTGGGGATATAGCTCAGTTTGTAGAGTGCTTGCCTCACAAGCACAAGGCCCTGTGTTCATTCTCCAGCACCACAAAACAAACAAACAAACAAAAAATAAAAATCACAAAATAAAAATTTATAGGACATAAAATAATTATATACATCATGCATGTAAATAAAACTCATCATTACAAAGACAACAATTTACCTCAATTTAATCTATAATATTTCCCCATCAAAAAAATTTTTTTTAAATATTTTTAGTTGTAGATGGACAACATGACTTTATTTTATATATTTATTTTATGTGTGCTGAGGATCAAACCCAGTGCCTGACATATGCCAGGCAAGCTCTTTGCCACTGAGTTACAATCCTAGACCCTACCCATCAAAATTTTAGCATGCTTTTAGAGGGACTAAAACAAATATTTTTTTCTAAAATTTATCTAGGAAGTAAAATTTGTAAAATACCCCCAAAATCTCTAATTTAAGAACAAATAGTTATTATTATGACACTATTGTATATTATGAAACTATATTGCAATAATACGGAACAATGAATCATAACATGAGCCAAATCTGAATCCATTTGTATGTAAATCTCTGGTATTGTTAAGAGCAATAGAAAGGCCTACCTAAATCCAACCAAATGAAAAATAATATATGTGACTAGATGAAACTATCCAATCTAAAGTTAGAATTTGGAACTGGAGCTACAGTTCACTGGTAGAGTGTGTGTGCACAATGTGCAAGGTACTGTGTTCAAACCTTAGCAACACAATAAAAGGTAGATTAAGGGGGGATGATGTTAAAAATAAAATAGAATATTAAAATTCTGGACCCTCCCTCCATCTATAAATATGGTTAATAAAAAAACTACTCATGTTATGAGTGTCCCTTTGACAAAGTCATAAATGAGTAAAAAGGTTTAGACACATTGGACAATTTAGAAAATATCTACCTCCAATGAGCAGGAAAACTGGCGTACACTGAGCATTAGTTCTGTCTTGAGCAAAGTGCCACATTTCAGACCAAATTCCCAACAGCCAGGATCACCTTCAGTAAAGAGAAATGTGGGAGAAGTGATACACAAGAATATAAACCACAGAAAATGTGATTTTGTATGGCCATGAAAGTCCTTCCAAGTGTTTCATCAGCAGAGATTAAGGGAGAGAAACAGCCAAGTATCAAATGTGTCAGCTATCTTGAGAAGTGATTTGCCAGCAATTTCCCAACTGCTATTGTTGGCAGATGAGCTTCTCTACCTTGTATTTTGGGTGTAATGGGGGAAATACAGTAAACCCCTCATAGCCTGAGTGAGATTTTAGCACTCCTTAGCTGTGCCCACCCACCCTGCTCACCCCAGTAATAACTCCAGGACTGCCAATTGCTTCCAAAAGGAGTTTGTGCACTGAGTGTCTCAACTTTAACATATTTCATTCAAGTTACTATGTCCTGAAGTTCCAGCCTCTGGAAGCAAAGGTGACTGGGCATGTGAAAAACTCCATGATCACAAACAAATGAATTTATATTGTTTACCAGCACTTTTATGGACTATGATATCCAGTAGAACAGCAGAAAAGGGGTTAGAAACCACAGATTGCTGTTTATTCCCAAGAAATCTTTACAGAACGCTCCTACATTGCTACTCCACATAAACTTGACCCTGGGAGTTAATGCATCAGCCAAGTAGATTTCCTGTAGCCTGTGCAGTGCTATTAGAATGGCTATTTTAAAAATCTGACAGCCAGGTGTGGTGACACATGCTTGTAATCACAGAGGCTCAAGAGACTGAGGCAGGAGGTTTTTGTGTTCAAAGTCAGCCTCAGCAATTTAGCAAGATTTTAAGAAACTTAGTGTGACCCTGTCTGAAAATAATACATAAAAAAGCCTGAGGATATGGCTCAGTGGTAAGCACCCATGGGTTCAATTTCTAGCACCAAACCAAACCAAACCAAACCAAACAAATATCTGAAAGATAGGTCCTCCCAGAATATATGAATATGGAAAAATGTTGGTGGCAGTATAAATTTAATAAAGATGTTTGGTTAAAAAGTTGTTAAGGCTAGGCACAGTGGTGCACGCTTGTAATCCAGTAGCTCGGGAGGCTGAGGAAGGAGGATCACGCATTCGAAGTCAGCCTCGGCAAAAGCAAGGTGCTAAGCAACTCAGTGAGACCCTATCTCTAAATAAGATACAAAATAGGGCTGGGGATGTGGCTCAGTGATCAAGTACCCAAGTTCAATCCTCAGTACTAAAAAAAAAAAAAAAAAAAAAAAAAAAAGTTAAGTTTCTCCAAAAATCTCAAAATAAAAATGCCATATAATCCACTAATCATCATGTTAGGTAGTGAGGCATGGTTGTACATGCCTGTACTCACACTGACTTAGGAGGCTGAGACAGGAGGGTCTCAAGTTCAAGACCAGCCTCAGCAACTTGGCAAGGTCCTAGGCAACTCAGTAAGACCCTGTATCCAAAGGGAGGTGGAGGGCTGGGGATGTAGCACAGTATAAAATGTCAGACAATCCAGTAATGATAATCCTGGGTATATATCTAAAGGAATTGGAATCTTTTTGTCAAGAAATTATTGCACTTACATTTTAATTGTAGCTTTATTCACAGTATTTAACAAAAGGAAACCAATGAACTGTCCTTTTTAAAATTTTTTTTTTGGTGGTGCTGGGGATTAGGACCCAGGGCCTTGTGCATGTGAGGCAAACACTCTCCCAACTGACCTATATCCCCAGCTCATTAAATTCTTTTTAGATGAAATGTATACCAGTATACATTTCAGTATACTAAATGTATACCAGCTGCAGAGCATCCAACTACTCCCCTAGAGGCTATGCACTTGTACTTCAAACTGCTCCCTTGAGGGTAAGACTCACATACTGATATTTTGTAAATACTCCCAAGAGACTTTGGTATCTGTGGGCACCTTGTGTCAGACTGTTCTAAAACTCAGAACTAGGTAAATATGGGAGGTTGGAATGAGGATACAACACACAGTAAATTCTTTAATCGGGAAACTTAACTTAGACACTGTGATAATTGAAACCAGAGTTTGAGCTAAAACTAGATTCTCTGCTTCACTGCTTTTTGGATTATCAATTCAATCCAAAAAGATATTGGAAAGTGTTAAGGCTACTGGTTAAAATCTATGTAAACAAGCATAAAAAAATACCAGTTATTGACATGGTCTGTGACTGTTTAATATGCTACATATTTTAGCACTTGTGATTGAACTTACCTATAATTCAAGTCCAGTCCCACTCTTATTTTCCTGTTACACCACAACAAAGAAGTTTTCTGGAATGTTTTTAATGTTTCTACAGGTCATTTTAATATAAAGTGGTTTTACTGTGGGTCAACTGAGGACCCATCAAAGGGTTATGGAAAATAATATTCCTACAAGACAGCCCCCCAAGAAAAATGGAAGGACAATGTGACTTGGGAGGAGAAGGGGAAAACAGATAAGCATTTAACCTCTCCTAGTACATCCTTTTCCTGTAACCGGTGTCCTGAGGGAAAAAGCAAACTTTCATCCATTCCCAGGTTCACCGCCAGCATCTCCACCAAAAGCAAATATTTACCCCTTCCCAACCACAATGGGTCCTGAATGGAAGAGGTAAATACTGAAGTGCTAGGCCCTGGACTTGTTACTCTTTCCCATTGTTCATGAGTCCTGGAAAGAGAAAAGCAAAGAGTGAAGCTCTAGGTAACAATGGGTCCCAAAGTTGTGAGCTTTTCCCAGTGATGATGAGTTTCAAACTTTTTATAACTGCCTTCCTGAGTTAAAATTTAACCTGCACAACTAGGACCCTGACTGTCCAAAGGGTAGGTACATCCACAGTCTCCAACGATTATTTCACTCCCATTGTAAACTATAAAACCCACACTCCTTCTGTAATCCAGGGGACATGTCCTTACCCAGAAAATGAGCCCTCCTGTGCCTAATCAATAGACTTTTCTGCAGAATAAAAGAAAGCTTGCTGATCTAAGGTTTTCTTTTGTTTCGGGCCTGTTTCATTTGTGCACCATGTGCTTACACCCATTACTTAAAAAAATTCCTTAATTGGGATATGTTAACTATACTATCTTACTTAGAAGAGAGTCCTTTTTTAGATGTCACCTAATTTTCCCCTGCTTTCTTCTCATGTGAAAGGCTCACAAGGATAAAAAACTTTTTAAAATGCCATCCAGTTCTTGGAGAAAAAAAATTACAAATAATGCATTCATTTGAAGTGAAACATAGGGAGAAATAATTGATAATGTTGAAACCGAAGTTTTGAGATGGGACTAAATTCCCCACTTCACCAATTTCACCTAGGTTTTTGAAGAATTTTGAAGAATAAAATCTGGAGTAACAAAAGGGAAGAGTAAACACAGTTGGATTTATTTAAGTAGGACAGCTAGAACTCCAGGGGGCATAATAGCCAAAAACCCTATCTTAGTGGCCAGCTTAGAAGTTTGTACATAGTTTTGGGCAGAGCCTGGACCAAATCTATTAAATTATGTTTTGAAAAATGCATCCTCACTACCATCTGGGTTCACTTCCATCCCTTCAGTGGCCTATCCTCCCTCCTGCAACTATCATCTGAGTTCACCCCAGTGACAAAGGAATGGTGTACCCAAAATAGAGCCTCAAAGCTTTTTACATTTCAAATAGGCCTTAATGGTGCTCATTAATATATGTATGGGTTAGCCTCCAGGTGTGGTTGAATGGGGACCATCATCCTGACTGCCTGTTCATTTTACTATCTATTCTACTTTATCCTCATTCAACATAAAGAGGGAAACTTGGCTTTGGAAATGTGAACAGAGAGCTGAGAATTTAGGGATTGACTCTCAGACCTTCGAAGAGCTAAACTGGAGTTCTGGATTTCAGATTTGGGTTCTGGATTTGAGATACTGCTTCCCCTACATTTAGAAAGCTCAGAAGGCAGTTCTGAGTTCAAAGCCAGCCTCAGCAACATGGTGAGGCCCTAAGCAATTCAGCAAGAACCTGTCTCTAAATAAAAAATATTAAAAAGGCCTGGGGATGTGGATCAGTGGATATATGCCCCTGGGTTGAATTCCTGGTTGAATTAAAAAAAAAAAAAAAAAAAAAAAAAAAGCCCTCATGGGGAACAAGAACAGGGGCTGCTGAAAACCACAGCTTCTCTCATGCAGGAACACAACACATGGAGTTGGAACCCTGCTGATTCACCCAGTCTTCACACACAATCTGGGAACGTGCTGGGCACGCTGATGCCCACATAGGGACTCAGGGAAAGACTGCCAGGGATCTCAACTGCTGATCAAGCTCCACTAGACTAGTCTGGGGAAACCGAAGCTGAGCTGCCAGAGAGAGGCCCTCTGACCACCAGGCTCTGGAGAGGGCCATGCAGAGTCCCTAGCCACCGTTTCCTGCTGCCACCATTTCTCCTCCCGCCGGCTTCAAACAGCCTCCCGACCCAGTCTCAAGATGCCAACGCACACTTACCATTTTCAGGCTTTCAGGGTCCTTACTGTCTCCTTATGGGTTTTTCAGCATCTGCGTAGCACAGAAACTGGGGCTTCTGCTCTAGGACCGGAACTCGAGATGGATTCAAAGAACCGCGGCCTCCAGACACAGGGAACCGACGACTGCGGAAGCCCGCCCCCTCTCCACTGCGTGTGTGGGGATTGGACAGTTCTCTCCTAGGAGACGATTGGACAAGGCTTCAGGCACCGCCTCCAAACCGAGCCTAGTGGGCCTACTGTTTGAGTGACAGTAAATCGCACCCAACCCAGGAACAAACACGGTCAGAACGACAGGTTCGTGGTTGCTCCGTGTTTCTGTTGTTACCTGACTGGGATCAGACGTGCGGACCGTCACTGCGTAGCCCCATCACTGTACACATATAAAAGTTCCTGGGGTTGGGCTGGGGATAGAGCTCGGTTGGTAGAGCGCCTGCCTCGCAAGCACAAGACCCTGGGTTCAATCCCCAGCACCACAAAAAATAAAAATAAAAATAAAAATTCTTGGGGAAGGGTCTCAAGTTCTCCTGCGATTGCATTTCAAGTAACTGATATTGCAGGCTTGCACCACAGACCTGGGTTTTGTTTTTTTTTTTAGTTGCTGTGAATTACATTAATTGTCTCAGAATGGAGTTATTTAAGGCAGAATTTCCTCTCAATAGTAGGATTTAGTACAGACAGATGTGAGTACATTTATCACTCTACATATGGCTAAATCAATTTGCGAATATTGTTGTGGGGTCGGGTAATCGACGCGTAGTCAGACCACCAGAGACTAAAGTAAGAAAAAAGTTTATTCTGGGGAAGGAGAGGAAAGAAAAGGAAAGAAAAGGAAAACAGGCTGACGCATCAGGACCACTATCCCAAGTCAGGGAAGCAGCAGCCGCCAGTCCCTCTCAACCTGGTTTTTAAAGTGAAAATAAAAAATCCTGGCAGGCTTACAATAAGGGCATTTTTACTTTTTTCCCCCTTATTTTCACGGAGAATGCAAGCAGTTGGCTCCAGCTTATCTATTTCAGGCTGCACCTGGAGGGTTAGTGGAGCGAGCTAGGCAGAGGAGCCAGACTACCCATATCTGAAACCAGCAGCTTCTGAGGCTTCCAAAGGGATGGATTGCTTCACAGAAATAGTTACTATAATATTATTTTATCTCGGGCACTGTCCTTGTATTGACCACAGTCAGCACAACTCAAAGATTTTATTCACACTTACTTTGTAAACAGCTTGAGCCTTAAACTCATAAACAATTCCCTGAGGCCGGGATGTCCCCACCTTCAAAAAAATTGTGAGTCACAAGTATAATTTTAAATTTTCTAGTAATTCACATTAAAAATGAAAAAGAACAGCTGAAATCAATTGTAAGAACTTAAACCACTACATCC
>JAJEJO010049523.1:0-16324 GCA_020662805.1 Glaucomys volans
GTATCTTCCCCTCTGTTGCTTGAGGGGTGTTTGATCAAGCGGTGACCCAAGAAAGGTGCTGTCCCACTACCTCCAGGTTGGGAATGATCAATGCTTCTGGGCAGAGGCAGCCTAGTGTTGATAGACAATTAGATACAGCAAGGAGGTAGACTCCGGGCCTGGGTGTGGGCCTGGGCACTAGTTCAAGTTGGGGTGGTGTCACCGAACTGTGCTCAGTGATGGAGACACTGGGCTTGAGAGCCCCGGCTGACCTGAACTCCTCGCTGGGGGTTCAGGCAGTGGCAGGTGTTTGCTCTCTCCTGGGGACACTGTAAGCTAGCACCAAAGGCTCAAAACTCCCTGCCGGATCACTCCAGACACTGCTGGCGGCCCCAGGAAGCTGGAAATGGACCCCCTCTGCCAGGGAAGCTGCCAAACTCAGAGCAGTTCCAACTCCCCGCTGGAGTCAGAGATCCCAGGGGCTTCGGGCCAACCTCTCCAGGTGCGGCTGGAGGGCCCAGGAAGCCCAATATGGGCACTCTCCACCAGGGAAGCTGCGGAAGTGGCGCAGAGTAGTTTCCACTCCCCGCCAGAGACTGCGATCCCAGAGTTTCCCGGCTGGAGCTCCCCTGACGCAGCTGGAGGCCCCAGGAAGCTGGTAATGGGCCTTCTCCGCCAGTTAAGCCGCCAAAATGGCGTGGGGTAGTTCCAACTCCCCGCCAGAGTCCGCGATCCCAGAGTTTCCCGGACGCTTCTGGATGCCCCAGGTAGCCTGAGATGCTCGGTCTCTGCCTGGGAGGCCGCCGGCTGGTGCCGGAGCCGCGGCCAGTGACTCCAAAGTGCTACTGGGGACCCGCACTCACTTGTTGGCTGGTGCAGACCCAGGTTGGTGGCTCCGAAGCAGCTGCAGGTTCTGGCGCTTCCGGATGGTAGCTGCCCGCGGCGGGCCAAGCCCAGCCCGGCTGAGTTGGTTCTGGAGCGGCACCTGGGGACCCCTTATATGTGCTTTGAATATAAAATCTCATTGAGAGTCATATTCCTGCTGTTTGAATCCCGAGCAAGTAGGAATCCACGGAGCAAGTAGGAATGCAGCCTTCCTCTAGTCTGCCATCTTGGATCTCTCTGTACTTAAGTTTCTTTACTTCTGGCAGTTGAGCTCCAGGTGGCCTTCTCACGCCAGTCCTCTCCACTTCTTCAAAATTCAGAGTTCATCTGGTCCACCATCTTTTGCCTCTTGGCTGACTTCAGGGAGATGCTGTCCTTGCAGACAGAAGACACGGTGTTTCCTAGAGGCTGGTGCCACTTGGTCCCGCAGGTGTTGGTGCCATGAACTGAATGAGATAATGCAGGAGAAGAATATAGAGCTATAATCTTACATTTACATAGGGTTGTACTGTCTGTCTCAGTCTACTATTTTTCCTGCCCCCATCCCCTCCCATCCCATTTTCCTCCACACCATCCATATTTCCTCCATTCTTTCCTATCCCCCCCCATAATCCCTGCCTCCCCCAATAGGTATCAGCATCCACTGATCAGAGAAAACATTCGGCCTTTGGTTTTTGGGGCTTTTCTTATCTCACTTAGCATGATATTCTCCAACTCTACCCATTTACCAGCAAATGCCATAATTTTATTCTTTTTATGGCTGAGTAATATTCCCACAGTTTATTTACCACAGTTTCTTTATCCATTCTTCAATTGAAGGGCATCTAGGTTGGTTCCACAATCTAGCTATTGTGAATTGAGCAGCTATGAACATAGATGTGGCTGCTTCCCTATGCTTTGCTGATTTTAAGACCTTTGGGTATAAACCAAGGATGGGATAGCTGGGTCAAATGGTGGATCCATTTCAAGCATTTTGAGGAATCTTCATACTGCTTTCCAGAGTGGCTGCACCAATTTGCAACTCCACCAGCAATGTACAAGTGTGCCTTTTTCCCCACATCCACACCACACTTGTTATTGCTTGTATTCCTGATAATAGCCATTCTAATTGGAGTTAGATGAAATCTTAGGGTAGTTTTAATTTGCATTTCTCAAATTACTAGAGATGATGAGCACTTTTTCATGTATTTGTTAATAGCCTGTATATCCTCTTCTGCCCTGCTCCTTAGCCCATTAATTGATTGGGCTCTTTGCATTTTTGGCGTACAGTTTTGTAAGTTCTTTATAAATTTTGGAGATCAGTGCTCTGTCTGAAGTGTGTGTGGAAAAGATTTTTTCCCACTCTGTAGGCTCTTTTCACATTCTTGATTGTTTCTTTTGCTGAGAGAAAGCTTTTCAGTTTGCACCCGTAACATTTATTGATTCTTCCTTTTATTTCTTGCGCTCTGGTGGTCTTGTTGAGAAATTCTGGTCCTCAGCCTATATGAAGAAGATTCAGGCCTACTATTTCTTCTATTTGGTGAAGAGTCTCAGGTCGAATTCCTAGATCCTTGATCCCTTTTGAGTTGAGTTTTGTACAGGTTGAGAGTTGAGTACATTTTGAGTCGAGTTTTGTTTAATTTCATTGCATATGGATTTCCAGTTTTGCCAGCACCATTTGTTGAAGAGGCTATATATTCTCCACTGTATGTTTTTGGCATCTTTGTCTAGTATGAGATAACTGTACTTACATGGTTTTGTCTCTGGGTCCTCTATTCTGTACCATTGGTCTATCTGTCTATCTTGGTGAAAATACCATGCTGTTTTTACCACTATTGCCCTATAGTAGAGTTTAAGGTCTGCTATTGTGATACCTCTTGTGTCATTCTTCCTGCCCAGGATTGTTATGCCTATTCAGGGTCTTTGGTTCTTCCATATGAATTTCATGATTGCTCTTTCTATTTCTGTGTGGAATGTCATAGGAATTTTTTTTTTTTTTTACTATCAGCATTTTTCAAGGTTAATTTTATTTTTTTAATTTTTTTTCCTTTTTTAATTTACTTATTGATTCATTGAACACAAATGGAGTACAGCTCTTGTTTCACTGGTTGTTCACAAAGTAGAGTCACACCATCTGTGCGTTCATGCATGTACACAGGGTAATGTTATCTGTCACACATTCTCTTATTATTTTTACCCCCCCACCACGACCCCACCCCTCCCTACCCTCCATGCTATCTATCCTTCCTCCATTCTTGCCACCGTTCCCCCCCGCATTATGCATCATCATTCATTTATCAGTGAGACCATTTACCTTTGGATTTTTGGGATTGGCTGATCTCAGTTAGCATAACAGTCTCCAACATCATTCATTTACCTACAATTGCCATAACTTTATTCTTCTTTATGGCTGAGTAATATTCCATTGTGTATATATACCACAGTTTCTTTATCCATTCATTACTGAAGGGCATCTAGGTTGATTCCATAATCTAGCTATTGTGAATTGAGCAGCTATGAACATTGATGTGGTTGCCTCACTGTAGCAATCTGATTTTACGTACTTTAGGTAAAGGCCAAGGAGTGGGATAGCAGGGTCAAAGGGGGGGATCCATTCCAAGTTTTCTAAGGAATCTCCACACTGCTTTCCAGAGTGGCTGCACCAACGTGCACTCCCATCAGCAATGAATTAGTGTACCCTTTTCCCCACATCCTCGCCAACACCTGTGGTTGCCTGTGTTCTTAATAAAAGACATTCTAATTGGGGTAAGATGAAATATTAAGGTGGTTTTGATTTGCATTTCTCTTACAACGAGTGATGTTGAACATTTTTTCATAAATCTGTTGATTGCAGGTAAATCTTCCTCTGTAAAGTGTCTGTTCACTCCCTTGGCCCATTTATTGATTGGGTTATTGGTGTTCTTGGTGTAAAGATTTTTGAGTACTTGGTAGATTCTGGAGATTAGTGCTCTATCAGAGGTGTGTGTGGCAAAGATTTTCTCCCACTCTGAAGGCTCTCTCTTCACATTGCTGATTGTTTCCTTTGGTGAGAAAAACCTTTTTAGTTTGACTCTATCCCAATCATTGATTCCAGCTTTTATTTCTTGCACTTTGGGAGTCATGTTAAGGAAATCTGGTCCTAGGCCAACGTGATGAAGATTTGGACCTATTTTCTCTTCTATGAGGTGCAGAGTCTCTGGTCTAATTTCTAGGTCCTTGATCCACATTGAGTTGAGTTTTGTACAGGGTGAGAGGTATGGGTTCAGTTTCATTTTGCTGCATATGGATTTCCAGTTTTCCCAGCACCATTTGTTGAAGAGCTGTCTTTTCTCCATTGCATGTTTTTGCCCCCTTTGTCAAATATGAGATACCTGTATTTATTTGCGTTTGCCTCTGTGTCCTCTATTCTGTACCATTGAGCTACCTGTCTATTTTGGTACCAATACCATGCTGTTTTTGTTATTATTGCTCTGTAGTATAGTTGAAGGTCTGGTATTGTGAAACCCCCTGCTTCGCTCTTCTTGCTAAGGATTGCTTTAGCTATTCTGGATCTCTTATTCCTCCAAATGAATTTCATGATTGCTTGCTCTATTTCTATGAGGTCTGTCATTGGGATTTTAATTGGAATTGCATTGAATTTGTATAGCATTTTTGGAAGTATGGCCATTTTGTCAATATTAATTCTGCCTATCCAAGAACATGGGAGATTTTTCCATCTTCTCAGATGCTCTTTAACTTCTTTCTTTAGTGTTCTGTAGTTCTCATTGTAGAGGTCTTTCACTTCTTTTGTTAGACTGATTCCCAAGTATTTTATTTTTTTTGAGGTTAATGTGAACGGGGTAGTTTTCTTAATTTCTCTCTCAGAGGATGCATCACTTACGAATAAAAGTGCATTAGATTTATGAGCATTAATATTATATCCTGCTACTTTACTGAATTCATTTATGAGTTCCAGAAGTTTTCTGGTGGAATTCTTAGGGTCTTCTAAATAGAGAGTCATGTCATCTGCAAATAGGGATAGTTTGATCTCTTCTTTTCCTATTCATATTCCTCTAATTTCTTTGGTCTGTCTAATTGCTCTGGCTGGAGTTTCCAGAACAATGTTGAATAGTAGTGGTGAAAGAGGGCATCCCTGCCTTGTTCCAGTTCTCAGGGGGAATGCTTTCAATTTTTCTCCATTTAGAATGATGTTAGCTGTTGGCTTAGCATAGATAGCCTTTACAATGTTAAGTAATGTCCCCACTATCCCTATTTATTCTAGTGTTTTGAGCACGAATGGGTGCTGTATTTTATCAAATGCTTTCTCTGCATCTAGTGAAATAGTCATGTGGTTCTTGACTTTAAGTCTGTTGATGTGGTGAATTACATTTATTGATTTCCGGATGTTGAACCAACCTTGCATCCCTGGGGTGAAACCCACTTGGTCATGGTGCACTATCTTTTTAATACGCTTTTGTATGTGATTCGCTAAGTTTTTGTTAAGAATTTTTGCATCTATGCTCATTAGAGATATTGGTCTGAAATTTTCTTTCCTTGATGTGTCCTTCTCTGGTTTTGGTATCAGGGTGATATTAGCTTCATAGAATGAGTTTGGAAGGGTTCCCTCCTCCTCTACTTCATGAAATACTTTGAGGAGTATTGGAATGAGCTCTTCTTTGAAGGTCTTGTCGAACTCGGCTGTGTATCCATCTGGTTCTGGACTTTTCTTTGTTGGTAGGTTTTTGATGACTTCCTCAATTTCATTGCTTGAAATTGATCTATTTAAGTTGTGTATGTCCTCCAGATTTAGTTTGGGTGGCTCATATGCCTCTAGGTACCTATTGATGTCTTCCATTTTTTCTACTTTGTTGGAGTATAAATTTTCAAAGTAGCTTCTTATTACGTTTTGTATTTCAATTGTGTCTGTTGTAATATTTCCATTCCCATCACGAATTTTAGTAATTTGGAGTTTCTCTCTCCTTCTTTTCGATAGTGTGGCTAAGGGTTTATCAATTTTGTTTATTTTTTCAAAGAACCAAAATTGACAAAATTTTGTTTTGTCAATTTTTTGAATTTTTTCTTTTGTTTCTATTTTGTTGGTTTCAGCTCTGATTTTGATTATTTCCTGTCTTCTACTACTTTTGGTGATGATCTGTTCCTCTTTTTCTAGGGCTTTGAGGTGTAATATGAGGTCATTGATTTTTTGACTTTTCATTCTTTTTGAAATGCACTCCCTGCAATGAATTTTCCTCTTAGCACTCCTTTCATAGTATCCCAGAAATTTTGATATATTGTATCTTTGTTCTCGTTGACCTCTAAGAATCTTTTAATTTCTCCCCTAATGTCTTCTGTTATCCATGTATCATTCAATAGCATATTATTTAATCTCCAGGTCTTTGAGTAGTTTCTGTTTCTAACTTTATCATTGTTATCTAATTTCATTCCATTATGATCTGATAGTATACAAGGTAGTATCTCTATGTTTTTGTATTTGCTAAGAGTAGCTTTGTGGCATAACATATGGTCTATTTTAGAGAAGGACCCATGAGCTGCTGAGAAGAAAGTGTATTTGCTCTTTGATGGATGGAATATTCTATATATGTCCGTTAAGTCCAAATTAGCGATTGTGTCATTGAGTCCTATAGTTTCTTTGTTCAATTTTTGCTTGGAAGATCTGTCCAATGGTGATAGAGGAGTGTTAAAATCTCCCAGTATTATTGTGTTTTGGTCTATTTGATTCCTGAAATTGAGAAGGATCTGATTGACATACATGGATGCACCATTGTTTGGTGCATAAATAATTATGATTGTTATGTCTTGCTGATTTATGCTTCCTTTAAGCAGTATGAGATGTCCTTCTTTATCCCTTCTGACTAACTTTGGCTTGATGTCTGCTTTATCTGATATGAGAATGGAAACCCAGCTTTTTTACTCAGTCCATGTGCATGGTATGTTTTTTCCCAACTTTTCACCTTTAGTCTGTGGGCATGTTTTTTTATAAGATGAGTCTCTTGAAGGTAGCATATTGTTGCATCTTTCTTTTTAATCCAGTCTTCCAGTCTATTTCTTTTGATTGATGAGTTTAGGCCATTTACATTCAGGGTTATTATTGAGATATGACTTGTATTTCCTGTCATTTTAACTTTTTTGGGGTTCTTAGCTTAACTTTGTTTCACCTTTGGTTGACTCTTTCTTTAGGGTAATTCCTCCCCATGGTGACCGAGATTGTTATTTTTCATTTCTTCCACTTCGAATACTTTGTTGAGCATGTTTTGTAGGGCAGGCTTTCTCTTTGTGAATTCTTAAAGTTTTGTTTATCATGGAAGGATTTTATTTCATCATCAAATCTGAAGGTAAGTTTTGCTGGGTATAAGATTCTTGGTTGGCATCCATTTTCTTTCAGAGCTTGAAATATGTTGTTCCAGGCCCTTCTTGCTTTTAGGGTCTGGGCTGAGAAATCTGCTGATATCCGTATTGGTTTCCCCCTGTAGGTAATCTGATGCTTTTCTCTTTCAGCCTTTAAAATTCTATCTTTGTTTTTGTATGTTAGGTATTTTCATTATAATGTGCCTTGGTGTGGATCTGTTGTATTTATCTGCGTTTGGTATCCTGTAAGCCTCTTGTAATTGATTTTCCATCTCGTTCATCATATTTGGGAAATTTTCTGTTATTATTTCATTGAACAGATTATTCATAGCCTTGGTTTGTATCTCTGTGCCTTCCTCAATCCCAATAACTCTTAAATTTGGTCTTTTCATGATGTCCCATATTTCTTTAGGTTTCATTCATGATTCCTAACCATCTTCTCTGTTTGTTTGACTTTGGTTTCAAGATTAAATATTTTGTCTTCATTGTCTGAGGTTCTGTCTTCCAGGTGATCTATTCTGTTAATTATGCTTTCTATTGAGTTTTTCACTTGGTTTATTGTTTCGTTCATTTCCTTGTTTCCTTCAAGGATTTCTGTTCGTTTTTTTTTCTCTGAACTTCTATCTCTTTAATGAAATGATTTGTTTGCTTCCTGCAATTGCTCTATTATCTGATTATTCATAGCCTGAATCTGCTCTCTTGTCACATCATTCTCTTCTCGGATCATTTTAATTATGAAAATTCTGAACTCCCTTTCTGTCATTTCTTCTACCATGCTGTCTTTGGCTTCTCTTGATGTATCATCCAGGTTTGTTTGGGACACTCTCTTCCCGTGTTTTCTCATGCTGCTCATGTATCTTCCCCTCTAGTAGTGCAAATCAGAGGGATTGCAATTTTTCTGTAAAGACTTAGGGCGTCCCTGCAGATTTCCAGTAACTCACCAGATGTTTGAGAGGTGCTTGATCAAGTGGTGACCCCAGATAGCTGCTGTCTCACTACCTCCAGATTGGGAATGATCAATGCTTCTGGGCAGAGGCAACTAGGAGATGCAGCACCATGGCCCTGTGGGACGGGCTGAGCTTAGGTCCGAGGGCTCAGACAGCGGATGATGGTGTCTCTCCGCCAGGGAAGCTGCAGAATGGTGCCCAAGGTCCCAAATTCTCCGCTGGAGCCGGCAGGCAGCTCCGTTCCCAGCCAGATCTCACCTGGAGCTGCAGCGCTGTGTCCCCGCGGGAAGGGCTGAGCTTAGTTCTGAGGGCTCAGACAGCTGAAGATGGTGTCTCTCCACCAGGGAAGCTGCAGAATGGCGACGACGGGCCCAAATTCCCCGCTGGAGCCAGCAAGCAGCTCCGCTCATGGCCAGATCTCACCCGGAGCTGCAGCGCTGTGTCCTCGCGGGAAGTGCTGGGCTTAGGTCCGAGGGCTCAGACAGCTGAAAATGGCATCTCTCCGCCAGGGAAGCTGCAGAATGGCACCGATGGGCCCAAATTCCCCGCTGGAGCCGGCAAGCAGCTCTGCTCCTGGCAAGATCTCACCTGGAGGTGCAGTGCCTTGTCCCCGCAGGAAGGCCTGAGCTTATCTCTGAGGGCTCAGGTAGCTGAAGATGGCATCTCTCCACCAGGGAAGCTGCAGAATCATCGTAGGAATTTTTATTGGATTTGCATTAAATTTGTACAGCATCGTTGGAAGTATGGTCATTTTGATTATATTGATTCTGCCTATAGAAGAACATGGAAGATCTTTCCATCTTCTAAGGTCTTCCTCAGTTTCTTTCTTTAAGTTGTGTAGTTTTTGTTGTAGAGGTTTTTCACCTCTTCTTTTAGATTGATTCCCAAATATTTTATTTTATTTGAGGCTATTTTGAATGGAGTTGTTTTCCTCAATTCACTTTCAGATGATTCATGCTTATGTAGATAAATGCGTTTGATTTATGTGTGCTTATTTTACATCCTGCTATTTTTCTAAATTCATTAATTCGTCTAAAAGTTTCCTCGTGGAGTTTTCAAGCAATGAAAGAGAAGAAGCCATCAACAGCCTACCAACCAAGAAAAGCCCAGGAATAGATGGATTCTCAGCTGAGTTCTACAAGACCTTCAAAGAAGAACTTATACCAATGCTCCTGAAACTATTTAATGAAATAGAAGAAGAGGGAACCCTTCCAAGTTCATTCTATGAAGCCAACATCCCTCTGATACCAAAACCAGACAAAGACACATCTAGAAAAGAAAACTTTAGGCCAATACCTCTGATGAACATAGATGCTAAAATCCTCAACAAAATTCTGGCAAATCGCTTACAAAAATATATTAAGAAGATAGTGCACCCGGATCAAGTGGGGTTTGTCCCAGGGATGCAAGGTTGGTTCTACATCTGGAAATCAATAAATGTAATTCATCACATCAATAGTCTTAAGGTTAAGAATCATATGATTATTTCAATAGATGCTGAGAAAGCATTTGACAAAATACAACACTGCTTCATGCTCAACACTAAAAAAATAGGGATGGTAGGAGCATACCTGAACATTGTAAAGGCTATTTATGCTAAGCCCACTTCCAACATCATTCTTAATGGAGAAAAACTAAAAGCATTCCGTCTAAAAACTGGAACAAGACAGGGATGCCCCCCGTCACCACTTCTATTCAATATTGTGCTGGAAATGCTAGCCAGAGCAATTAGACAGACCACAGAAATTAAAGGTATATGAATAGGAAAAGAAGAACTCAAGCTGTCCCTATTTGCTAATGACATGATCCTATATTTAGAGGATCCAAAAAACTCCACCAGGAAACTTTTATATTTGTTTTTCTTAATAGTAAAGTTATTATATCCCTGAATTTTCCCTTAAACAATAGGCTCTATTTTATTGTCATCATGAACTTCTTCTCTCCTCTGCTCCTGGGCTTCCAACTTTGCTCAGGTCAAAACAACGCCAGCAAATAGGGTGTGGAAAGAGTGGTGAATCATGGAGAGCAGAAGTGACAAAGCATGCAATACTGTGTGCTACACTACTGAGACCCAGGTTGAGGTCATGTGGATCTGAAGCGTGAGGCCTGTCCTTGTGAATACTTGAATTTAAATGTACACAGAGTGAGGGGTACATGCTGATGTATTTCTTTTTTCCTTATACTCTTTGCTTTTTCAAAAGGTATACAAGCAATATAGAAACACAAAGCTTCATAAACATATCAGAATTCTATCTCCTGGGACTGTCCGAGGATCCAGACCTGCAGCCCCTCCTCTTTGGACTGTTCCTGTGCATGTACCTGGTCACAGTACTTGGAAACCTACTCATCATCCTGGCTGTCAGTTCTAACTCCCATGTACTTCTTCCTCTCCAACTTTCCTTGACTGACATCTGTTTCACATCTATCATAATCCCAAAGATGCTCATGAACATTCAGACTCAGAGTCAGCTCCTATGTGAGCTGCCTGACACAGGTTTCTCTTTTTGCCATTTTTGGATGCATGGAGTATATGCTTCTGTCTGTGATGGCCTATGATCCATTTGTGGCCATCTGTCACCCCCTGCACTCTGTGGTCATTATGAACCCTTGCCTCTGTGGCTTCTTAGTTTTGGTGTCATTTTGTTCAGCCTTTTGGACTCCTAGCTGCACAATTTGGTGATTTTACAAATTGCCCACTTCAAGGATGTGGAAATTTCCAGTTTCTTCTGTGACCCTTCTCAACTTCTGAATCTTTCCGGTTCTGACATCTACTCCAATAAAATTGTCAGGTATGTTCTGGGAGTTTTCTATGGCTTTTCCCCACCTCAGGGATCTTTTTCTCTTACTTTAAGATCATTTCCTCTTTTCTGAGAATCCCAACCTCATGTGGGAAATGCAAAGCCTTCTCCACCTGTGGGTCTCACCTGGCAGTTGTTTGATTAATTTTAGGGACAGGCTCTGGAGTGTACCTTGGTCACTGTGTCACATTCTGCTCTGTCACATTCGCCCAGGAAAGGGCCAGTGGTCACAGTGATGTACACAGTGGTCACTCCCATGCTGAATCCCTTCATCTACAGCCTGAGGAACAGGGACAGTAAAGGTTTCCTGAGGAGGCTGCTCAGCAGGGCCATCTAATCTCAACATCTTTTGGGTTCAGTTGTAATGTATATTGGTAAATGCACTAAAAATAAATATTCACTTTTGTTAACCTGCCTCTTCAGCAATATTCATGTGTTTAATTCACATATGTTGTAAGTGCAATGCCTGTAGCCAGTGTTGGGAAGGAATGTTTGGGAATTTTTCATATTTGGAAAAATGTATCACTTTGGAATAATGGAAGATTTTGAAGATTATGATGATAAATATTTTATAAAATATATATGTGATTAATGCTGCTGATCAATATACTTGGGAATGGTGAAAATGATAACTTTTTCACTTAAATTTACCAAAATAATAGTAATATAAAGCTAAAAGCTTTTAAAAAAGAAATGAAATATAGTAGAGAAGAGTCTCTTCATCAGTAGAGACACACTGATAACATTTTCTGATGTTCATGTTCTCTTTCTCTGCTTCCATCATTAATGTTAGAGAGCTCTTAGAGTTGCTGACATGCTTCAACTTGGTAAGTTAGGATCCCTATGCACTGAGTCTCCAAGGTCACACAATAATCAACAATCAGCCTGTGCCTCCAGCCCTGAGGCTTGAGGACTCCAGTGCAGTGGGCTCCATTCTTGGGTCTCCTCCTGCTGTGGGTGTCTGCATCAGGAAGCTCCTATCTGAGCCTGTGTTGATACCCTGAGGCTGAAGTGGGGGCCCTTGGGCACCAGGAGGGGCTTTGGAGCTGCCCTCCTAAGTCCTAAGTCAGTAACTGCTCTAGGAGGGAAAGGGTGGAGGACAGACACTCCATAGCATTATTCATTCTCCATCAGGAGGAGCATGCAGCTTGTCTACCCTGGTGGAAGAACAAGGTACAGATGATCAGTGATGATACTATGAGTTCATAGGCTTGGTTGTGGTGAGTGCAACAGAGAGCTCATGGAAAGTCTTGTCTTGCCCCTACCCTGACTCTTCCTGCCACACACTGTCATCCACAAAGGAGAAAATGCATCCCTTTAAACTGTGCTCAGACTTCAAAAGATCTGTGAAGGTGATGATGAGACAGACTATGGATGTGGATGAGGATGATCTATGGTTGGGGATTCCACAAAGTGCTAGGTGCTAAGTTATGTGCTATTTGTAGGTTGTTTGAATTAATATGCAAAGATTTCCCACCACATAGGAATCACACAATTTTACTTTAGAGACCAGAAAGGAGTACAGGTATTTATGTAACTTATGCTAGGTGTTCTGATTGAATAGTTGAATCCATGTGTTAAATGCAGTGTGGATTTGAGGCACATGGTATCTGGGCTTGCCACCCCGGCAGGTTGTCTCCTTCACAAGTCAATCATGTGTTTCATTTTAGTGTCACCGTAGCATAGGACCCTTTTTCATGCATTTCCCTTGGAATTTCAGGTAAAACCCAGGACAGAGAAATCAGTGGCACCAGTAGCACCATTTCTGCAAGAATGGTTGAGATGAGTCTATGGTCAAGTGGGCACAAATAAACCCAAAGGCACAAATAATCCAGCACAAACCTCCCTGTGTCCCCTACTCCAAGATGCACCTGCAGCTGCCACATCCTCCTGCATATTTGTAATCATCCCTCTACATCAAAATAAGAGCAAAGTCAGTCTGAATTTCATTACTCCTCAGGTACTTGGAAAGGGTGAAGAATGTACCAGAGATGTGCCTCTAGCTAAGACCTCTTTACTGTGCAGAAAACTTCCTGATTGTTGGAAATGAATGAAAAAGATCAGTATATCTGACTTAGAGACTCACAATTTAATTTTGGCTGCTCTTGGCTAGACTAATCCTTTCTTGAACAAAGAGCAGTTTGCTAGTGGCTCTGATGCTCAGCAATGTCCTCCAAGGTGATTTCTATTTGATGCAATGCCATTGAACCCAGATTAAACAGAAAACATCTATTCCCTGTGTGATTGATATGTGATGAAAGCATAAAATATGGTCAAAACCAAGTTAGGTAGTTATTGTGAATATGGAAATGTCAATCTTTATTATTCAACTGAAATATCCTGTGACCTGTTACTATTTCCATATTTCTGTCATGTTACAGCCTCCTACTTCCCTTTCATGTTTATGTGCCACATGTTGGGTGAAAAACCCTCTCTGTCTCATTTCTGATTTTCCAGAGCCTGTATTTCTCTGCTGGTCACAGAGAAATAAAAATCAAAATCATGTTTTTAAACATTGGATAGACCTTTGTTCTGTGCAGAGGTCCTGGCCATGCTGAGTGGGGTTGCACCACACTGGTGCTCTCCTCTCTGAACCTTCATCCTACTCAGGAATGTCCTTCAGAGCCAGAAACAATGTTAAGGAGTTCCTTTTTCTGTCTGTGGCATGGAAACAGGAGCCCCAGACTTCCCCTGAACAGCATCTATAGCCTTGAGTTGCTCAGAAACAGTGACAGAGATGTCCATGAGCCTAGGAAAAGCAAAGCAGGAACAGAGGGAAGCAACAAGAGATATTCAGAGCATGGTCTGAGACATGTTTTAGAGTTTCACATCATTCCAATGCTGCAGAGTCCTTGACAATCATTCGGAGCTGTATACCCACTGTTTCTATAATGACTGAATGTTTAACTTACAAAAAAAATCTAAATGACCAAATATATGTCACTAAAGCATATATACTTCTCATGGTTCAAATAGTAATTTTTGTAATTTGTATTTCAACCTAATTAGAATGGACCTTAAAAAAGCAAAAGTTGTTCCACTCCAAGTTTTCTCAGAAATCACCATACTGCTTTCTAGAGTGACTTCACCAATTTGCAGTCCCACCAGTAATGTATGAGTGTGCCTTTTCCCCCACATCCTCACCAACACCAATTTTTGCTTGCATTCTTGGTAATTGCCATTCTGACTGGAGTAAGATGATATCTGAGAGTAGTTTTGACTTGCATTTCTTTAATTGCTAGAAATGCTGAATATCTTTTCATATATTTGTTGATTGATTATATATCTTCTTCTGGGAAGTGTCTGTTCAGTTCCATAGTCCATTTATTGATAGAGTTATTATTATTATTATTATTTTGGTGTTAAGTTTTTTAAGTGGAACCACCATTTGACCCAGTTATCCCACTCCTCAGTCTATACCCAAAGGACTTGAAATCAGCATACTACAGTGATGAAGCCACATCCTGTTTATAGCAGCTTAATTCACAATAGCTATACTATGGAACAAACCTAAATGCCCTTCAACAGATGAATGGTTAAAGAAAATGTGGTATATATACACAATGGAGTATTACTCAACCTTAAAGAAGAATGAAATTATGGCATTTTCAGCTTAACAGAGGAGTTAGAGAATATTATGCTAAGTGATAAATAAGCCAATCCCAAAAATCCAAAGGTCAAATATTTTCTCTGATATGCAGATGCTGATCCATAATGGGGGGTTAGAGACATGGAGTAACTTTGGATTGGGCAGAAGGGAGTGAGGGATTAGGAGGAAGTGTGAGAATTGGAAGGATGGTGGAATGAGATGGACATTATTGCCCTATGTACATGCATGATTGCATTAGTGATGTGATTCTGCGTTGTCCACAACAAGAGAAATGAGAAAGTGTGCTCCATTTGTGCACAATGAGTTGAAATGCATTCTGCTGTCATGTATAAAGAATTAGAAAAAATAAAAAGAAATAAAACATGGAAGTGTTTAGAAACCATAGAAATGAGGGAAGTAAATTAAGTACACAAAGTTCCTCCCAATTATAGCTAGGGTTCAAATCTTAAATGGACTCTCATTGTCTTTTCTTCATCTTCCTGCATTTATACTGGGATGTCCTTAGAGATGAGCATTGCATGGACCAATTATTCTAATTGTGAGCTCTGTGCATTGAGCTTCCAAGGTCATATATTTACCATAACCAGCCTGTGCCTGCAGTCCTTTGGTGGATGGTTCTTGTCCAGTGACCTGCATGGCTGTGTCTCCTGCTCTGGTTCTGCATCGGGAAGCTCCCAGCTGACAGCATATTCATAGGAATGCTGGGTACAGAGTCCGAGCCTTTGTTGGGCACCAGGTATGTGTAGGTCTTGAGATGTGCACTCTTTTTGTCATGTCCTAGCAGGGAAGCAGCCCAATCCTATAAGTCCAGAGGGAGCCTTGGGATGGAAGTATCACAAGGACAAACACCCCAGTTTGAGTATCCAGATGGGAGGGTTTCACGATGTCAAGTTTCATTTATGGTGTTTGTGAATTTTGTTTTCATTTTTGTTGGGTATCACATATATCTTATTTCAAATATGATCTCCACCCATGCTAGTTCTATTTCCTATAAAAATTTCACCTACCGAAGCAAAAACTGGTCCTTCAAAAGTGTTCCTAAGCTCCACAAAAGGACTACAGCCATGGTGATAAGGATAAGAAGGAGGATGACAGAAGCCAGAGCGCCATGAACTGAGGTGCAGTGCTCCCAGGCTCAGGTGCTGAGCAACGTGTTCTAGGTCATCTGTCTCATTTCATGTACCTCACCCTGCTCTAGGTATGCTTGCCCAATTTATTATACTTTACAGTAATTGAAGAAGAACATTATGCAATTGTATTCATTAGGTAGGAAAGTGTGCAGCCTTGTTTGCCTTGGGCTGCCTAACCATGGATCCAGGGCATCACAGGAGAATCCTGGCAGGTTGTCCATCAAGAGGACAGCCAGCTAACCCTCTTCCCTGTCACTGCAGAAAGGGTGCTCTTCCTTGTAGGACACCTGAGGATCACAGGCAGTGCACTGGAGGTGCCTACTGCATGCACCACGGAAGAACAGCCACAGGTCACAGGAGAGGTCACAGTGGGGGAGGCTGATGATCATTCAGCAAAGATCACCCTCTTGGTCCACCTCTAGAACCTCCTGGGAGCTCACCACACACTCCTCCATGCTTGAAAACAGCCCTCTCAATCTCACAGCAAGCCTAATATTGAGTCCTAATTTTGTCGTTACTCACAAAACTGGAATGGTATTTATCTGTAGTTAAGACCTCAGGACCTAAGCAGAAAACTTTATGTTGGGTGGGAAACAATAAAAATGTGTAGTGGATTGGTCTCAGAATCTGTGAGTCCCACTTATTATCTCT
>JAJEJO010049523.1:21324-37147 GCA_020662805.1 Glaucomys volans
AGAGACCCAGAATTGCTAAAGCAATCCTCAGCAAGAAGAGCGAAGCAGGGGGTTTCAGAACACCAGACCTTCAACTATACTACAGAGCAATAGTAACAAAAACAGCATAGTATTGGTACCAAAATATACAGGTAGGTCAATGGTACAGAATAGAGGGCACAGAGACAAACCCACATAAATACAGGTACCTGATACTTGACAAAGGAGGCAAAAACATGCAAGGGAGAAAAGACAGCCTCTTCAACAAATGGAGCTGGGAAAACTGGAAATCCATATGCAGCAAAATGAAATTAAACCCATATCTCTTACCCTGTACAAAACTCAACTCAAAGTGGATCAAGGACCTAGAAATCAGACCAGAGACTCTGCACCTAATAGAAGAGAAAATAGGTCCAAATCATCATCATGTTGGCCTAGGACCAGGTTTCCTTAACATGACACCCAAAGTGCAAGAAATAAAAGCACGAATCAATGATTGGGATAGAGTCAAACTAAACAGCTTTTTCTCAGCAATGGAAACAATCAGCAATGTGAAGAGGGAGCATTCAGAGTGGGAAAAAATCTTTGCCACACACACTTCAGATAGAGCACTAATCTCCAGAATCTACCAAGTACTCAAAAATCTTTACAGCAAGAACACTAAAAACCCAATCAATCAATGGGCCAAGGAAATGAACAGACACTTTACAGAGGACAATCTACAAGAAATCAACAGATTTATGAAAAAATGTTCAACATCACTTGTTATAATAGAAATGCAAATCAAAACCACCTTAAGATTTCATCTTACCCCAATTAGAATGTCTTTTATTAAGAACACAGGCAACAACAGGTGTTGGCGAGGATATGGGGAAAAGGGTACACTCATACATTGCTGGTGGGAGTGCAAGTTGGTGCAGCCACTCTGGAAAGCAGTGTTGACATTCCTTAGAAAACTTGGAATGGATCCACCATTTGACCCTGCTATCCCACTCCTTGGCCTATACCCGAAGGGCCTAAAATCAGATTACTACAGTGATGCAGCCACATCAATGTTCACAGCTGCTCAATTCACAATAGCTAGATTATGGAATCAACCTAGATGCCCTTCAGTAGATGAATGGATAAAGAAACTGTGGTATATATACACAATGGAATGTTACTCAGCCATAAAGAAGAATAAAATTATGGCATTTGTTGGTAAATGGATGATGTTGAAGACTGTTATGTTCAGTGAGATCAGCCAATCCCAAAAATCCAAAGGCTGAATGGTCTCTCTGATAAATGAATGATGATGCATAACGTGGGGGGGAAGGGTGGCAAGAATGGAGGAAGGATAGTTAGCATAGAGGGAAGGGAGGGGTGGGGGCGGGATTGGGGGTAAAAATAATAACAGAATGTGTGACAGATACCATTGCCCTGTGTACATGCATGAACGCACAGATGGTGTGACTCTACTTTGTGTACAGCCAGTGAAACAATAGCTGTACTCCATTCGTGTTCAATGAATCAATAAGTAAATTAAAAAAATAAAAAAATAAAACAGCAACTATAAAAATAAAAAAATAAAGAAATAAAACAAAACAAAACAAAAAAGATTTCATCTTACCCCAATTAGAATGTCTTTTATTAAGAACACAGGCAACAACAGGTGTTGGCGAGGATGTGGGGAAAAAGATACACTCATACATTGCTCATGGTAGTGCAAGTTGGTGCGGCCACTCTGGAAAGCAGTGTGGAGATTCCTTAGAAAACTTGGAATGGATCCACCATTTGACCCAGCTATCCCACTCCTTGGTCTATACCCAATTTACTTATAATTAGATTACTACAGTGATGCAGCCACATCAATGTTCATAGCTGCTCAATTCACAATAGCTAGACTGTGGAACCAACCTAGATGCCCTTCGATAGATGAATGCCTAAAGAAACTGTGGTATATATACACAATGGAATATTACTCAGCCATAAAGAAGAATAAAATTATGGCATTTGTAGGTAAATGGATGATGTTGGAGGCTCTTATGCTAAGTGAGATCAGCCAATCCCCAAAATCCAAAGACCGAATGGTCTCTCTGATAAATGAATGATGATGCATAATGCGGGGGGGAAGGTTGGCAAGAATGGAGGAAGGATAATAGCATAGAGGGAAGGGAGGGGTGGGGCGGGGTGTGGGGCAAAAATAATAACAGAATGTGTGACAGATACTATTGCCTTGTGTACATGCATGAACGCACAGATGGTGTGACTCTACTATGTGTACAACCAGTGAAACAATAGCTGTACTCCATTTGTGTTAAATGAATCTATAAGTAAATAAAAAAAAGAAAAAATAAAAATAACAGACCGATATTAAAAAAAAGAAAGAAATTAATAGCATGTTTTGCTTTTCTCCCGACATTGTCAAGGCAAATATGGCTTTTGAGTATGTATCAATGGCCACATGCACGTATTTTAATTTGCCAAAGGTAGCATAATGAGTAACATCCACTTGCCAAAGTTTATTAGGAGTAAGTCCATGTGGCAGTGCACCTTGGGGCTGCAGTGGACCCAAGGGAAGTAAAGGACTACATTTCTGGCATGCCTTTACTAGGTGCTTGCAGGATGCAAGCGTCAGGTCAGGTAATAATCTATGTATGGCAGTTCCAGAGAGATGAAACTTGGCATGCAGCTCTTTGGCCTGTTGCAAGGGAGATAAGTTAACTGTCATTATGTACTTATCTACTTCTTTATTTCTTTGTGCCAGCATGCCTGGTAACTGAGAATGAGATCGAAGGTGTTGAATATACCAAGGGTGTTTTCTATTTTCCAGTAACAATTTTAGCTGCAAGATATGGTTATCTAAGAGTGTGTCTTGAGGCCTGAATAAGGCAAAAGGTAATTGCCTAGCAAGTTGTACCACATACTTACTGTCTGGAAATATATTTAAAGAAGATTCTTGATTTTGTAGTAACATTTCAATGAGAGCTCGAAGTTCTCCTAATTGAACTGAGCCTCCATGAAGACCTCTTTTCCTTTGAGGATTTGATCCTTTAATGATAAATCCCCAAGTAGTCTTATTGGCATCTGTAAAAGCTAGATCAGCGTTAGGTATTGCTTGATTCTTTGGAAAGGCTTGTCCATTGACAGATAAAGGAAAATTAAAAAGCATTTTAAATATTTGAGTTTTTGGGTAATGATTACTTAACTGTCCTGGGAAGCCTGCTATTAAAGCATAATATAAAGAGTTGTTTAGTTCCATGCCTTCTAATTGATCTTTAGTAAAGGGCATGAAAATGAGATCAGGTTCTGTGGCATATAAATGGATACATAATTTGCATGCTTTTATGGCTAGAGATAGGATTGCATCACAGATTGGAGCTGTTTTCTGGGTGGCACTCCAGGACAAGTGTACCCAGAAGAGAGGTTGGGCTTCCTGTGCCAACATGCCTACTGGTGCTCCTTTAGTAGGAATAATGTAGGCTTCTATAGGCACTTTTTCTTCAAATCTGTTTACTTCTAATTGTTGCACTTGTTTTGTAATCAGGTTTAGCACTGATTTTGCTTCCACTGAGAGAGGCTTAGGGGTTAACAGATCAGTCCCTTTTAACATTTGAAATAATGGGTCCAGGTCACTGGAAGACAAGTGCAGAAAAGAATGTAGCCAATTAATATTTCCACATAATTGTTGTAGTTCAGTTAATGTATATTTATCCTTAATAAGCAACCTAGGTCTTGTAGGGGAAATTTTATCTTGAATAGAATATCCTAGAAAAGTGAATGGTGGGACAGTTTGAACCTTGTCAGGTGCCACTTTTAAACCTATCACCTGCAGGTTTGATATTAAAGCTTCAACTGTCCTTTTTAGGGAAATTTGAGCTGGGTGTGCTACCAGCACATCATCCATATAATGAATAATTAAAGCAGAACCTCTTAAAGGCTTAGTAGCATGAGCTACATAATGTTGGCAAATAGTAGGACTATTTTTCATTCCTTGAGACAAGACAGTCCACTGATATCTATCAGTAGGATAATTGTTATTGGTTGCTGGTACCATAAAGGCAAAGTATGGACAGTCCTCTGGATGCAGAGGAATGGAGAAAAAACAATCTTTTATGTCCAAAATAGAGACATAATTTTTAGGAATAACAGATGGATGGGGAAGTCCAGGTTGTAATGTCCCCATCTTTTGCATGTGCTTATTAATTGCCCTTAGGTCATGTAAAAGTCTCCATTTAGTTTTATCTCTTTTTTGTATAACAAACACTGGGGTATTATGTGGGCTAAAAGTTGGTTCTATGTGACCCAGTGTTAATTGCTCTTGAACTAAGACTCGTAGCTGTAGTAACTTTTGTTCTGGTAAAGGCCACTGTTCTACCCATATTGGTTGTGTAGCATCCCATTGTAATCGAATTGGATCAGGTTTGAGAGGCAGAACAGTGGCTCCTAGAATTGGGGGTGGTTCCCTGAAGTTCCTATCCTATCATGGACTATAATATCATCATAGAACGCTTGATTGTCAGTTGTTAAAACTGGGTCCATGTCCTCCAAAATATCTCTACCCCATAAATTATTTGGCAAGTTGTTAATGATTAAGGGAGTGACTGTTCCTGTTTCTCCACCAGGATCCTCCCAAGTAACTGGCTTAGAGGGCCTTTTGGATGGTTGGCGTCCTCCAATGCCTGAGACTACAGGTCCTTCTATTAGCTTCCAAGGCATTTGTTTAGCTTCCTCTGACCGGATGATTGAAACATCAGCTCTGGTGTCTATAATTCCTTTAAAGGGTTTTCCATCTAACTTTAATTCCAAATGGGCTTTGTTCTGGCTTATAGGAATAGTCCACATTATTTGAGGATGGGAGGTCCCTTTTACTTTGGAGGTTGAGGGTTGCCCCCTTTCCCATTTAAAGGCATTTTGTCAGCGTTAGCCTTGGAATGGCAATCTCGAGCCCAATGATATCCCTTCTTACACCTAGGACAGACTGATGAGGGCTTCATTAGTGCACGTGGTTTGGAAGGCCACTGTTGAGCCCAGTGTCCCATTCCTCCACAGCTTCGACATATAGTGGGTGATAAGTTCCCTACAGGTCTATTAGTTGGAATAGTAACCTGTAGGTTAGCAGAGAGTGCTTCTGCTACCAATGATGTCTGATTGGACTGGGTACCTATATCCCTACAGGCAAGAATCCAGTCCCCTATAGGAGTATTATGTGAATAGCTAATTGCTTTCTTACACTCAGTAGTACAGCCTTCATACACCAATTCCCTTAGGAGAGCTTCTGCTGTTTGATGGTGCTGCACTTTGTGCTCCACAGTCTCCGTGCATCTAGCAACAAATTCTGGAAAAGATTCATTAGCCTTTTGTATTAGTTTTGGTAATGGCACATCATGCTTGGATGGTAACCTTTTAAAAGCTTTCAAGGCACATAACCGGACTTGTTCAAAGTATTGAACTGACCCCTGTGCCTGAACCACAGGAGAGCTGTAAACTCCTTCACCTTGTAAATACTCAGCATCTATTGGCACTCCTGCATTCTGATTTCTTTCTGCCTGCTGTTCACATTCGTCATAATAAGTTGCTTTCCACAAGAGAAAATCTCTGGGAGAAAGAACAGCATGGGTTAATTGTATATAGTCAGCTAGACAATTAAGATCTAAAGAAATTTGCTCCAGCAGCTGATCAAACCATGGACTGTGAGGACCATCATCTTTAGCAGCCTGTCGTAAGGCTTTAAAAGTTTCTTGAAGATGAGGTCTCCAATTCATTGGATAAGCTAATGTAGGATTCATATTAACAGGAAAAGCTTCTACAAATTCATTTGCTCTGGAAAATTTGGAGCGCATGGCACAATCTCTTTGGTTGCATAAAGCAGTGAAGTGTGGCCTCCAAGGACTACTGGAGTCCCTGGTGGGATTTGGCTGAGAAGAAAATGTTGCCCAATGGCCAGTAGGTGGCTTCCTAAGCTCCACAGAGATCTGTTGGTATGGTCTCTGCTCTTGGGCGGGGACACTGACCGTATGGTCCTTTGTTCTGATTCGCGCCAAAACCTGTGGCTTCCTTGGGGGAGGGGTTTGCTCTCCCCTTATCTCCTCAGTGCTCAGCTTTCTTTTGTGCTCTTCCCTCACCAAGGAAGGCTTTGGTGCCAGCGCGTGCCTTGCTGACTGCAGCAAGGCAAGTTCAGAGTGACCTGTAAATCCGCCCTGCTGAGAGCTAGCATAATCCTCAAAAGGAAAAGTTACAGCTCTTAAAGGAACAGCAGCGGGGGGGGGGGGGGGGGGCCCAGCCAGGGGGGTGGGGGGTTACGTTTTTACCTTCCCTTGTCTCTCCATACTGCTCTAACTCATCATAAGGTGCCAGAGGGCTAAAATTCTGGCTTTTATACTCTTGCTGGGATGACCAAATCAACGGACATGGTAATTGCCTGTTTGGGGTCTGAAGTGACCTGCAAGTCCGCTGAAAAGTTTCTGCTGTTTCCTCTCCTTTGGGGCTGCCAGAAAAGTTTGTAAAGTTGGCGTCCCATTCAAGATCAGGAGGCGCATCTTGCATCAGCGTGCTTACAGTCACAGTTAAAGCCTCATTAAGACCAGCAGTTCCAGGTCCTGGCAATCCTTGCAAAGATGCTAATACGGCATCCACAATTGGAAAAAATTTCGATGGCAACTTTATATTATCTTTCGTCTCTGCCCCTCAGGCAAGAGAAATAATAGCCATCCAATAGTCTGGGTCGCATAAATTATCATCCGTTGTGGACTGTGCTAGTTTAAGAATTACTTCCCAGACCTGTTGCACTTCTTTCTCCTCTACCCTAACGAACCTACTTCTAACAAGGACACATAACGCTTTCACCTGGGATTCCTTCAGGTGGGAAGGTATGATACCCATGTTAGAAGGTGCGCTTACCCAGAAACCGCAATTTCCTTGGAACCAAAGAGGGAACGGGATCAGAATTTCTCCAAGGGTGCCTGAGCTGGACAGCGACTCGGCGGTTAGCAGGCAGCTCAGGGCTCAGTCACGGAAGCGATTTGCAGCGCTGCACTTTTCAGGGGTCTCAGGATTCAGAGACAAGAGGGGCTTCCACAATGCGCTTCTCCAAGAAGGGCCCCGCAGGTGGGCGTCATATGTTGTAACAGTTTAGTTTGGGTCTAGGCCTATTGTCACTGTTTGACTAGGCCTCAACCTGTGGGTCTTTGTCCCTTCTGGAGGGGGTAAGGCCCGATGAGGTAACCAACGCCCTCGGGAGAGCAAGTTCCAGACCAGTCTCAAATTTACTCAAAGAATTACAGCACTTTTATAGATGAGGGGAGTCTGAGAACAAAGAACCAGTAGTGTAACATGATAGTCTGTGAAGATGGTCCAATTAGGAGTCACACAGTTTACCAAAGGGTGGAGAGAGAGGTGAGGAGAGTGAAGCTCACCTGGGGCATATGTTCGCAGGCGGGTCAGACCACTCGCGAGTTTTCTCCAGCGAGCATGTAAAATCCTGTGTTTTCAGCAAAGGATTATGCCCTTCTGCAGCCTTTGGAGGATATGCCTCAGTGGCTTTTTTCTGCATCCCCACATATCTGAACATTTAGAGGGACTGACATATGAAAACAGGAGTTGGACTGATTATGAAACACCCAAAATAATGACATTATCAGTAGATGTTGTGACCCTAAATGTGAAATGATAACTCCAATAATATAAACTAACAAGATTTCTCAGTAGGTCAAATCTGTCAATAAAAAAATAGTTATGAAAAAAAGTTATGAAATATAATAGAAAATTTCAATCAATTTTGAACAAAATTCACAAAACCTTCTGCATAATAGGTCCTCAGTGAGAAGCTATCCAATAAATAATTAGATGCAGGAAGTCTGACAAAAGCCTGTAATTTATAGGAAAGCAGGGTGACAAGATTGGGACTCACCAGAATATAACTCTCACTGGAAATAGGGTCTATAATCCAAAGAGTAAGTAAAGGAAACAGAATAACTGGAAGATAAAATGGAAACAAAAGTTCTTCCAAAGTACAGTGATTCACAGCATAGGTAACATAAATAGGAGACTCCCCAGTACTATTGTGCTAGAGGAAAAGCCCAGCACCCATGTTCTCTCCTGTTTTCCTTCTGATTCACCAGCCTCAGTGGGACACAGTGATTCTCTCAATTACTGCCACTGATGCTTTCTCTTCTCCATGATCTGTCCGCAGGAAGCCCACAGGGGTTTGCACAGGTGCTGAGGTCACAGAATTGACACTTGAGGGACAATGGGGACACATTTATAGTTCCTGGCATCTCAAAGTTTGAATTCTCAGAGCTCCTCATTACTCATTGCATTGTCTTTCTGTCCTCCAAAAAATTCAGCTCCCTTGAGGTACAAAGAAGGCAGAGTAGAAATTGTTCAGCTAGTTTTGTGACTGTGGAGGTAACATGGAGTGGGACCAACTTATGTCCTTAGAGGAAAACTGTTTGGTTTGATCTCAAGTCAGAAGGTTTACTCCAAGCAACGTTAATTTCTACAAGGATCCAATCCCAGGAGCAGTCTTTCTGAGCTCTACCTCCTTAGAAGAACATTTAGGGACTTTAAGGATCATTTGGTATTCATAACGTTATGAAGGGAAGAAAAAAAATTTTCTTTTCATATTTTTCTCATTTAAAAAATTTTTCAAATTGTCAGATAAAATTGTATGTACTCATTGTGTATGACATAAGGTTACAAGAATTTTATCTTTTGAAATGGTTGACTCTACCTCACACAGTTATTTTCTATGGGGAGGACACTTAACATACACTCAGCATTTTTTTTTTTGTTCACCATAAGAATATAAAATTTTTATTTGTCATTTAAAAATGAAGAATACTTTTTACTTAGACATTTTGGGATAGGGTTCAAAAAACATTGACTAGCCATCTATTTTATATTTAGTGTTAGACTTTTTATTGGTGAACATCAATTATACAAAATGGTGGGTCTTGTGGCATATTTGTGCATAAATATGTAATTGGATCAGTTTCATCCCCCCACCCTTCTCTCTCTTTCCCTGATCCCCTTTCTTGACCATGTTTGTTTTCCCTTTTATTTATTTATTTTTTTGATACTGGGAATGGAACCCAGGGGTGGTTAACCACTTAGCCACATCCCTAGCCCTTTTTTATATTTCATTTAGAAACAGAGTCTCTCTGAGTTACTTGGGACCTCAATACGATTCAGAGGCTGGCTTTGTGATCCTCCTGCCTCAGCTTCCCAAGCTGCTGGGACTAAAGGCATGCGACACCATGCCTGACTTTCCTATTTAATTAAATGGAGTTCTTTTTTTTGTTATTTTCCTTCTAGTTTTCATGGATGAGAGAAAAACATAATAATGTTCTGAATCTGACTTATTTTACTTGAAATTCTATTCTCTATTTCCATCTATTTTCCTGCAAATGACAATTCAATTTTTCTTTATGGTTGAATAAAACTCCATTGTATGCATGCATATGTGTGCTTGTGTGTGTGTGTGGGTGTGTGAGTGTGTATGTGTGTATATATGTGTGTGTGAGTGTGTATGTGATATATATATATAGGTATATGTATATATATATCACATTTCTTTATGCATTCATTCATCTATTGACAAGATAGCTAGGCTGGTCCCATAACTTGGCTATTGGGAATTGTGCTACGAAATCATGGTATGAATGCAACCCTGAAATATGCTCTCTTTGTTTCCTCTGGATAAACACCAAGAAGTTGTATAACAGGATCATATGATAGGTCTATTTTTAACTTTTTGAGGAACCTCCATACTGATATCCAACCCCGCCAACAGTGTACACGTACTTTCTGCCCACATTCTTGCCAGCATATGTTGTTATTTGTATTTTACATCTTGCCATTCTAACTGGAGTGCTCCACTCAGAATTTTGCAAGGATTCACCCTATCATTATTAACTACAGGCATCATGCTGTGCAATTTATCTCTTGAACTTATTACTCATCTAATTGGTATCTTGTGCCCTTTGCCCAGAATTTCTCTTAACAATGTTCACAATTACCTCTGTATAATCACTCTTCTGATTTCTATTTCTTTGAAATCAATTGTATAAAATGTTTTCATTCTCTTGACATTTTCTGCTGTGCAGAAGCCATTTTTGCTTTTTCTTGCAATGTTTGAAATCATATCCCAAACAATCATTGCCTAGACTAATGTTATGAACTTTCCCTTTATGGTTTCTTGAAATAGTTTTATACTTCCAGATATTGCTCTTAAGTCATTAGTCCATTCTGCATTGCTTTTGTTTCAGATGTGACTTGAGGGTCACATTTGTTTTAGCACGTGGATATCCACTTCACAGAGCATCATTATTTTCAGAGGCTGTCCTTTTCCCATTGCTCTTGGAATCTATGTTAGAAATCACATGGCTCTAATTTTGTAAATTTGTTTTGAGGCACTCTATTCTGTTATATTGATCTGTGTGTTGACTTATGACAATATCTTGCTATTCCAATTGCTGTAGTTCTATACTGCATTGTAAGGGCAGGTAGTATGAAGCTTCCAGTTTTGGTCTTCATATTCAAGCAATCAGTGTGTCAAAGAGATATCTGTGCTCACATGTTGAATGTAACCACATTCACAGTAGCCAAGATATGCAATCAATCTTTGTGTTACATGAAAGATGTATAGATAAAGAAAATGTGATATATGTGCACAATGGAATAGTGTTCAACAATAAAGTGAAGGAAATCCTGCCATTTACTACAACTAGGATGAACCCAGAAGACAATATGTAGGGTGAAATAAGACAGGCACAGAAAGACAAATACCAGCTGATCTCATCTATGTGTAGAATCCAAAAAAGGGAAACTCACAGAAGCAGAGTGGAGTGGTTACTAAATGGGAGAGGTGGGGGCTAGAGAGTGCACTTGACTTAAAAGCACATGCAGGGTACAAGATTCCAGCTAGAAAGGAGGAATATGTTTACCATACACAATTTACATTTAACAGTGACTACAGTTAATAACAATGTATTGCATTTTTTAAAATTGCAGAGAGTAGATTTTATGCCTTCAACACAAAAAATTAGAAGTGTCTGAGATAATCAGTATGTTAACACCTTTATTTAGTAATTTCACAAAGTTTATGTACTTCCAAAATCATATTTACATGATAAATATTTGCAATTTTGATATCAGTTAATGATAATTTTAAAGTTAACATATACTTGTAAAAGAATTTGGGACATGGTGAGAAAAATATCACAATGCAGTTTTGAGACCATGATCTACAAAAGATGATGTTGAATAAAACCTCAGCATACTAAACCTAACACACTTCATCCCTTAAGTTACCCTATTTGTTATTTTATCAGTCAAATTACTTTCACGTTATGCACAAATCCAAGACACCAACTCTCTGATTTCTCAGCTGATGAAGCATAGAAAGAGCAAGTAAAAGAAGGGAAGTCATAGTGAGAGAAGCATAGGGACCTGCTACATGTGGTAGCTGTGGAAATGAACAGGGAAATTCCCCCTAACTAACAAAGGGGGAACTGAAAAATGTTAAATGCACCCACTCCAGAAAGTTTGAATGGATTTAAAGCATTCCATGCAGGGAAAATCAGCTGAAATGCTTAAAAAAAACATGGAAGATAACTAAAATGAAACAGAACTACTTGGTTGTGTCCAAGAACAACAAGAAGGTGAGACAAAAGGGATAAAAATAAAGCTCATGCAAGCAGAGGAGAAAGTTAAGGACACTTTGGGCAGTTGGTTAAAGAACTAGACAACATAGGTCAGTGATGATTTCCCCAGCGGTTTAAATGTGCTTCAGTTTCAGAACAACTCTTCTCTTTCATAGTTTTATCTAAGCAAAAATGCATTTGACAGTTTTAATGCCAATGAGTGTGTTTGTGTGTGTGAGGAGGGATGCAAACTCTTGCACTAGAAAAATGAAGATACACCTTTAAAATGAGACACAATACTGGATTTAACAAGAAAGATAGAATTCGATTGAACATGGATCATTAGGAAATGACAGTTTATGAAGATGCAAACAATTGTTGCCCAAAACCTTTCAAATTAATGCACATGCTATAAAAGTGCGAAGAGACACACACTTTATAAAGTTGAAAATGAACATAGTGGGGATTGAATTAGAACAAATTATATTCCATGCTTTTATAATCATGTCAAAATGAATCCTCATGTTATGTAAAACTGAAAAAAAAAACAATAAAAATAAGATCAGTGCTTGGTACACAGAAAACACTTAATACTCACCAGCTATTACTGGCTAAAAATGGAATGTATCATCATTTCTTTAGACATATAGGTAACTGGAGAAGGAGAGCTGAGCATCCTTGAAGATTCAGCACTGTGTGGGTCCTAAATCACACTTTTTATTTTTATTTTTGGTACCATAGATTTAACCCAGGGGTGTTTAACCATGGAGCCATGTGTAAAGCCCTTTTTATTTTTTATTTTGAGGCAGCATCTTGCTAAATTGCTGAGGGCCTTGCTGAGTTGCTGGGGCTGGCTTTGAGCTTGCAAGCCTCCTGCCTCAGCCTCCCAAGAGACTTCGAGTACAGGCATGTACCACTGTGCCTGGCTTGTCATCCATTTTAACAAATCCTTGAGGTAGTTGTTCTGAAACTTTTGCCATGTAGAAATAAAATTTACCTGAAGAGCTTATTAGACATAATGAGCTGCCCTGACCCTGGAGTTCCTCATTGCATAGATTGTGGTGGAGGCCAAGAATGTGCACATCTAATGAGCTCCCAGGTGATTCTGACCCTGCTCATCTGGTGACAATGATCTGAGAATCATTGTTCTCTGTGTCCCTGGAGCTTGAGTCTAGTAAAAGCTGTTCTGCACTGTTGGGTTCTGCTGTTCCCCTAATCCCAGGCCTTGTCTAGTGTGGTGCTCCTTGAAATGGCACCACGGAAGGCCCAGCTGCCCTGGCTTTTCCACAAGGATTTTCCCCAGAAGGCACAGGGAGACCTTCCATTCAGGGAGTTCCAAGTCTCTCTTACTAGGATTCAAATACCCTGTGCCGAGGGATTCTGGAAGCTTAATTAAAATTATCAGGACCTTACCAAATTCTCAGAGCACCTCATTACATGAACTGTTCTGACATCTCTCTAGTCCTTACACAATTATGTTCACACAGGGTAGAAAGAGAAACATCCTGCCACTTCCTCTTCCCTAAAGATAACTGTTGTATGCAAATTTATATCTCCAATTATTCCTCCTTTATCAGGTATGCTCAACAGCTTGCAGTCAATGAGATCATTCTCCTGGAGACTTAAAAAGAGTTTCATTATCTGTCTTTAAAAATGTCTCCCAAGGTCCTTTGAGATACTGCTCTGCCTGTTTTCTTCCTTTCACGGAGTTTAATTTCAGAAGTTTCTCCCTGAGGAATGTGTTAGTGCTGCAAGGACTCCCAGTAGGCTTGACTCTGAGAATACTACTGCATTGAAAATGAAGTCATAACTACCCACCTGATTGTTCAGTGTATTTGCTACCAAACAATCAAGCAGTTAGGAGACTGGAAATGCCCTTCTTCACTACAGACCTCAGGGCCAACTACTGTGGTGGAAATGAAAGGACTTCCTCTGAGTTAGGTGAGGAGAGAGTGAGCATGGGTAAATGGAATTATCAAGTAGAGACAGAAAACTCCCAATATAGAGCTGACTGTGATGGCCTTTGACTGCTTTGTGTCCATCTGCCACCCTCTGAATTACCCAGTTCTCATGAACCACAGGCTCTGTGTCCTCCTGGTTCTGATATCTTGGCTCATTATGTTCCGGGTCTCCCTGATTCATATTCTACTGCTGAATCATCTGACCTTCTCCATAGGCACTGAAATCCCACATTTCTTCTGTAAACTGGCTCAGCTTCTCAAGGTGGCTGGCTCTGATGCCTTTGCCAATAACATCTTCACCTATGTGGCAGGTGCCCTGCTTTGTTGGATCCTCTTCTCTAACTCTCAGATTGTCTCCTCATTAATGAGCATGCCCTCCATTGGGAGCAAGTATAAAGCATTCTCCACCTGTGGGTCCCACCTCTGTGTGGTCTCCTTGTTCTATGGATCAGGACTTGGGGTTTACCTCAGTTCTTCTGTGACCCATTCTTCCCAGGGTAGCTCTGTTGCCTCAGTGATGTACACTGTGGTCACCCCCATGCTGAACCCCTTCATCTACAGCCTGAGGAACAAGGATGTGAAGAGGGCCCTGGGGAGGCTCCTCAGCAGAGCAGCCTAGTCCTTGATGGATCACCGATCTCAGAACTTAGATCCTCAGCACTTAAGTGATGTTGTGTGCCTGTATGTCAAATCATGTGAATTTCAGTGTCCTCCTTAAAACACATACGGTATTTTCCCATCCCCCAAAGTTGGAAAGGTTTTTGTGTGTTTTATTTGTTTCTCTTCAACAACTCCATTTTAAATATTGTCTCTATATACCTGGTCCATAAAATTCCATGTTTTTTCTTATAGGTATTCCTTATATTTCTAATTTCTTTCTTTCTTCCTTCCTTTTTTTTTTTTTTTTTTTTTTTTCTTTTTTTTGCAGTGTAGGGGATTTAACCCAGGGGTGCTTTACTGTGAGCTGCATCTTCAGTCTTTTCATTTTTTCAGCTTCAGCCTCTAGCATGGCTGGGATCACAGGTGTGTGCCTCTGCTCCCAGCCCTAACTTGATGTTTAAAGCACCTAACATATCAAGACTGACATGACTGCCTCAAAAATTATCCTCCAATGGTTTTCAATTTTCTAACCATAAGAAATATTGGATATTAGAGGTGATGTATATGTTAATGACCCTGATTTGCTGTTTCTGTAATGTGTCCTTTATCAAAACATTCATCATATTTAGCCCATTAATATATACAGTTGAGTCTATTAAAAATAAAGTACATCAACTATTTATAAGAAAAATCATTCAACCTTTGTTTTTTTGGGATTGACTTATTTCACTTAGCAAGATATTCTCCAATTCCATCCATTTACCTGCAAATGTCATAATTTTATTGTTCTTTATGGCTGAATAATATTTTATTGTGTATATATATCACAGTTGGGGGGAGGTACGGGAAGAATATAGAAGGGATGGATTGTATAGAGAAAAATGAGGGGTGAGGAGAGGGCAGGGAAGGAAAGATAATAGAATGAGACACACATTTTTACCCTATGTATATGTGTGAATATGCAAATTGTATGATTCTACTTTGTGTACAACCAAAAAAAATGATAGTTATACTCCATTTGTGTATAATAAACTAAAAAAAGCCACTAAAAATATCCTTTAAAATGTTAATATGTTAATATTGTTAACCTTAACTTGATTGTGTTCTTGTTTTCTTTGGTAATAATGGAACAGAAATTATACAATCAAGGCAAATTGCTTACCATATCAAAACCATACTTAAACTTTTAGACATGTAACTTCATTTAATCTGCAAAACATTTCTTTGAGATATATTCTCTCATTTATCCTATTTCTGACTGTGAGAGTAAGATTGATTCTAACTTTGTAGAGTCCTTACTTTTCATAAGATTTATTGGATTTTCAATATAACTGCTGGCTATACATTCACAGTGGTTTGGCCATTGGATTCATGGTGGTAGCCAAAAGGAACTTTCAGATGTGGGTATGTCCATTGTGACTCCTAATGTTTTCTTTCTTTCCTTCTTCCCTCCTTTTTTCTTGTTTTCTGTCTTCCTTCTCTCCCTCCTTCCCTCCTTCCTTCTTTTGGACTATTCCACTGATTAAGGTTAATTTGATACTTCCCTTCTTGTGGCTGAGTAATATCTACTGTATGTATACACAGAAGTTATTCATCCATTCATCTATTGGTATCCATTTGGATAATGTCCATATTTTGGATATTTTAAATAATGCTGCT
>JAJEJO010049526.1:0-38837 GCA_020662805.1 Glaucomys volans
TACAGGTGTGTGCAATCACACCTGCCTGTAGGGCACATTATTACCCCCATTTCAGAGAACAGAAAATCAAGGCTCAGAGAAATGAAGCAACATATTCAAGAAGTCCAGACAGGTTTCAAATCCAGGACAAGCTAACTTTACATCCATACTCTTTCCACTATTGCCCACCTTGGATCCTACTATTTTTTTGTTTTAACTTTTAATTTTGAAATAACTATAATGCACAGGAAGTGGAAAAGTTACTAAAGAGAGGCTTCCTGTATTCCTTATCCAGTTTCCCCCAATTTCAACATTTCATATGAATGCAGTACAATATCAAAACTAGGAAATTAACATTGCTTCAACCTGTGTATAGTTCTGTGTCATATGGTCACATGTGTGGATTCCTGTTCCTATCACTGCCATCAAGATACAGAACTGTTCCAGCACAATGATTTTCCCTCTTCTCTCTCTTTCTAAACACACATATACACACACCCTCCCACTTATCATCCCTAAGCCTTGAGAAACACAATTTTTTTTATCCATCTCCCTGTGTTTTCATTTTGACTGTTACATAAAACTGATTTTTTTCCACTTATCATAATAACCTTGAGATCCATCTGAGTTGTTGCACATATCATTATTTCATTTTTGGTTATTGCTGAATACTGTGACATGGTAAGGATGCACCATTGTTTGTTTAACCATTTCCCATTGAAGGAAAGCTGGGTTGTTTCCAGTTTTGGATTATTATAAATTAAAAGTGCTATAAATATTTGCATATAAGTTTTTTTGCAAAAATATATTTTTGTTTCTCTGGAACAAATGGCCAAGAAAGTGATTGCTGGGTCCTATATTAGTTTCATATTTAGTTTTATAAGAAATTATGAGACTGTGGTTGTACCATTTTACATTACAGCCAAAAAATATATGAGTGATCCAGTTTCTCTGTATCCTCTCCAGCGTTTGATGGTGTCACTATTTTTTTTGAATTTAAACATTCTAATAGGTGTATAATTGATATCTCATTGTGGATTTAATTTTCATTTTCCTGATGGCTAGTGAGGTTGAGCATCTTTTCATTTGCTCATTTGCCATCTGTGGATTATCTTCTGTGAAATGTCTCTTCATGTCTTTGCTTATTTTCGAACAGGAGTGTTTTGTTATTGTCAATTTCTGTTGATTTTTGAGAGCTCTAATATATTAGAGATACAAGTCCTTTGTTGGATACATAGTTTGTAAATATTTCCTCCCAGTCTGTAGTTTGTCTTCTCACCCTCTTAACAGTATCTTTCATAAGCAAAATATTTAATTTTGATGGAGTTCAATTAATCTATTTTTTCCTCTTATGGATCATGGTTTTCATGTCAAGCCTAAGAATTCTTAACGGACTGCCAGGTACTAAAGAATTTTTCCTGTTTTCTTCTGAAGGTCCTATACTTCTGTGTTTTACATTGAAGTTGGTGATTCATTTTGAGTTAGTTTTTGTATAAAGTGCGATCATTAGGTTGGGATCCTTTTCTTTCCCTTTCTTCCTCCCTCCCTCCTCCTTTGTAGTTATGGATATGTAATTACTCCAGCACCACTTGCTGAAATTACTATTCTGCCTCCTTTGAACTGCTTTTCAAATTTTGTTAAAAATCTGGTGGGGCTAGCACCTGTGATGTCACACATCTATAATCCCAGCATCTTGAGAGGCTGAGATGAGGATCCTAAATTTGAGGCTGGCTCCAGCAGATTTGCAGGCTCTAAGCCACTTAATAAGACCCTATCTCAAAATAAAATATAAAGATGGGTGAGGATGTGACTCACTGGTTAAGTGCACCTGGGTTCAATTCCTGGTCCCACCCCCCAAAAAAAGTCTTTTGGGCATATTTGTGTAAGTCTATTTGGGGGTTCTCTGTTCTGTCCCATGCATCTATGTAATTACCCCCTCTGCCCAAACCACACTATCCTGATACTGTTGATGTCCATCAAACTGATTTATTCCTCTTACATAATTTTAATTTTTTAAAATTGTTTTAACAGTTCTAGTTCCTTTTCTTTTTCATATAAATTTAAGAATAATATTGTCTATATTTGCAAAAAATCCTACTGGGCTTTTTGATAGGAATTGCAGTAAGACTGTCTATTGATTTGGAGAGAATTGGCATCTTTACTATTTTGAGGCTTTTAATCCCTGAACGTGATATGTTTATTTATTTACCTCTTTTTTGATTTCTTTCATTAGCATGCTATATTTTATAGCATAAAAATGCAGTGCAAATGCTTTTAGATTTATGGCTAAATACTTCCTTCTTTCTTGGAGTTATTGTAAATGATATTGTACTTTCAATTTTGGCTTCCTCATTCTTATTCCTAATATATTGAAGTAGAATTGATTTCTGTGTATTGATCATGTATTTTGTAACCTTGCTGAACTCACTCACTACTTGGTTTTGAGGTGTTTTTGGATTTTTTCAGTGCTGGAACTCAGACCCAGGATTTCACATGTGCCAAGCAGTTGTTCTACTGCTAAGCTGTACCCCTAGCTCCAAGCCTTGGGATTTTTAGCATAAAGAATATTTTATTTACAAGTAGGGACACTTTTATTTTTTCCTTTCCCATCTGTATTCCAGTTATTCTTTTTTCTTATTGATCTATATGGGCTTCCAGCACTATGTTGAATATGAGTGTTAATAGTGAGTATTCTTGTTCATTCCTGATCTTAGAAAATGCTCAGTCTTCCACTGTTAGTATAATGTTAGTTGCAGGTATTATGTGGATGTTCCTTAACCAGTTGAGGAAGGTCCCCTTGTCTCAATTTGCTTTGGCTACCATAGCACAATATCACAAACTAGGTAGCTTAAGTAAGAGGGAGGACAGAGGGAGAAATATCAGGTGTCTCTATCTCTTCTTATAATTCTATTGCTTAGGAACCAAATCTTATGACCTCATTTAAATTAATTTTCACCTTAAAGGTCCTACCTCTAAATACAGGCACACTGGGGTTAGGACTTCAATAAACAAATGGGGGTGGGGATGATACAGTTCATTCCATAGCATCCTCTGTTCTTAAATTAGAGTTTTGTTGTTTTTTTCTAAAGAAAACATCACAAATGGCCATTGGATTTTGCCAACATGGTAATTTTTTGTTGATTAGAATTTTTCTTTCTTAGCCAGTTGAAATGATTGATTGCATTGATTGCATATATTGAGCCAGACTTGCATGTTGCAACAAACCACATCTAATCATGAAGTAGAAATCTTTTCATACTTTTTAATTCTATTGCTAAAATATTTTAAAAGAACTTTTGTATCTATATTCATGAACCATATTGGTGTGTAGATTTTTATTTTTATTTTTGAACTTGTTTTAGCTTTGGTATCTGACAGGACTGTTGTCAATGGGATTGGAAGTGTTTTCTCCTCTTCTGTTTTCTGGGAAGAGACTGTAAAATTGGTCTTCTTTAATTGTTAAACTTTTGGTGACTGCTTCAGTTAAACCATCTGGGCCTGGATGTCTCCTTTTTAGAGTGTTTTTAAACTAATAATTTAATTTTTAATCATGTCTACTCAAATTATGGTCTTTGTATTAGGTTTTGGAGGTTTATATTTTTCAAAGGCTTGGTCTGTGTTATCTAAGTTTTCAAATTTGTGTGTGTAGAGTTCTTCACAGCTTTATTCTTATCTTGATGGCTGTAGGGTCTTCACTCATATCCCTTGTTTCATTTCTGATATTGGTAAATTAAGTATTCTCTCTCTTTTTCTTTGTCAGTATTGCTAGATGTTTGTCAACTTTATTGACCATTTTAGAAAATCAACTTTTTGTTTCATCGATTTTTGTCTTGTTTTCTATGTTCAATTTCATTGGTTTCTGTTCTTTATTATTTCTCCTTTCTGCTTGCTTTAACTTTACTTTGTTCTTGTTTTTTAAGTTCTTAAAATAGGAACTTAGATTATTGACTATCAATTTGTGTAGAAACTTTGCCTTTTCTGTGATGTAAATGTGTCGAGGTCTGTTTTATGTTCCAGGATATGATCTATCCTGGTGAATGCTCTGTAGGCACTTGAAGAAAATGCCTATACTGCTCTTGCTAAGTGTTCAAAATATGTCAATTGGATCTTGTTAGATGATGTTTGTTGTTGAATTCTACATCCTTGCTTATTTTCTTTCTTTTTTTTTGGAACCAGGGATTGAACTTAGGGACACTCGGCCACGGAGTGACACCCGCAGCCCTATTTTGTATTTTATTTAGAGACAGGGTCTCACTGAGTTGCTTAGGGCCTCGCTAAGTTGCTGAGCCTGGCTTTGAACTCGAGATTCTCCTGACTCAGCCTCCCAAGTGGCTTGGATTACAGGTGCGCGCCACCACACCCGGACTTGCTAATTTTCTGTGCGGTGTTATATCAATTGCTGAGAGAGTGGTGTTAAAATCTCTACGTATAATCGTGGATTTGTCTATTTCTTCTTTTGATTTTATCAGTTTACTTCACACACTTTGCAGTGCTATTGTTTGGTTTATTCACATTCAGAATTACAATGTCTTTTGGTGGATTGACTCTTATTAGTATATAATGCTTCTATTTGTCTCCAGTTTTCTTTGCTATGTAGTCTACATTTTCTGATATTAGCATAGTGACTGTTGCTTTCCCTTGATAAATGTTTGCATGATATTTTTTTCCATCCCTACATTGTATATCTAACTCTATTACTATGTTGAAATGGCTTTATTGTATATAACATGTAGCTAGGTCGTGCTTAAACCCATTCTATCAATATCTGTCTTTTAAGAATTCCATGTTGAGATATCTAGTGTTCAGGGAGCATCTATTTGTGTAGTTTTTTTTTTTGTACCAGGGATTGTACCCAGGGGTACTTAACCACTGAGCCACATCCCCTTTTTCATATTTTATTTACATACAGGGTCTGGCTGAGTTGCTCAGGGCTTCACTAAGTTGCTGAGGCTGGCTTTGAACTCATGATCCTCCTGCCTTAGCCTCCCAAGCTGATGAGATTATAGGTGTGTGCCACTGTGCCCAGCCTATTCGTATAGGTTTTATTTTGGTGGTTGCTCCAGGCATTCAGTGCATGCACATAAGTTTATCGCGGTGTACTGGTGTCACACTTTACCAGTTTGAGTACAATGTAGAAAGCTTACCTCCCTTTGTGTCCTTTTGCTCCCACTTATTTCATAGCAGAATCATCTCAAATTTTTTCTCTCTATATATCTAGACTCCCATTAGACCATGCCAGAACTTTAGCTTTGATCATCAATATAGTGTAGAAAACTTGAGAGAACCTACTATCATTTTTGCATATACTGTTACTCTCAGTTCTTCTTTCCTGATGGTCCAAGTTTCTCATTTTAATGATTTTACTTCTTGTTTAGGAAGCTAACTTCTCACCATCCTTCTTTCCCTTCCCTTTCCTCCTCTTCTCCTCCTTCTCCTTTTTCTCCTTCTTTATTCTGGGGATTGAACCTGGTGTGCAGTACCATTGAGCTACACTCCCAGTCATTTGCATTTTTTTTTTAATTTTAAGAAGTGTCCATCCAAATTAACCAGGCTGGCCTCTGACTTGCAATCTTTCTGCCTCAGTCTTCCAAGTCAGGATTATGGGCACTGCCACTGTGCCTGGCTAGAGAATTCTCTTCAGCCATGTTTTAGGATAGGTGTATTCAGGACATACTTGTCTTGGTTTTCTTTCCTTTGAGACTGTGTTCATTTCTCCTATCCTGAAGGGTATTTTTTCTGAGTGTCGAATTCAAAGTTAACTGCTTTTCTATCAGCACTTGAAAAATGGTGTGCAACTTTCTGTCCTCCTCGATCTCTGAAAAGAAATACACTGGCATTCAAATCATTTCACCTTGTTATTGACTGAATATTTCTGTCCTCTGAAATTCATATTTTGAAGCTTAATCCCCCAATATAAAGATATTAGGAGGTGCCGTCTTTGGGAGGTAATTAAGTCATGGGGGTAGAGCTCCCAAGAATAAGATTAATGCCCTTATAAGAGCAGTCATTGGGGAGTTTCTCCTTTGAATTTCCACCATGTGAGGACACAGAAAGAAGATGGATATTTTCATACCAAGCAGAGAGCCTTCACCAGAACCCCCCATGATCATACCATCATCTTAGATTTCTCAGCCTCTAGATCTGTGAGAAATTAATATCTGTTAGTTAAGCCACATGGTTTGTTTAGTCTTAGAGCAACCTAAACCAACTGAGAAATATCACTACAGATGATTTAATATTTTTCTTTTAACTATTTAAAAAATTTTTTGTCTTTACTTTTATGAAGTTTAACAATGATGTGACTCAGCATGGATTTCTTTGAGTTAATCCTGCTTAGGATTTTCCCTGATTCTTGAATCCATAATTTTATATATTTCACCAAATTTGGGAATTTTTCATCCATTATTTCTTCCAATAATTTTTGGTCTCCTTTTTCTTGTCTCTTTCCTTCTGGAACTTCAGTGATATGAATTTTGATCTTTTTATTGCCCTACATGTTCTTGAGATTCTGCTCATTTTTTCTATTTCTCTCCATTTTTCAATTAGGCAATTTCTATTGTTTCCTATTTGAACTCATTCTTTCCTCTGTCACTTTCATTCTTCTCTTGTATCCAAATATTGAGTTTTAATTTTTTAAAAATTTTCAGTCATTGTATTTTGTGATTCTTAGAATTTAATTTGCTCATTCTTTGGTTTTCTATTTCTTTTTTTGTTTTGTTTTTTGGCAGTGCTGGGGATTGAACTCAGGGCCTTATGCTTGTGAGGCAAGCACTCTACCAACTGAGCTATATCCTCTGTCCTGGTCTTCTATTTCTTTATTCTATCTATTTTTTATTTGATTCAGTAATATTCATAATTGCTCTCCGAAGCATTTTTATGATGTTTGCTCTAAAATGTTTGTCAGATAATTGTAACCTTTCTGCCATATAAGTGGTGTCAACTGTTGATTGTCTTTTCTTATTTAAGTTGTGCTTGATTCTAAGTAAGACAAGTGATCTTTTAATGTATACTGGGCATTTAGAGTAAATTGAGATTTTTGGATCCCATTTAATTTTCATTTTGGCACACAATTCTCCTTTTGGAATGCAGTATGCATATCTAGGTTGTGGTGGATGTTGTGCTTTCCACTGGGCTCTGCTAAAACCATCCCTGCAAAAGCAGATTGCCAAATTAAACCACCTTGCACTGGTGTGTTGCCAACAGGTGAGGGTGGAAGTTCATCTTTCTACTGGACCCTGTTGACACTACCCTGTTTTGGACAACATTGTCCTACTAGCACAAACTCTCACTATTCTGTTCCACGTCTTACTAGGGCAGGACAAAAAATCCAGCTCCCTGCTTGATCTTGCTGACATGTGGGCTGAGGAGGGAGAAGTTTGTCCTTTTTTGTTTGATGGAGTAGGGCTAGGAATATTCCTATATATATAAACCACATATATATATGGTTTAAGATTCCACGAATGAGTGAGAACATGTGGTATTTGTCTTCTTTTTTATTTTTAGTTGTAGTGGGACACAGTACCTTTATTTAATTTATTTATGTATTTATTTATGTATTTATTTATTTATTTATTTATTTATTTATTTATTTATTTTTATGTGATGCTGAAGACCCATGCTAGGTAAATGCTTTACCATTGAGCCACAGTTCCATCCTGGTATTTGTCTTCTTTTGCTTTACAATGACTTTCAGTTCCATCCATGTAGCTTCAAATGTCAGGATTTGACTCTTTTTGTGGGCTGAGCAATATTCCCTTTTGCTTATGTACCACATTTTCCTTATCCATTCAGAAGAATAGGGTAGAAAATTGATTACCAGAGACTGTGAAGGGCAGGGAAAGGGAGATGAAATGATGTTAGATTAGAGGCACTGAAATATGATTAGAGAACAGGAATTAGTTCTGATTTTGTATAGCCCAGTAAGGTAACTATTGGTTATAACAATCTATGATACATTTCAAAATAACCAGAAAAGAGTACAATATTCACAACACATAAAACTGATTGACATTGGAAAAGATGGAAATGCTTATTACTCTAGTTTGATCCATTACATGTATCAAATTATCATACTGTAACCCATGAAGATGTACCAAATTATCTCAATTAAATAAAAATAAGCAAATAAAATAGTTTTGTCTTGCTATGTCAACATTTTCTCAGCCCTTTGGGGGAAAGATGGGAAAAGGCATTTTTGCTTCTTTGCTTTTTTACACACTGCCTTTCAGATGTTCCAGTTTGGAGTATCTCAAGTGCCATATTCAGAGTATATGAAAGGCAACATGGAAAACCCACAAACTCCCTGCCATATCGTACCTCAAGAGCCACAGTCCCCAGAAAGTCCTTCCCACCATTTTGAGCCTTCCTATAACTTGTTTTCTGTATTATGTACAGACAACTAATTGTCAGAGAGAGGACTAGAAGAAACAAGGTTATTCCATCATCATCAGACCTGGAAGTCTCCATATATTATTAGAATAATAGCAATAATAATAATAATAATTAATAATAGCAATAATAAGAACAATAAATCCATATTGATTGCTTTACTTCATGTCAAGTGCTCTTTATTCCCCAAACTTCCTGTATATATTTTATTCTATCCGTAAATTAATGCTGTGAAATAGGTACTGGCATGCCAATTTGATAAATCAGAAAACAGTCTCTGAGTTGAAATGACCTACATTTACACAAGTAGTGTGTAATCAACAGCAATCTGACTCTTGAGCCCCATCTCGAACTCCAATAAGGAAAGGCTCGTTGGATCTAAGAACAAGCAAGCTGCAGTGGAGACAGAAAAGAAAGTGAGATGTATTACTCCTAGAGAATGAGGAACTGTCAGCGAAGAGAACTGGCACAAACATTTCTTGAGTATCTCCTCTGGCACAAACACCATGTTGATCACTTGATGTACCATGCCATGAAGAAAGGCCTCCTAGAGGAGGTGGCATTGCATTAGGCCTTAAAGATAAGTGGGATTATCTTTAAAAATAAAGAGGTGAAAGAAATTATAGATAGATGGAACAGCATGAGACAAATCAGAGTCTGAGGAAAACACAGGGAGCTTAGAGAATGGTAACCTGTGCGCCCATCTGGAGGCTGAAACGCGGAGAGATGGAGTTACAGAAAAGGGCAGGGCCAAATCACACAGGGCCTTCATTGACAGGCACAGGAGTTGAGTGTATCTGAACAATAGGAAGCAAAGACAGTGCATCTTGGTCAGAAGTAAGGTCAAGAAGGTCTGTGGGCAGTTGCATGGCTCTCTTTTCACCTGTGGCTACTGGGAACTGCAATTTTGTTTAAAAGTTGAAGAATTTGCTGGCTGGATATATAACATCAAAATTTTGACTAGATCTCATATTTTCAGATTATTAAAAAAGGAAGACCAAACCTTGGGGATAATGGTGTTCCTTCAGAAATTGGTGTGGAAAAGGACTATGATGTCAGCTGGAGGATATCTAGTCATCCATGCTACTTAACTGAGTCCTACCCAAGAAGAATTTAGCTTAGCCCCAGACCAATCTATTTTATGCTGTCACACTAAGGGAGAGATAGACAGGGACTTCAAAGAACTCAAAGTCCACGTCCAAGCCTAAGGCTTCTCTTTAATCCAGAAAGAGTAAGGGAGTCACCTTCAACTCTGCCTCAAATCTTCTATCTCTTTGGTCAGGGATAGGTTTCCTCATATAGCCCAGCTAGTGTACATAGCAGGGGCTTGAAATAGGTTCCTTGAGTAGCTGATTGGCTATACCCCTCAGTCTGCCACCATGTGTTCCCATGTACAGTGCATTTCTGCATAATTTGACATCTCCCCCAAAGCTTGCCAGTCAGGGTTTCAAGCCCCACTCTCTAAAGCTGCTCATGAGAAAGGGACACTACTGGATGCAGCTGAGTTTCTGACTTTTGAGTTTTTCCTGCTTAACTACTAGGACTTCTAGCATATACCTTGAGGTATCTCTATTGGGAACCTTAGCTTACATGCCCACATGGTCCCAAGCCTCTGCTCTCATCCCTTTCATGCCCCCTAGTAAGAGCCCCTTTGGACTAATCAGGGGAACTGGTTTCCATTGGTGCTGAACTTGTCTAACTTACATTTATTTGTTTCTGTCCTCACCCATTATTCAGTCTCCAGAGGTGTTTGGTGCCATGCATGCTGGTCACCTGGGTGACTCCTGCATTTAGTCTTTAATAGGAACTCATCTGCAATTCCTGTGATCTTCAGTAGTAAAGTGTTCTTCAGTGCTGAGCTTGTAGAAGGGCAGTTCAGTCTTCAAGCCGACCATAGTAGCTATTCTGTGACCACCAGCTCCCAGCTGTAGTATAGTAGAATATATTCAGTTTAGGGTATCGGACAGATCTGGGTTTAAGTCACATCTTAGCACCTTATTTTCAGTGGGCCCTTAGTCAATCACTATACCCCTGTTTCTCTGAGTGTGGTTCTCAAAGAGGACCACAAACAACATGGTATTGTGGGACTCTACTAGGTCTCTCCTGGTAGGAGCCCCACACCTTACTGGGCCACTCAGCATAGAGAACCTGATGGAAAACACATCAGTTACCAGTGAGGACTTGTTCTACCCTCACCTCTAGAAACCAGCAGAATTGAGTACCATGCTAATGGAACCATCTAGCATATGCTCTGCATAGTATGAAGTAGATTTCATCAAAAATTTAGCACCATGCACTGTGTCCATCTGTTACCAGTTTAGACACTGTGGATAGTTCAGCTAGCAGAGAGATCCAGATTCCCTTTTGCCATCCTAGAGGGCTAGAAAGGTGTATGGGGAAGGGGCTACTGCTATGCTTTGCTGGGAAGCAGAGCAAAATGAGAAGGGAGGTGGAGGCTGGAGGAGGCTGCATTACTTTAGAGATGAGGCCCACTGGGCCTCCAGACCTAGAGAGCAAGGCGAGTCAAGTCACAGTCCCTCACTGTCCCCCAGTGTAAAGCCTCACCAGACCCCTCTTTAAGAAAAACCATCTTTCTTGTGAGTCAAACAGGAAGAAAATCCATCATTCTAAAAGAACAGCAGAAATTTCCTGAAGGAGCAGAAATGAAATCTGGATGGGAAGAGATTTTAGCAGATCTGATATGGGCTTTTTAATCTGCTAGCTGATATCTCTAAACTAATTTCCAAACAAAGAGAACAAAGAGCCAGCTGGGCCTCTGGAGACACTCATATTTTCTAACTGAAAAGTGCATCAGGTTGGATGACAGTAAACAGACCCACACCCGTAGCATTGTCCTCTGAGAGAGGCGCACACGAGGGGCAGGCCGGTAGAGTAGGGCAGAATGGAGCCCCAAGACAAGGACCGGCGGAGGGGGGGACCAATGGCAGTAGTGAAACTACCTTGCATTTTTTGCCTTTAAGAGTTACTTATTGTCTAAATGCTAGTTCCCCAGCCTTTCTGGATTCAAACTCATAGGTCTAACACCCAGTAACAGGGCTGAGATGTCTGAAGATCTGGAAATGAACATTTTGGGGGACTGAAAGTTCTGTGCCTGTGGGGTTCGGAAGTCCCATGGCAATTGAGGGCCATCTAAGGGCAACCAGCAAAGTACAGCTCAAGATGTACATAGGGATAGTGCTGCCCTTTCTTTCTCTAGAAGCTCAACCCAAAGTATAGCTACAGTATTTGCAGAAACTCTTAACATTTACTCCAATACTTCTGCTAGGTATTTTGCTTCCTCCAGCTTGTATTGCATATTACAGCCAAAGTGTGACAAACACATTGTATTGACAATGTTACTTCTCTCCTCCAAATCCATCCATAAGTTCCCATCATTCTCAAGACAAATTCTTTGTCCCTTAGAACGACCAACAAAACCCTGCAACATCTTGGCCCTTACGGCTTGCCACTACCTGCCCACAAACCCCTTTAGTCATTTGACTCCCACTCTTTCTTTATGAATCTTCATGTGTTTTCCACCACACTGCTGAGTGTGTCCTCCATCTCTGTGCCAGGCAAAGATGGATCCAGACGTAAATGTACCTAGTTGTTGCCCTAAGACTTCACAGTCTAATAAGACACTCAGAACAGCTCTATGGAATCGACCTCATGGACCATGTGTCTGTGTGGACACAGATTGAGTGGTACAGGAAACAAAGCCCATTACGTGCTTATGTAACCAAGAGCTTGCTCTTCACATTGCCTCTTTAGCCCAACGGGCTTAGGAACTCATTGACACACATGACATTTAGATCCCTGGAACCTGGACTCTCTGGGCCCTGGGAGTGTCCCACATAAGAGGCCTGCTATCATGATCTGTGAGGTGAACTCAACTAGGAAGGCATTATGAATGAAGCCTTGTGGACATCCAGTTGCTTTCCATCCTGGGAGGGAACCACGGTCAGGCCCTGTTTGCCAACCAATGTGCTGGGTGTAGTGTTGTTGATGTTTCCGACAGCCTTTCCTTTCCTCTCAGTACTTGGTCAGCATTGGATTGAGGAATCTTCTCTCTTTCATGAATAAAAGTCCCTTGAGTCCTGACCCCATGTCTTCTACCTCTCTTAGCCTATGGGACTTAGCCCAATGCTGACCCTTGATCAAGCACTTCATTTAACTGCAAACTGACCCCAGTCATTGGAATCAATTGCCACTAGTTACCAGGCCAAAGTGAATGGGACATATTTGTTAAGGGGAAATAATTACTCCATTTTGGGGCACCACACAAAGTCAGCCACATCCTAACACATTTGACCCCAAGCCGAACTCACCAACTCAGCCCCTGGCAGAAGTGTACCTGTGAAGATTGGTGAATCCTGAAACATAGAGGTGGTCAAAATTGATTTTAGAAGTAGTCATATGAATACTTTTTCAATTTGCTTTGAAACTCTTAGTGTCTTAACTCTAAGGTGTAGGTCAAAAAAATTGTTTTTCTTTCTCAATTTGGGACCAATGAGGGAAAACACGTCCCTTTGAAGAGAAATTGTTTTCTTTTTCCTGATGATGAAAACTCAGGAGTCTTATGTATTTTTTCTGTTTTTTTCCTGGCTGTCAGTAAAGTGCTGGATAAATGTTATGTTTAGTCCACAAATGATGTTATTACTTGGAATTATAAGAATTTTTCTTCCTTTTCCTAGTAATTCTTCATTTTTTCTTATTGTTTCAATTTTATTAACTTAGGACTCTATCAATGCCCACTCTATCAATAATATATAGAGTTAGGGTTGAAATATACAAATGTTATTTTGAGTGATTTTTTTCTAAAACAACAGTAATAACTCACCTGTGTGGCTGGATTACAGAATGTTGTCTCGTACACCAATTCTAATAGTATAGGTGCTCAGAGAGGGATTCCAGGGAGTCTCCTAAAAGATATGACTGGCTGACTGAGCCACTGTGCAGGCCTGTAGCATTGGACCAAATCCCTCTTCCTTTCCTCAACTCAAGAGAAGGGATAAGACTGGCCCAAGGTCATAGCCCAAGGTGATATCAGAATTGGAATGAGTATCTCTTGACTTAATTACTACTATATCTCATCAAAGCCCACTTGGTCTTCAGTTTTTCAAAAGGGGAAACTGAGGCCCAGAGAAAGCATGCAGCTAACGGTAACTTCCATTGGCCACAGAATTCTTGAGGTCACCAAGAAAGTTTAATTTCTTCATCTAACCCAGTTATAGCATTGGCGCATGTATTGTTAGGTGGGAGGAGGGAATACATTCTGTTCTGTAGCAGAGCTTGCAGTAGTTTCACTGTGTAAATGCAAACATGGTTTAAACTACAAAATAGCCAAATCTGTGGTCTAGTGAAGTGGTTATAGCAGCCAGATACAAGCAGGGAATTCTGGAAGAGTATAACAACCAGATTGAAGGCTACAATTTAAACGACATGGGAGCCACCACCTGAATCAGTCTTCTTGTCTGTTTTGGTACTCACCAAAAAACATTCCAGATTGCCTTTCCATCCACTTTAGAGTCTGTCGCATCCCATGCTTATCTAATCAGATGCCATTCACCCCTACCAATGGCACCCTGAGCATTGCAGTAGGCTGTGCCAACACTCATCTATCCTAGTACGGGGTGACAGACTTCAGCAACATAGCCTAAACACTTTCTGAGATTCTAGGCTAGACTCTTTCAAAGGAACAAATGTCCTCCCCAGTGTCCTTGTTCTAATACTTGCTGAAGAGTACTTAAGTCCTGTGGAAGGGCCCAAGTAGAGTGAAAGATACCAACAAAATGGGAATGGACTCTGCCACTGGAAAATGGAGACTCTGTAATTACTCCATTAGAATTCAAGAAATAAAATATATTTCCGGTGATTAACTGGGTCTATTTATAGACCATGAGGCCTGAACTGTGATATTTATAGAATGTCATTGCATTTAGCAGTAATAGCACAATTACATGTTTATGAAGTAATGGTTTTGCAATTTTTCCTAGAATTCTCTGACATTTAGATCTGGAAATTTTACATTTTAACAAGCAAGAACAGCAGCTATTTATTTAAGGATGAACAGCAGAAATTGTCTTCTCTGTAACTCCTTTCACTCCAAGAGACTGAAACCCCCCAATTCATCTTGCTTTTACATAAGAAATGAGATGATGTATAACAAATTATATACCTATTTTTGTAGAGCTCTGATTCCCTTTTTAAATAGTGCCTTTCATTGCTTGTGATTTCTATAACCTGGAGTCTTCCTTGGGATTTTATGTGATATGTTTCTCTTCTTTCCCTAATGACCTAAGTCAGGCCAAAAGGCTAAGACATATGTGCTCAATATCCAAAATAATATAGTGGAAGTGAAATGAGGCCTCATGCCAAAGAGTCCCCCTTCTTTCTAACTTGCAATTTCAGACAAGGTTTGGAGAGGTGGAAATTCTCTTTGGATTATTGATCACAGCAGTAAATCAGCACAGCCTGTTGGATGGGTCCAGGTCAGGTGCTAGAAACATTTTTAAGACTGAGTGCTGACCCTCACAATCCTTTTATCTTCTAATTTGGAGGTGGATATTTTTCACATACGGTTACTGAACCATAACTCATAGCTCCTTGACTTTATGGGTATAGCTCTTGGTGCTAGAAGATGGGTCTTCAGTGGCCTGGTAGCATTTGCTCACTTCACTGGTGTAAATACTCACATCATGGCTGATTTTAAAGTACCGACATGCTGTCAACTGTCCATTTACTTCAAAATTTTAATGATTATCTTTGAGAACTGGTGGAGACTAGCTCTGGTATTCCACTCCCTGGGGCCAAATGACGAAAGAGAACTTGCACCAGGCTTGGGGGCAGGAATTCCGGGCCCAGGAACAGTTCTATTGGAGCTAGAATCCTTGGACCACCCTTCACCTATTCCATTTTGAGCCTCAATTTTCCTAGCTATCAAATGATAAGAATATATTGTGTTCTGCCTGCTCTCCAAGGCCTGGGATGTCAACAACCAGTGGTCATGGGTTGGAGTTCTAGCTCAGTGGTAGAGTGCTTGCCTAGCACATATGAGGCACTGGGTTTGATCCAAAGCAACACATACATGTGAATAAATAAAATAAAGGTATTGTGTCCTTCTATGACTAAATTTTTTTTAAAAAGAACCAGTGGCCAGAAAAGTGCTTAGAAAACATGATAGCGGGGGCTGGGGCTATAGCTCAGTGTTAGAGCATTTGCATAGCATGCTTGAGGCCCTGAATTTCATCTCAAACACCAAAAGGAAAAGAAGAAAAAGAAAAGAACCCAGGGAAAGTTAGAAATACATGTTTCAACAGTTGATCCTGGGTTGAGGCACAGAACTTAAATATTCCCTTTCCTTGGCCTCTCCCTACATCACCTAAAGTGGAACACCACTTTGCATCCTTGTTTTTGCTAACTGACCCACCAATTCACTTTGCCTTTGCCCAGGAACTAACGTGTGCATCCTGACAAATTCCTGCTTCGTAATTAGAAAACTGAAGTTTTACGATGGCAATGCATTCTGGGTCCCTGGACAGAGCATCTGGCCCATGGACTGAATGCTGCCTACATTTGCCATGGGGCAAGCCTGTCATTGCTTGGACCTCACATGAGGATGGATTGATGGTCCTGGCAAAGTACTGTCTGTCTCCATTCCTGGACACTTGGTGTTGGTTACTGGACGTCTACTCCAGGAGATCCCACACACAGGCACTTCACATGGAGCAAGGTTCTCTGAGACCTGTTTCTCCTCCAGTGCTTGTCATCTCAGCAAATAGTCCCTCATCTGTCCTGTTACCTAAGTTGGAAACCTTGGAGGCATCCCTGATCTCTTTCTTCCTTGTTTCCCACAGTCAACAAGTCACAAGATTTGTCCATTCTGCCTCTTCCTGCCTAGGGTCTGTCTCTTGTTTTCCAAGCCCACTGTCTCCACTATAATTCAGACCATCACAATCCCTGGCCTACAGTCAGCTTCTGACTGGTCCTTTGCCCATGGTCTGTCTTTCTATAATGCATCCTCCACAGTTCTAAGTTGAACATTCTCTTTTTACTCCTGGCGTAAAACACTTCTAGGGCTTTTTAATGCCCTTAACTCCCTGAGAAATTGCTTCTGGGTCTATGTTTTCAACAAACATTTCTACACTCCTTCATGGGCCTCACATCTTTGTCTCCTACTCTCAGAGTCAGGATCTATATCACCATTTGTACCATAGATATCTTCCCTGGATTTTCTACAGATTCCTCCACCCAATCTGTCCCAAACTGAATGTATCACCTCCCTCCCCCTTCCTCAGGCCTCTGCCTTTTGTGGAGTCCCCACTATCTTAACATGAAGTATCACGTACCACTAGCCATCCAGTAGGTCAAGCCAAAAACTTGAAAGCCACTGTTAGCTACTATCTTTCACTCATTTGCTGCTTTTCAGTCTATGTCCCCAACATGCCCAGAATCCACCCACTTCTCTCCACCTCCACTGCTACAACCCTGTTCGAACCCATCACCATTTTTGCCTGAATTATTGCTAGATCTCCCCAATTCTCATTGTGTCCTTTGTAGCTGCTTGTGTGCTCTTAAAACATAGATCTAATGCTACTTTTGCTTAAAAAATATTCAAGAGTGTTCCATTACCTATGTGATAAAGGAATTTGCATACATTAGCTCCATTCTTTCTAACAACCAAGGCAAGTAGCTATTATCCCAGGAAACTGATTCTCAGGAAGGAAACAATAGCCATGTCAGGGTGTGAATTCAGCTCTGCTTGGTTCTAAAGCCCATTTTCTCTCCCAATAGCACATGGACTGGGAGCAGTAGGCATGTGAGTTTTGTAAAATTATTTCTTAACTGCATTCAATCTGCCACATCCCTCAGTATTCCTGTCACATATGCATCTCTCAGTTTGGACAGCCATGAACTCCAAGACTTGGGAGACCATATATCTGCTTGTTTATTCTCCTTGAGGCCTATTTGCAGCTTCTGCTAATATTGAGGCATCAACCTTTCATAATGTAACATGAGTGCATGAATAGAAAATGCACAGTCAGGGAGATAACTTCTCTTGGGCTCACTAACCAAATGGAAAGATAACTTATTCCTTGCTTCCTTCCATCCCTGGGTGGTTGGGTCAGTCAAAGAAAAAGTGAACATGAACATGCTTTGCAAATCATGGAATGCTCCATACCTGGGCATGTGGACTAACTAAGTAGAGCCCACTTTAAAAGTATACCTTTATTTTATTTATTTATTTTTAAGTGGTGCTGAGAGTCCAACACAGTGCCTCACACATGCAAGGTAAGTGCTCCACTGAGCTACAACTGCAGCCCTGAGAATGTTCTTATTTTCCTGTTGCCATTGGGTAAACAAGAAGCAGCCCCCCTATAGCCAGAAAGAAATGCAAGTCTCTAGCTGTGTGGTGAAGCTGTCCCTTCTCACCTGATGCATGTTAACTTAGAAAGGCTATGGGCCTGGTAGGCTGTTTCACTAATCATTTTTTTTCCCTAAACCTCAAACTACAAGCTCAGGGCAGGGCCACTTCCCTGATGCATGCTCCAGGTAAACAGTGGTCATCTCTGACCTTGAAACCTTACTGCTCCTGGGTAGATGCAGCTCTAGAGCCCTGGGTAGGAAGCAGATTGACCTGAATTCTAATCCCATCTCCATCTTGCACCAATTGTGCAGCCTGGACTATTTAGCCACCCAGCATTTCAGCTTTACCCATGAAATAGATGTAAAAATTATGTTGGAATGGGGAGAGTTTTGGCTTCAGATTAAATAACTGAGAATCATTTCAATATGTGATGATTAGGAACCCACTATGTCAGCCATGGAACCAGGTAATAATCACAGGCATTGGCTGGGTTCTTCTTCTGTGACAGACGCTTCATGTGTCCTCACTGGTGTTAAGAGGAGGCACTACGGATATCCCATGTTATGTGTTAAAAAAGGAAACTGAGTCTCCAGGAGTTGAGGTGACTTGCCCAAAGTCACACAGTGAACAAGGGGAAGAGTGGGACCAGAGCCTCTATCCACACTGTCTGTTTCTGCGTCTGTACAACCCCATGGGACCATGGGAGGTACAAATTTGCCAGATCCCAACCACCATGGCCTCCTGCCAGCTTAGTGAGAAATCTGGCAGCATCTCCATGACAAGCCTATGTGTAGCTCAATGGAGAGAGCTATGTGATCTTTCATGACACTCTTGAGGACCATGGGTAGACTTCTGGATGGCTCCTTGCCATCCCTTTCTCCCATGGCTCCATTCTTAGGGTTCCATGTGGGATTCTCAGTAGTAGCTAAAGATTCTGAGGCAGGCTCTACCCAGCCCATCCCCAGCCTCACTCCTGGCTGCCGCCTGGCAGAGCTGATGTCCAACTTGGTGTTAATGATTAACGTGCAGCAGTGGGATCGCAGAGTTGCCGAGAGTCCTGTGTCCAAGAATGAACCGCATTGCTAAATCAGTGAAGACAGTTGCCAAGGTAACCCCCATGTAATCTATTTAACCGGCTCCCCAAACACCAATCAAGGTCAGATAACGCACTTGAGCACCATATGAACACACTCAGACGGCATCAAGCTTTGTAGCAAGACAGCAGGGAAGGAAGAAACCTCATTAGGAAGAAGGATAAAAAGCACCCTAAATTTCATTTTGAAAAGTGTTAATTGGGAATGCAGTAGAATTGGGTGGGGGCAAAGCCCACTACTCAGGGGCATGTCCTGGCCACAGAGGAAGTTATGGGGGGTGCGGACACTCGTTAAGATCTGCCACAATCTTCCTACTCAGGATCAAAACAAAAGATATCACTGGACTAAATTATTTATTTCATTGTGTTTATTAATGTCAAGGTTTGTATTTACATTTTAGCCTAACAGAGTGGTTTTTGCTCCCTTTAGGGCCCCCCTTCCCTGCTTTGTCCATTCAACCAGTAGTCCCCTCCCCGGCATTTCCCAATAGTCCTATTTCTTGGAAGATTTTGAGGAGCAATTGAAATTGCATTTCCTTTCCCCTCACCCTGCCAGCCTCTTTAGAGAATAGCCAGGGGGAAAAGACCGTTTTGCAGAACTGCTGTCTCATGCATCTTGTTTCCTGTTGCTAAGGTGTTCATAGTAAAGATCCTGGACAGAAGGTAGGGAGGGAAAAGCTGAGACATGGGGTAGAGGTTGGGCTCTCCATCTCCAGAGGAAACTCCCAACAGCAGGCTATAGACATGCTGGTCAGTTCTGTCTTAAACTGGCACCAGGACCAGAAGAATAAAAGTAGTTGTACACGAAGGACTACCCTGAATCAAATCTCCAGGCTGTCTGGGGACCTCTCCAGAGTCTCTGATCTATTATAGCATCAGGGTCCCTGCCTCACTCACTGATCTTCCAGTCTTCTTCCCATTCTTCGCCCAATCCATCATGGTAAGCTTCTCTTGTACAATCTTCAACATGGGTCTGGGCCCACACGAGCGTTCATGGAAATGATACTGAATTCATTGGTCCACCTACTCACAGAGCATATCAAGAAACCTGACTTCCAACATCCTGGCTTTTAGTTTATCTTCCAGCTTCCAGTCTTTCTCTGTAGAAGACAAAAACATCTGGCCCACTAGCCATGGGGGTACTTGATGTGTTCATCAAACACTTTCTTTGAAGGAAAGAATCATTTAAAAATATCAGAGGTGCAGCCCAGATTGTCTAGGTGCAGTCTAGATTTGCCAAATTTGTGTTTTGGACACTCATTTTCAAGCATGATTAACTCAAGAAACTCCATGTGGAGACTCTGAGAACTGAAAGAGCTCTTAGCACTAGTGATTTCATCAGAAAATTAATAGCTCATGCCTGGATTTGATCCTATCTGGCAGAATGCTCATGCCACTCACAGTTCATCATAGAAAGTTTTCCCAGATGAACTGAAATATCCTAAGGGGGAATAATGTTGCCTTATGAAAACATGTGAGATATATATATATATATATATATATATATATATATATATATATATATAATTTTTTTTTGCAGTGCTAGGGATTGAACCCAGGGCCTTATGCTCGCAAGGCAGGCACTCTACCAACTGAGTTATGTCCCCAGCCTGTGATGTATTCTTGAGAAATTTGAGCCATGTCTGGGTCATCTGTCTTGAACATAGGAAAAGAGGCCATAAAGCACAGGACAGTCTTGATGAGGGATACTCATGTAGCATGTAGGTTGTCAGTGAATGCTTCAGAAGACCCATCAATTGCAGATGTAGACATAGGAGGTGCTGGAGAACAGGGAGATAAGAAGAGAAGTGAATTTTGCAGCTCCTCCCCCCCAAAAATGCACACATACGGAGACACAGTCAAGATCCTGGGCCAATAGCTTTAGATTAGACTGTCTTTCAACAAAAATACATATAATCAGGTACTTTAGATTTGACCAATGAATTACATTTGAGATTCATCACCTACTTTATAATGGCTGTGGTTGTACTTAACATGCACTAATACTAGGAAGTCATTGTTCTCAACCTTTTAGCTTCAGCATCAACCTAGCAGCTTGCTAAGCACTAAAGAATTTTGCAAAGGAAGATGCATGTAGTGGGTGGGCAGGCCGTTCTCTTCAAAACTTTCCAGATCAAGGGTTCAAGGGCGAATTTTGGTGGAATTGCTTTCAGAATGGGCAGGATCATGGTGGCCATTTTCTAGGAAGTTCCCCAAAGGAATTACTGCTACTTGATTGAGGAGAAACATATGAAAGACCCTTCACCTCTTAACTCAGCATTGTTCTTTCCTAGGGTCACTCTGTATTCCTCCTTCTCAGCCAGGGCCAAGCTGTAGAAGGAGACTGAGAGGCAGGTGAAGGTGTATGAGTCCCTGCTCCCACCTTTTCTCTTGACTGTGACTGGACTTCTCTCCTCCTAGTATTGAATTCCTTGTATAAAATGATTCCATTTTGGAGGAACCCAAACACCCATTGATGAATGGCTGGATAAGCAAAATATGGTCTAGTAAAACAATACTACCAAGAAATGCTACATAAAACTGTATAGCAGCTCCTCAAAAGTAAAACATAACATTACTCTATGACCCAGCAATTCCATTCCTAGGTTTCTATCCCACAGAAATGAAAACAGATATTCAAATGAAACTTGTGTATGTATATCCATGCCAACACTATCTGCAATTGCCAAAAGGCAGAAGCAACTCAAAAGTCCATCCACAAATAAAAGCATAAACAAAATATGGCATACACATATAATGGAATATTATTTAGCCTTAAAAAGGAATGAAATTATGACAATACTAAAACATGGATGACCCTGGGGACATTATGCTTAGTGAAATGAAGCAGCCACAAAAGGACAAATACTGTATCATTCCATTTATATAAGGTTTATACAGTAGTCCAGTCTATAGAGACAGAAAGTAAAATGGTGGCTACCAGGTGCTGGTGGAGAGGAAATAGGAAGTTAGTATTTAATGGGACAGTTTTGGTTTGGGATTATTGTGGAAGGATGGTGGTGATGAATGCACAACAATGTACTCAATACCACTGAACTGTCCACTAAAAAATGGTTGAAGTGGCAAATACATACATAGAGCATGTATTTTAGCACAATAAACAATTTTAAAGAAAGAGCCCATCTTGGGCCTGCTTTCCAGCAGGAAGAAGGAATTCACAAATCAAATCTCATCTAGGTCAACCCCCTGCATACTCACTTCAGTTAGGGACCAATTTTTTTCTGAAACACTTTGAACAGGGCCCGAAAGCACTCTTCTGTGTTAGTGAGAGGTTTTAATGATTTCTGGGCCGGGTAAAATGGGAGTGCTCAGATAAGAGCTGCATAAGTGGGCTCCTCATCATAGATTAGAAACAAAAACAAGTAAATAGGCTGGCCCACAGTAAGGCTTGGCTGTATCCTCAATATGTCCTCCCCATGTAAAGGAGTAGTGGCAAGAAGGAATGAGGACTCCCCCAGAGAGGAGTTCTAAAAGTTTGAGCTGGAAGGGCTCTCCACAACATTTAGGCTGTGCCCCTCTATGAACAGTTAGGAAAGCTGAGAGCATGCCCAAGACTATGTCCGTAATGAACTCAGGATCAGTATACCTCGGGTTTGGTTGAGTTTGAGGACCTTTCCAGAAGTGGGGCTTTTGGGAAGTGGTCAGTTTATGAGGATGCTAACTTCATTGACGGATGAATCCACTGATAGATTCCTAAACTGAATGAACTACTGGGAAGTGGTGGAGGCTGTGAGGGGCAGGATCTAGTACATGCTCACATTTGTGATATATTTTTGTCCCTGGACCCTTTCCCCATCTGCTTCCTGGTGACCATGAGCTGAGCAGCCTTTCTCCACCACATTCTTTAACTATGATGCTCTGCTTCATCTCAGGCCCAAAGCAATGGAGCCAGTCAATCATGGACTGAAATCTCAAACCATGAGCTGAAAAAACATTTCCTCCTCTAAGTAGTTTTTCTCAGGTATTTTGTCACATTGATGAAAAGCTGACTAACACAGAGATCTATCGCGAATCCCTGCCCGCAGAGAGACGTGACACGTAGGCTGGTCAGAAGCTTTATTTGCGCGATGGCCATCTTGTTACAGGATCTTCCCTCTTCTCCCTCCCCCCAGGGAAGTAGCGGGTATATATGTGCAGGAGCAACCAATCAGGGAGCTGTCCACGAGGTTAGCTCGTGGACTGCAAGCTGCACGGAGCCCAGGCACTCAGTGATCACGCACTGAGCATGCAGAAGTCTTGGCCAATGGCAAAGACTTCCGCATTAGGATGGGCCCCAGGCACCCTGACAGGCCAGCGTGGCAGGTGAGACGTGAGGAGGGGGTCTGGGCCGGCCCGCCTCCTCACGTGCCCTCGGGGGTGGCCTGACACGGACATCCTGTGGGCAAACCCACCCACCTTCCGGAAGGTGGGGGGGGCGGGAGCTGTCCACGTCAGCATGGCTCGTTGTGGCTGTGCAGCAGCTGTCCAGCCGCTATGCCGCCACCTCTTCGGCCCGGAGGCACCTCCATGGGAGGGGCCGGGCGCGCGCCTTTGTTCCGGGCCGCGGGAGTCGCCAGCCCCCCGATCGCGCCGCCTGCCCCGGCCAGTGGGCACCCCGACAGAGATCAAGTTCAAAGAGACCTTAGAAAGCAATGCTTAGAAGTTGGAAAAGGGCCAAAAGATGCAGATCCCTGGACGTCACCAAGGTTAGTTCCAAACTTAAATTTCTTTTTAAAATTGATTTATAATTATACATAACAGTGGAATTCATTGTGATATATTCATACATATGCATAACATAATTTGGTCAATTTCATTCCTTGGTACCTTCCATTTTTCTACCCTCTTACCTCACTGGCATTTCTTTGATAGGAGTCATGTTTTTTGTTTTGTTTATTGTATTTTTTAAAAAATCAGGTATAAATCACACAGCTTAGAATTATTCCCTCGAAAATGTACAAGTTTTACTATATTCACAAGTTTGTATAACAACTATATTCTAGAACATTTCTGTCACCCCCAAAAAGAGCTCTACACCCAATAGCAGGCACTCCCCATTTCCCCTCCATCCCCAGCCACTGACATGCTTTCATTTGCCTGCTGTGGAGATTTTATATAAGTGGAATTATATAACATGTGGTGTTTTAGTCTGACTTCTTTTACTTAGCATAATGATTTTATGTTCATCTGTGTTATAGTGTGTATCAGCACTTAATTCTTTTTATGGCTGAATGATAGTCTACCCTGTGGATATATTACATTTTGTTTATTCATCTGTTGATGAAAATTGTCATTACTTCCACTTTTTACTATTATGAATAATTGCGCTATAAACATTTGTGTACATGTTTTGTGTGGATTATTTACAGTTCTTTTGCATATATACCTAGGAGTGGAATTTTCTGTTCATACAATAGATTCCATGTTTAATGTTTTGAAGAACTGTCAGATTGTTTTCCAATGCGACTACACCATTTTACATTCCTACCAGATATGTATCAGGGTTCTGAATTCTTCACATTCTCATAGCACTTGTTGTTTTCTTTTCTAAAATTATAGCCATCTTAGTGAGTATGAAGTGTGATCTCACTGTGGTTTTATTGGCATTTTCATTTCCCTAATGATTAGTGGTATTCTACATTTATTCACATGTTCATTGGTATGTTAGTCAGATTTTCATCACTGTGACTGAAATACCTGAGAAGAACAACTTAAAGAAAGAAAATATCATTTTGTGCTCACAGTTTCAGAGGTCTCAGTCCAGAGACAGTTGATTCCATTGTTCTGGGCTGAAGTGAGACAGAACATCATGACAGAAGGGCTTCAAGGAGGAAAGCTTCTCAGTTCATGAGAGAGAAGGGGGGACTATGGTGAAGGGGAGAGAGAGAGAGGAGCCAGGAACAAAATACAATACCCAATGCCATGCCCCCAGTGACCTACTTCCTCCAGTCATGCATGTCCCACCTGCCTACAGTGTCCACTGGTGACATGACAACTCTCATAATCAACTATTTTGCCTCTGAACATTCCTGCATTGCTCAACTCTGCAAGAGTTTTTCAGGGGACATTAAAGATCCAAACCATAACCATTAGACATGTGTACATCTTCTCTGGAGAAATGTCTATTTGGGTCTTTTGCCCATTAACAGTTAGGTCTTTTGTCTTTTATTGTTGAGTTGTAAGAGTTTTATATATTCTGGATCCAAGTCCTCTATCAAATAACTGATTTGCAAATATTTTATGCTACTAAGTTATTATTGGTTCCAGAGCATCAGACCTGGGAGAATCTTCTGGGATCACCAACTGCTTCAGAGTTTTCCAATTTTCAGGTTTCATATGCTTGCTATTGATTATTGCAAATTTTCTTTAGTTTGACTCACTATTTTTACTTATTTTTATTTTAATAGGAAAAGTCTCATCATTATATAGCTGAAATAAACATCTCATCATAAAATGATCACAATGAAAATTAAATCATGATATTAAATTCAAGTGAGGACTTGGTGTCTGACTGGCTCATGCCCGAGACATTTCTCTTTGATCAAATGGGGATGAGAAAAGTTTAGTAGAGTGTTCCACACAAGTAGCATGGACCCAAGGCAGAGTTCTTGCTGTTATCAGAAGATTGAAAAGCAGCTAACCAGAGACTGACATTCTCACACTATGTCTTGTTGACCATTAACCCTATACTTTCTTGCCACCTAAAGCCTATCACCAGTATGCATCGCCAAATCTGACAATTCATTCTCTTACCTAACTTCATTGTACCTTCAGGGGAAAAAAAGTGAGTCAAGGACTTGTCTCAATCCATTGTCAGAGTCAGACTATTGCCAGGCCAAACCACAGTCTGTGTCCCAAACCAGTCCCTTTCCTTGATGGTAGAGCAAATATTTTGAAAGATAAACAATCACTTAAGTCCCTTCAACTCAACTCCTACCTTCCTAGGTATCTATGCAAGACTTCAATCTAAAAAGCAAATGGATTGCAAATATCCTCTATATTAACTGTAACTTTCCAAGAACCTTATTGCAGTGTTGCTGTGGGATTCTTAGAAGTGAATTCATTTTCCAGTCCTCAATTGTAGGAGGTGGGTACTATAGAGCTTGGGGCATACAGAACTGGGCAGTACTAGCCATAAACCTGGTGGATGGGACATTGCTCTTGAAGCAAAGCAAGGGCCTTGGAGGTGCTCCCTCCTGGCTGGAAGTCACTTCCCAGAGGATGGCCAACTGTTGAAAGTAAACACTCAGGACAGGGAAGAGTTCTAGGATCAGATTATGACACTTGCTCACTGCTTTTCTTTTGGATGCTTCAGATGATTCTGAAGTCCAATCTGGGACACCCGAATGCCTGCAACTATCTGCCTGCAGCTCTCTCTGGCACAGGCAAGTCCTCCAGTGTGATCACCCCTCTCAGAACTTAAAACTGAAGGATTTGCCCACTGCTGTTCCAAGGTCCCAGAGAGAGGCCCTAGGGCTACTGTAGCCCTTTCTTCCCCAGCAGAAGCAAGTGACCTCACACCATTCTGTTGAGGTAAGTCCCACCCACAGGGAGCCCTTCACCCAGGTAGTTCTTGCTTCTTCATTGGAGTTAGAAGCTCCTGTAGCCAAACCCAGTGGCCTGTTAGATTAATTCATCTTTGTTTGCTGAAATAAAATAATGTGACATTTGAGGCAAAGTACTTTATTTTTTTGTGCTAGTGCTCCCTCCATTCTTGATCCCCTGTACCTGAATGTTCCTACAAGAATACTGGCTGCTGTCACAGCAACCAGGTGGAATCAGGACACAAACTTATGACAAAAGCAATTGGGCTCTTTAATATTTTTAGTCAAAAGCACTCTCCTCAATCTGCTGTAAAAATACATGAAAACAAAACAAAGCAAGCATCCTGGAGGCAGCCACCTTCAACAAACAACCTGAGTCTGAAACACAGTAGCAATTATATTTTTCACACAGAGTATGAGCTACCTTGTTTATCTCTCCATTTTTGAAAGCCTTACCCCCTGAGACTTTACAAATTAGATTTCAATTTAAATTAAACCTCATTCAAAACACATGCATTCAATCATAACAAAGCCCCAACAAATTGGCTTAGTCTATTTAAACAGTGTTGGTTCCAGCTGGGCAGTGTCCACCCAGCATTCGTTCCCCATAGGCCCAGTATTAGTTAACTGACTCACAAATGCGTGTGCTTCTGAGCAGGGCAACCTGTGATGGATCCTACTTGAAAAAAAGGAGCCCCCCCTGGGTTAAGAGCACGTTGCTCACCAAGGCCTGAGTGGAGAAACCACAACAGGAGGCTGATGATAACAAGAAGATATCAATGGACTGTGCCTGAAGCTTGGCCTCTGGTCAATGTCGAGTTTAACTAGCAAACAGGACTAGATACTGGGAGAATGAACATATTTCTCTAGCCTTGTGCTGCAATCCGAAAGCACTTAGAGTACCTGGGAATGCCTGTCTACCTGAGCCAAGGTTGCTTATCTGTGCACATGTGCCTTTAGCCATTTCTCCCTGGCTGATAAAATTGGGTAGCTATGGTCCAAATCAATCAGAGGGTTGGGCCTTTTGTCACCATACACATGCTATGCCCAGGTCTGTTCCTCAAGTGTGCACAAATATGTGTTTGTGGTTTGAAGGATGCTGAGGCCATTCTAGTCTCTGTCAGATGCCAAGGCACATTAGAGCTGGTGTTTTGCCAAAGATGTGCCACATCTCTTCCACCTGAGCCATCTCTTTGTCACCGAAAAACTATGCCTGCTTGTTTGATTTTTCAACAATCTTATGTCATGCCAAGAGGCCAGAATGGATAAGAAACAAAGGAGAACAGTGCAAATTCAGCCCCATCCTAAGAGAATGAAGGGAGTTTCTGAATGAGTTGTTCCCAAAGGGAAAAGCAAGATAAGCTTTAGGGTGAGAGTCAAGTTGCCACTGAGGCCACCTATCTTTTGAATTTAGACACAATTTTTGCCCAAGACATCTCAGGATTGCTGTGGGTAAGGGGAGTGGGGAAGTCATCATCTCAAGTAGTGGGAAACAGGATTGGGAGAAATATTTTCAGATTTATTTGCAGTAAATGAAAAACCACATTTCATTGTTGCTACTTCTGTGGTTTGGTTTCTATTATATGGGCATAATGATGTAGCAACACTGTACATTTAAGTCACAGAAAGAAGCCATTTTCTCCAAGGAAGCAAGGGTTAGCTGTCTCAGAGAACTGATTTCCTATTTTCCCTGTATCCCTAGGAGGAGACATGCAACTACTTCTCCTCTGTGGGGAAGTAGGCCAGATTCCAGGAATGCGGATGGGACGGAGCAGCAGGTTCTGTTGAGCACCTTCCTTAGCTCTTTATCAATGGGTAGACGTTGCATCAGACATCTCACTCAAGCCAAATCCATCCACCCTGGCTAAAGAGCACAGGAACACCAACAAGTTCTTCAGAGCTTTCTTCAAATGTGTACAAAGCATTCAGACACAAAGGGATTACATCTAAGTTTCCAGAATTTCCACATGTGACCCAATATCACCCCATCTTTCTCTTGCTCCCAGGCTTCTGTCTTGCCCTGCTGTTGGACTGTGAGCCTACCCTTTGTGCTTGGAGCCACCCCTTGGTCCCCAAGAAGAAATAAAGGTCTGCACCATCTGAGACATTGGCCCCTTGTTGAAGATCTGTGTTTTCCTCAGAGCTGCCTCCTAAGCCTCTTGAACCTTGAGGGCAATAAATTTGTCCTTATTTTTTCTGAAGTGGCCATGCAAACTTACACCTCAGTGATCCTGAGGAGAGAATGAGCCTCCTGTACCTGAGATAGGGAAGATTCCATTTAGGTTAAGGATGCCCAGGTTGATGCACTGTTATGAATAGAACTGTACCTCCCCCCAGTTCATCCAAAAAGGACCTTAGGATCCTAACCCCCATTATCTTCCCTAGTAAATTAAAACAGCCACTTTGCTTATGGCAGCCATAATAATGGGTATTATACATCCAAAGGAATTTTCTGGAATTATGCCTCTCAAATACAGTACGATCTTTCTCCTACATTCTCTTTTAAAAGTCATCTGAGACCTTCCATTGCTCTTTTTCAGAAGAATAGGGAAAAATGAGAAAAATACAGAGACACATGTACTGGCAAAGGCACACCTCTTACATGGGTAGTGCTCCAAGGAGTGGGGACCCTGGGCCAGTATAAGGCTGTATGGACCAAAATGAGCGAGGCACCTGATGGAGTGGGTCTTGCCTTCTCATTACACACCATACAAACAGTCTCAAGTTTGGGAGTTTAGGGGTTTAAGTGAGCCAGGTCAGGGTTCCTGAGCAGCCCACTCCAGTGAGACAACAGCCTAGGATGAGTTTGATCCCTAACAAGAAACATGCGCCCTCTGCATGAGTGTAGCAGAAGGCTTATCCTGATGGGCCCCAAAGAGCTGGACCCCAAACAGAGGCACTTCACCTAGTGATGAGGACTACAAAAAATGGGTGGTGATTTCTGTTTCATAACATGATTTTACCAAGATTCTGTCGCTCAGTGCTCCAGGAGCTTTGAGGGTGGCTACTGTCCATTCCCTGACTTGTCTGTGATCATATGATCTCTGCAGAATTGGATTAGTCTTTTTCATGATGTTCAGGTCACCAAGTGACATGTCTTCCAAAACCCCGGAAGAATGGAGGATGCCACTATGAGCTTGGAAAAAGAGCTAAAACAAACTAATCAAAACAATCTCCTCTACCACCCCTCCAAAAATAAAAAAATAATAAATAATAAACAATCAACCTCTTGCATAAGGTTTCATAAAGACAGCTGTAGGAAAAGTGTTTGGTTGGAAACTGAAATATTTTTCTAAGCTACACAAATAAAAGGACCAAGAATTGTGGGTTCCAATGGGCATGCTGACTACCTTTCCACAATGGAGGGTGACAAAACAGCTTAGGATTTGCTGAGCAGCTGGCCTTCTTGGCTCCCCTTGGGCAGGCAACAGTGAGGGTAGAAGCAACCTGCCTTTTCCAGCCCATTTCCTGGGCAACAAGCTGAGTGCACAGCCCCAAGCTCTCCCAGCAGCCTTGGGTCACTGCAGCAGTCTCCAGGGTCCACGCTTAAAGGTAACACCAAGTGATGAAAAAAAGTCACATATTCAGTAAGGCTGTAAAATGATCTCAATGAAGAAGCCCCCTGATTCTGTCCTGTGGAGCTCTATGACAGAAGTAGAACAACATACATTATAAAAGAAAGCAGACAGAAAACAAAGCTAAGGCCAGACGCTTGGACTGGCCTGCCACAGACAAGGAAGAGACCATTCATCAAGTCCTCCTGGGGAATGGAGGGCTGGGCAGGGGATAGTGGGTTGAAGGGTATAGAGAGCTATGGCTGCCAGGCCACAGAGTCCAGAGCTGCAAAAATTAGGCTGGCCGTGTGTACAAGCATGTGTGCCTGCGTATGTCCCTTTTGCATCTGTGTGCACATGTGTGTATGCGCATGTGTACCTGTGTGAAAGTGCATGGCTACGAGACTATGTGCACATGTAAGCATGCATAATTGTGTGTGTGTAAGAGTGTGAATGTCTGTGCACATTTGTGTGCATGTGCTATTACATATTCTACCAGTGAAGTCTTCCCTGGGGTTCCTGGGCACCTCCTTTTTAATGCTGCCTATAACCCCGCCCTCTGGTCCCATGACTCAGCACTTTCCACCTGAACCCATTTCATATGACTGGACTACAGGAAGTAGTATAAGGCCATTGGCACCCTAGAGAAGGGCAGAGAAAACAAGTAGAAGGGCAGCAGAGGAGACAGGATTCAAGACCAGGGTGGGAATGACCTGGAACCCATGGATCCAAGGCCATTGCCCTTTAGCCTGGCTTTGGATGGTTCCACTGAATAGGCTGTCTCTTCAATTTGGTCCACTGCCTTGTTAGGGAGTCTCTACCAAAGGACATCAGGGGACCTGGAGAAGCAGGGGAGCAAGGCATGTTCGCACATGTGCCTGTACTGTCCTAGGAGATCGTCCCTAACGTGCCTGCCCAGCCACATCCCACATGGAATATCCATTGCATGTATCTTGAAGGATCAACCTTCTGCAGTTCCCTAGTAGTTTTTGCTCCATGGAGGGGGCAGTTCCCTTGCCAAGAGACTTCAGTGAAATACTGGAATATGCGGGCTGGTGTATGATAATTGAAAGGATTTGCAATGACAGAAGAAGGTCTGACTGTGTGCACAGGTAGAAGATGAATTAACAAAAATTCAGAATAAAGGAAACAAAAACCTCCCTTAAGTCTCAGTGATTATTCACCCCAAATGATCCAGGAAGAGAAGAGGGCTATGACCCCTGCATGGAAGCCCTATTATTGAATTCTGATTTCACAAATGAGGAAATAAAGGCACAGAGAAGGAAATTAACTTGAACAGTGCCCCCTTGACATCCCCCAACCTCTAGATGTTAGTTGTAGCATGGGAGGACACTGGACACCTGACTTCTAACTCAGCGCTCTTTTTTCTTTACCTACTGCATCAGTACTGTCAAACACTTCTGACCAAAATTGTAATGGCAAATAAAGGAACAACTCTGAATGAGCTGGGAGGAATATATAGCTATGCTGCAGACCTATAGTAATTAGATTGGGTCTTCTCCCTGGGAGGCAAGATGGAGAACTATCATGGTCCTAGTGCTCCATCAGGGTGGAAGCCATAGGAGGTGCCATTTGGGGCAGCCCTTTTAGTGACCATAGCTAAAGAAAGTACCTGCTGCAAAGAAAAGAGGAAGTAGTGGGTATAGCCTGACTGGCAAATTTATGGGAAATAGGTCCAGGAGAATTCTCTGTGGTAAGTTTGTCTTTTATGCCATAAATAGTGGGGAGCAATGGAAGGGCTCTAGACAGGGAAATAACTCAGGGAGAGGAGGGTTCAGGAAACCTTGCTCTAAGAGTGTCAGTCTGGACAGAGGGGATCAGCAAGGAGACTCAAATGGTAGAAGAGACAAGCAACAATGAGGTTGGTCCTGGGACAACAATGGTGGGGCTGGCTAAAGGGATAGTAGGGAGTCCAACCCTCAGCAGAACTCACCATCCACAAAGCCAAATGCCACTTAGAAATGGCACTGATAATATTGCTGTATATTGTCTTTCTATCTATTTACATAAAACAGCCTCCTCTCCTTCACTGAACAGGTGTCAAAAATATAGCAAACTCTATTGTGCTAAAAAATCACTTTGACAGGTCTAATTTACTAAGGCTGAGTCATGTGAGAGCATAAATAAATCTTTTTTGTCAAACTCAATATTGAAAATGGAGAAAATGTATTGTAGAGTCAAGCACACTGATAATTTGAAAAGCATTTTTATTCCCTTTGGAAAACTCTAGCACTACTCATATACACGTGGCCTCCCACCCCCCAAATCTGCATCTGCAACAGTTCATACTGTTGGGATGTATGTCCAGAAATCTCGGTGACTACATAAATGGCAACATTATGGGGGACTTTAGAGACAAATATCCAAAGGAGAATATAGCTCCTCGGACAAAATAAATCACTCTAGTTCTTGACTATGTGTGCTAGTTTTTCATACTTTTTACAACTCCATTGGTGTTCAAAGATACAAGGACACAGCAATAGAAAGTCTCAGTGTTCATATCCTTTGCTACGTTTATGACCTAAATCCGCCAGGCCACTGTCTGTTTCACGTTCTACTTCTGCTGTATCTCTTTTCTCCTTCCTCTCTTTCCATTGGCCCCCGGCACTGAAGGACTCTGTGCTGCCCTCTTGGTTTCTACTCCAAAAAAGTTCATCTTTGGTTCTCCTGATTGACACTATGTCCAGGCACATGCACTATTTGCTGCCTTCCACTTTGGGCTGGTTTAGTTCCTTGTAATCTCACAAAAAAAGAGTATCAAGGGTCTTGATATCTCACCCAGCCACTTGTAGACACCCAAAGGGAAGGGTTAGGTTCCCACTTGATGTTAAATTTTAGGAAAGTCCATGAACTACAACTCTATTTACCTCCCCTCCCAGCCCAGGGTGAGTGGAAATCTCCAAGATATTGGAAGCCACCATTTAATACACATCTTTAATTTGCTGTGTGAAGCAACTCAGATATACACAAAAGAGGTAACAATTGCTGTTTTGTACAGGTGATTCCATTGGGCCTCAAAAGTTCAAAAGTTTTGGAATCTCATCAGTTTGGGGGTTCATGCCTTTAGCATCAAGTCTTCTGGCCTGGCCAGTTGAGTGTCAACAAGGTGTTGATATCAAAAGTGATATGTACAAATCAGAGATGAGCAAAGCACACTTCAAATATCAACAGTCTCCACTGAAGTGCAAACCAACCTGCCTGCAGAGCAACCTCCAATGAGGAAGTCGTGGATTCTGAGCTCCAAAATCAATACCACATCCCTGAATTGACATTCATCACTTTACAATAGTTTTCCTTTACCCCCTAATTGATTAAACCAAGGATAGAAAAGAAATGTTTTGTTTTGCTTGCAGAAATCCCCATTTGTTATGTCAAGGACCTTGCGTGGTGAGACCTGGGGTAGTGGAGGTGGCCCACATTTGGCTGAATTCCTGAGCAAAGAGACTCATCATTCCACAGCTGGAAGGATGAAGCCATGTGGGAATGCAAAGTGTCAGACACTTGTCAAGAACTGGATCCTCGCTCAATGACACTGTAGTACAAGCAAGCCGCTCCAACCCCTGCCTCCCCCATAGCAGCTAGCCCAGGACCCCAAGTCAGCAGTCTCAAGTCGCCTCAATTAGTTATTTCTCCAGTATGTCCTACTTCTTGCCCAGAAATCAAATGCCAGCTTGCATCCTCATCAATTCCTACTCCACATCAGGTCCCATTAAAATAAACATCTGCTGCACAAGTAAAAGGAGTGCCTGAAAAATGAGTGTCCCAAAATTTGATTTAAAAGAGAGAACTTGATTGCAATTGAGGTTTGCACTGAAGAAGGAAGAAGGATGCCTTCTACAGAAGGTTTTGGCCCCAAACCAAAACCCCCAGTGCTTCTTTTACACTCCTGGGGTTTGGGAACTGAGCATCCCTGGAGAAGGGAAAGGGTTTCTCTTATAGGAAGTTTTACTCTCCTAGGGGCAGCTGGGCAGGAGAAAGGGACACTCTTGGATAAGGCAGTCTTATCGATACTACAGTCTATATCTATACAACACTACAGCTGGACCTTCCTCTGAGGGCCACATGTCTGCATTTTTGAGCTGAAGAGGAGAGGCACAGGGTTATTCACCTTCTATCCAAAGAAGCTTTGAAGGCCAATTGGGGTGAGGAACATTGACCTAAGGAGTCGTTGCTAGGCTCTCTGGATGTTTCCAATCCACCTCACCGCACTTACCCTCCTTGAGGCATGGCTGAAGTCTTTGCCCATTTTGTTGGCACTTGGAGGTTCCTCCTGGGCACTCTGGCTGCCATGGGGAGTTGGAAGTAAGTGGTCACGCGGGAGTCTATAACTAAGACACTGCTCAGGACTCAGTTGAACATGGTCTGGAGTCCCAGCCTCTCTCTGCCACTTCCTAGCTATCTGACACAAGGTGAGAATTTGCCTCTCTCATATGGAATGTAGGTTTAATAACCTTTGACTGGCAGGATGGCTTTAAGACTGTGGAGGAACATGTAGCAGAGAATGGTAAGGTCCTCCTCGTGTGGCTTATTGGTGTCCACACTGAGACCCCTGAGCCCATTCCTGGGAATGTCTGTGTGGCTGTCAGTGGAAGTCCCTTCAACTGAAGGTGAAAGCAGTGTGCAGTTGAGGCAAGAGCCGCTGGGACTGTGCTGGCAGTGCTGTGCAGGACAAGGCTAAAGAGAAGGAGGAAGATCTGAAATGGCCAATTGCACCCTTGACCTTGCTGGAGCCCTGTTTATTCATCTTTGCAGTGCGACCCACATGGGAGTTGGCTTGGACCACCCTAGCTCCTGCCCACCTTTGGAACCCTGACTACTTAGGTCACTGAGTTTTTCTCACTGGGATCTGGCAAGAAGTGAAACCACCCAGACTCTTCCTTTTTGCTACTTCTAGTCTAGGGCCTCACCATGCTGTGAATGGGGGCCTCCCTGACAGCCTGCAGTCAATTCTGTGGCTGTGGGAGTTGGGTGCCTCATTCCCAGCCAAGTACTTATCACGATTATGTGTAAGAGATAAAGCACCCAGCTCTTCATGTTCTATGGGCTCACAGATTTTGAAGTCAGCTTTCCTACTTTCTTCAGAAATGGTTCCTCACTCAATGACATTGTACTACAAGCAAACTACTCCAACCCCTTCTTCCCAGAATGCTTTGTGGTCACTCAACAGCAGTTGGGGAATGCAAACTTAAATAACAGAAGCTTGAGCAGAACCATGACTACATGGCCCACTGCCTTCCCTCTGGGGTTAGCCTAATTATCCCTAGAAATGCCCTTCCCCTTCAGACAGCAAGCCCCATTGTCAGGGAAGGCCTCTGGGATGTGCTGCAGGATTAGCCCCTTTAGCCCAGGGTCCAAACCAGCAGCTAAACCTCCAGACCACAGAGCACACCCACAACAAAGGCTAGACGCCGGATTAGGGGACTGAATCAAGGAGGCACATGCTCTTCACAAACTCAGGCAAGACTTCTGTCCCAAAGTCACATTCTCCCATTGTCATTTGCAAGTCTATCCCAAGAAGCCCCATCTCCTCCTTGATTCAGGCCTGTGTTAACAAGTTTAAGGCCTGGTGGATTAGTGACCAGGACTCCCCCCCAACAAAAGTCCCAGCAGGGGCTTGGGGGAAGGGAAGGCACTGTGGCTAGTGGCTAAAACTGTGTTGCCCAATCCAGTAGCAACTAGTCACATGAGACTAATTAAACTTAGATTAATTAAAATTAAATCAAATTAAAAACTAGTTCCTTAATTCAACTCCTCACATTTCAAGTGCTCAAGAGTGACATGATAGTTACCATATTAAATACTGCAGATAAAGGACACTTTCATGATGGAAAAAAGTTTTATTGGTCAATGCTTGGGGTTTGGTAGGCACTCACGAGATCTCTCCAGAACGTGAAATGAGTAAAAGGAAGGATATGACTTCCACCAAGAGTAAATGGGACAAACAGCATCTCAGGTCTTTGGGACAGCACACTGAAAGTTTCATTGATTTCCATTTCTAATAATGGGCTGTGTAATTTGAATCATTCCTCTCAATGGAAACAACTAGAAAAGCAGGATATATGGGTAAATTTATGAGCAAGTCAATATAAACACAGACTGAATGAAAAATAAATATCTTGTAGGGCTTTAAAATACAAAGAAAATTAAAATATACTAGTGCAATAGCATGTAAGTTGGAAGAGGGAAAGTAGAATAGAATTATTTAAGATGCTTTCATTGTCTGGGAAGAGGATGAAAGTGAAAATCAACATTACACTTTGGTAAATTGAGGATGAAGACTAAAATCTTTAGGGCAGCAATTCTCGAATGAGGCCTGAATACCCCAGGGGTCCTTGAGAACCTTTCAGTGGGTCTGAAAAATGACAACCATTTTCTTAATACTACTAAGAACTCAGTTGCCTTTTGCACTTTCCCTTTCTCACAAGTGTGCAATGAAGTTTTCCAGAGTTTGTCTAATATGTGATTTTACAACTGATTGAATGCAGGGGAAGATATGAGAATCCCACTGTCTTCTCTAAAACCACACATTGAAGAGTTTTGCAAAAATGTCAAATGATGACAGTCTCTTCACAACATTTTTGTTTAGAAAAAAATTTTTTAAATACAAGCAAATGGCATTTGTGTGAACATGTAATGGTATCTTAGGGTTCTTCAGAGAACAAAACCAAGTTTTGGTTTCACTTACTTTTTTCTTGTTTTTCTATTTCTATTGGTATAGTTCAACCAGAGTACAAGGGCCCAAGAACCAGCAGAAGAAATGGTGTGCTTATCATCTGAAGGCCGGCAAGCTCAAGCCCCAGGAAAAGCCAATGCTTCAGTCCAAGTTCATTGGCAAGGAAAAGAATGCACCAGTTTAAAAGCCTTCAGGAGGAAGGAGTTTGCTCTTACTCAGTCTTTTTGTTCTATTTAGATCTTCAACTGATTGGATAAGGCCCACCTGCATAGGAAACGCAATTTGCTTTACTCAGTCTACTGATTCAAATGTCAGTGTCATCCCAAAACACCCTCACTGATACTCCGTCACAGATGTAAAATGTTTAACCAAATATCTGGGCAACCAAGACCCAGTTAAGTTGCCATATAAAACAACCATCACAAATGGATTTTTCACTTTTTACTTTTTGCAGAGCTGGGGATTGAACCCAGGGCCTTGGGCTTGACAGGCAAGCACTCTACCAACTGAGCTATATCCCCAGCCCTATTTATTACTTTTTATAGTTTAAATAAATTGATAAATATTTAAAATTATCTCAGTTTTAATTTCTGACATGAAATTCAATAGATGCAATGCTCACAGGAATGAAACAAAATATTTCAGAACCCCTGTTCTAGGGTAACCATAAATGAAAATATATGAGTAAATCTAACAATTGACTAGGGTCAGGGAGAAAGGAAGAACTAAAAATCCATCTAAAAATGCTGGGCATGATAGCACCCCTGTACACCCCTGTAATCACAGTGACTTGGAAGTCGGAGGCAGAAAGATCTCCACTTCAAGGCCAGCCTCAGCTACTTAGCAAGTCGCTCAGCAACTTAGTGAGACCCTGTCTGAAACAAAAGGCAGGTGGGGAATGGGGGTGTGGCTTAGTGTTTGTGTCCCTGGGTTCAATTCCATTAGTAAATAAAATGACTTGGGAGAGATATGTCTATATTTTCCATACAAATCCCTTATTAGATATATGAGTTACAAATAGTTTCTCCTAGTCTGTGGTTTATCTTTACTTTTCTTTACAATGTCTTTTACTTTTAATTTTGATGAAGCTCAATTTATTAATTTCTTTGCATGTAAAAGATTTGTGTAATCCAAGGTCACAAAATGCTTTTCCTGTTTTCTTCTGAAAGTTTTTTGTTTTAATTTTTTATTTAGGTCTCTGATATATTTTGCATTAATCTTGGCATATGGTATGAGATAAGGATCTTGTACCATTTGCTGGAAAGGCTAACATTTCTGTAACCAACATGTTTATTTATTTTTTGAGACAGGATCTCACCATGTTGCCTAGGCTGATCAAACATCTGGACTCAAGTGATTCTCCCACCTATCCTCCTGAGGGGCTGGGTACAGTTGTGTGCCACTGTACCTGACTCCTCTATTCAATATGTTTATTTTGGGTCCACAATTCAGTTACATTGACATATATTCATATGCTTCTACCATACTACTCTGTCCAGATTACTAACATTTTTTTCTATGTTTTGAAATCAGATAAGCTCTCCAGTTCTCCTCTTCTTTTTCACAATTGTTTTGACTATTCTGGACTTTTGCATTTTTATGTAAATTATACATTATGCATATTCTATCCTGTTCAGGCCAGACTTTTATCAGTTCTGTGGATTTTTTTCAAAGAGCCAACTTGTATCTTGACTTTTCACTCTTGTTTTTCTGCCTCTCCACTGATTTCTACTCTAATCTTCATGATTTCCTTCTGTTTGCTTTGGGTTTACTTTACTCTCCTTCCTTGACGGGGAAGCTTAGGTTGTTGATTTGAAAGATCTGTGATTTTTTGATGTAGGCATGTGTATCTGTGAATTTCCCCCTTGGCACTGCTTTGGTAGCTTTCCATCAATTCTCTTATGCTGTATTTTCATATTTATTTTATGCAAAACATTTTTTGGAAATTTCCTTTGTGATTTATGTTTTGACCCATGAATTATCTGGGAATTTATTGCTGAATTTTAAATTTTGGAGTAGTTTTTCCAAGGTTCTTTTTTTATCACATACATATTTATTTTTAAATTTTTTAAAAATTTTGATTCATTGTACACAAATGGAGTAAAACTATTGTTTCTCTTGTTGTACATGAAGTAGAGTCACACCATTTGCATATTCATACATGTACACAGGGCAATGCTGTTTGTCGCATTCTATTATTTTTCCTCCCCCCCACCCC
>JAJEJO010049526.1:38937-130345 GCA_020662805.1 Glaucomys volans
GGTGCTGGGGATTGAACCCAGGGCCTTATGCTTGCAAGGCAAGTACTTTACCAACTGAGCTATATCCCCAGCCCCCAGAGTTCTTTTTGATGTAGTTCTTTTAGTTTAATTCTACTCTAGTCAGAGAATAAACGTTGTATGATTTCAATACTTTCAATGTATTGAGTTTTTGTGTGTGTGTGCCCAAATAAATTGGATAGTCTGGTGATTATCCATGTGAACTTGAAAATAATATATATACTACAGTCCTTGGGGTGAAATTTTATGTATCCAAAAATCAGTTAGGTCATATTAGTTGATAGTGTTCTTCAGTCTTCTACATCCTTGTTGATTTTCTACTTGATTGTTCATCAGTTATTGAGAGTAAGGAATTGAAATCTACCACTATGATTGTTCAATTGTATATTGTTTCAAGTCTCTCAAATTTTGCTTCATGTATTTTCATACTGTGATGTTCAGTGCATATATGCTTATAATTGTCATATCCTCCAGATGTATTCAACTTTTCATTATGAAGAAATGTCTCATTTTGTCTCTGGCAATATTTCTTGTCTTAAAGTCTGTTTTAAGGATGCTGTTAATATAATTGTGTACATGCAATGTGTGTATCAGTCTTTCTTATTTTGGCAAGAATACTTAAGATCTATACTCAACAACTTTTAAAGTTTATGGTACAGCATTGTCTTCTACAGGAATGGTGTTATACATGTATCAGATATCTAGAAATAATTCATACTTCTTTTTGTACTGGGGATTGAGCCCAGAGGCAGGTAAGTACTGAGTCACATCCCCAGCACTGTTTTGTATTTTATGTGGACACAGGGTCTCACTGAGTTGCTTAGTGCCTCGCTTTTGCTAAGGCTGGTTTTGAACTTGGGATTCTCCTCTCAGCCGTCTGAACCACTAGGATTACAGGCACGTGCCACTGCACCCAGCAAAATTATTTATCTGGAGTAATTGAAATTGTTTATATGTTAATTAACAATTCTTTATCCACCCCCAAGTACTGGCAACCACCATTCTGTTCCTTGCTTCTGTGAGCCTGGCTATTTTAGACACTTCATATAAATAGAATCATGCAGTGTTTGTCCTTTTGTGACTGGCTTATTCTGCTGAGCAACAAGTCCTTCAGGTTCATTCATGATATTGGATGTTGCACAATTTCCTTCTTTATTAGGGCTAAATGATATTCCATTGAATGCATATACCACATTTACTTTAATCATTCATTTGTTGATGGATAGTTAAAAGATTTTCACATCTTCGCTATTGTGAATAGTGTTGCAATGAGCATTGGAGTGGTAATATATATTTCAGAATTTAATTCCTTGGATGAATATGCAGAAGGAGGGTTGCCACATTATTTGGTAGTTCTCATTTTTTTTCCTGGTACCAGATATGGAACCCAAGGGTTCTCAACAACTAAGCCACATCCCCAGCCCTTTTTATTCTTTATTTAGAGACAGGGTCTCATTGAGTTGCTTAGAGCCTCACTGAGTTGCTGAGGCTGACTTTGAACTTGTCATCCTCCTGCCTCAGCCTCCTGAGTGGTTGGTATTACAAGTGTGTGCCACTGCACCTGACTGGTAGTTCTTTTTTAATTTTTTGAGGAAAAACCATAATTTTTTCCGTGGTGTGTGCACCATTTTAGATCTCGCCAACAATGTATAAAAATTCAAATTTATCTATCTCCTCCCCAATACTTGTCTTTTTTTCTGTGGTAACATCCATCCTAAATAGGTATAAACTGCTATCTCAGTACATTTTTTAAAATTTTTGTTTCCCTGATGATTACCGATGTTGAGCACCTTTTCATGTACTTATTGTCCATTTATAGATTTTCTTTGAAGGAATGCCTATTCAAGTCCATTGCCCAATTTAAAATCAGTTTATTATTATTTCCTATTATGTTGTAGGAGTATCCTATGTATTTTGAATAATAGCCCCTTATTAGATATCTGGTTTGTGAGTATATTCTCTCCCTCTGTAAGTTGCTTTTTCACTGTTGATTCTTTATTTCATTGTGCAGAAGTTTTTATAGTTTTATTTATTCTCACATTTCGTGCCTTTGTTTCCTCTGCTTTGCTGTCATATCCATGAAATCATTGCCAAAACTAAAGTCATGAGACTTCTCCTTGCCTTTCTTCTAAGAATTTTATAGTTTTACATCTATGTTTAATTCTTTAATGCATTCTGAATTGACTTTTGTCTATAGTGTAGGATAAGGTTTCAATTTGATTCTTTTGGTATGGAATATCCAGTTTTCCTAGCACCATTTGTTGAAGAGACAATAGTACCCTTGTCCTCATATCTATGTATGAGTTCATTTCTGGGTTCTCTGTCTAATTGCGTTGATTGATATGTTTATCTTTATGCCAGTACCATGCTGTTTTAATTACTGTAATTTTGTAGTATGTTTTAAAATCAGGACATATGATACCTCTTTGTTCATTTTCTCATGACCGTTTGGTTACTTGGGATCTTTTGGTGGCAATATGAATTTTAGGATTTTTTTCCTAGTTCTGTGAAAAACTCACGAGCAGTTTTATAGGGATTGCATTGAATCTGTATATCACTTTTGGTAATATGGCCACTTTGACAGTATTAATTCTCTCAAAGAACACAGGACTCATTTTCATTTATTTATATCTGCTATAATTGCTTTTATAAGTGTTTTATAGGTTTTAATGTAGAAATTTTTCACCTCCTTGGTTAAGTTTTTATTAAACATTTTATTCTTTTTGATGCTATTGTAAATGGGATTGTTTTCTCAGTTTCCTTTTTGGAAAGTTTATTACTAGTGTATTTTATTGTACTTAAGAAATTTTGGGCTTCTTTTGCACACAGGCCAAAGTTTTTCATCAAATGTGGAAAGTTTGGTCATTATTCCTGCAACGTTGGTGCACTTGATGTCACAAAGGCCTCTGAGACTTTATTCATTTTTCTTAATATTTTTTGTTTCTACATTACTAAAATTGGATAATTTCTATTAATTCACCTTTATCTTCTTTCTTGTAATGTCTCAAAGCTGCTGTTGAGATTCTGTAATGAATGTTTCACTTTAGGTACACTTTTCAAGGCCAGAATTTTCATTCAGTAATTATTACTAATTTTTTTCTTTTTGGAGATTCTCTACTAATTGGGTCATTTTTATCACTTTCCTTTAATATTCAAAATATTGGTTTTTTAGCTATCTAGATATATTCATAATATATATATGAATAATTCATAATATATATATAAAATATATATATTTTGTTGTTGTTGGATCTTCTTTTCCACATCTTCCATGTTCTTGTTTATTTCCTTAGTTTGCTGAAGTGGTTCTTCCAGCTTCCTTAGTGAGACTGCAGCATATCAGCATTCCTAGCTGTTTTCCAACCAAGGCCAGAAACCTGCATGAGGGAGGACCCAAGTTCAGGGCTCTTGTCAGTCAGCCGCCTTCTGAATTGAAGAATTTGTCTGCTTAGTCCAACATCTAGGTCCCTTGAAAAGTAGTTTCTGGCCAGGCATGATGGTGTCCAGGAAGGTATGCCAAGAGTATCACAAGTTTGACACCAACCTCAGCAACTTAGCAAGACCCTGTCTCAAAATTTAAAAATGAAAAGGGGCCTGGTGGGTGCCAGGGTGCAAGACTCCCTGGAGCCTTGGATCTCCCTGGCTGTGAGAAGGCGGCTGACTGACAAGAGCCCTGAACTTGGGTCCTCCCTCATGCAGGTTTCTGGCCTTGGTTGGAAAACAGCTAGGAATGCTGATATGCTGCAGTCTCACTAAGGAAGCTGGAAGAACCACTTCAGCAAACTAAGGAAATAAACAAGAACATGGAAGATGTGGAAAAGAAGATCCAACAACAACAAAAGCAGCAAGGAAAATCCTAAGGCTGCATGAGGGGATATCCTAGAACCTCAAGGACAACAGTGCTGGAGATGAGGGGGAAGGAAGAGGGCTCCAGAGGCAGCTCAGAAAAATAATCTTATGTGTTTTCAGCTTTAAAAATTGGAATTGGAGGCTGGGGTTGTGACTCAATGGCAGAAAACTTGCCTAGAATGTATGGGGCCCTGGGTTTCATCCTCAGCACCTCAGAAATAAGGGAATAAAATAAAGGTAGCGTGTCCATCTATAATAAAAAAATGGAACTGGTCAGTATATAGGAGAGATTCTGGAACACTGAGAAAAATTTAAGGTAGATAAAAATGAGAAATTGAGGCTTGTATTAACTGTAGAAAAAATGAGAACGTGAAGGAAAAGAGGTTGCAATGTGTGTCGTGAATAATATTGACACTGACTTGATGTAACATGGAGAATTGTTTTAACAAAAAAAAATCTATATAATTAGGGTGTGGGTAAGAAAAATGAAGTTGAGATATGGGAGAGATATTTCATATTTTTTCAGCATGGTGGGAAGTCAACAGAGTCAAGTTGAGAAGTCAATAAATAGTAGAATAAGGGGCCGGAGATCTAGCTCAGTGATAGAGCAGTTGCTGAGAATGTGTAAGGCCCTGGGTTCGATCTCCCACACCAAAATAAATAAGCAAACACAAAGGAAAGAAAAATGGGTATAAACATATAGTTTTTTAAAGATATGGAGAAAAATATCAGTGAAACCAAAGAAGTTCATAGTGGTAACACAACAGTATAAGAGACTTGTATTAATCAAGAAACTTCTGGTGTTGTTTGACTTCCAAAATGGTACACGTGGATGTGCTTATTTGTCTGTTTGTTTTCCTTTCATAAAAACTGTATTTCTAAACTTTAATAAATAAATAAATAAATAAATAAATAAATAAATAAGGGCCTGGAGTATACTTCCACATTAAAGTGATCCTGGGTTCAATTCCCAACACTGGAAAGAGGAAAGAAAGAGAGAGAAAAGAAAGAAAAAGAAAGTTCTGTTGTCCCCCCTCCCTTATGTGTGGATCACACTTTCCTGTTTCTGTTTCTTTAAAGTCAAATCTATCTTCGATAGGAAATTTTTTTTTTGGTACCAGAGATTGAACTCAGGGATGCTCGACCACTGATCCATGTCCCCAGCCCTATTCTTTTGTATTTTCTTTAGAGACAGGGTCTCACTGAGTTGCTTAGGGTCTCAATTTTGCTGAGGCTGGCTTTGAACTCACAACCCTCCTGCCTCAGCCTCCAGAGGTGCTGGGATTATAGGTGTGCTCCACCATGCCTGGATTCTGTAGGAAAAATTTGTAATGAACCCTGACTTTTCCCTGGCACCCAGAATGGTTTATGGCCCCTCTCCTACCTTGTCCTTTGTTTTCTTCCCCACCAATCTCACCCCCATGAAGTCCCTCAGAAGACCCCAAAGAGCACACTCTGTCTGCATGTGTGTTGAGAGTTCAGTTGAGTATGTGAATGTGTCTAGACCCAGATGTATCTCTGTTTGTTTACGTGTGGGTATGCAGATGTGTATGTATGTGTGTAAATGTATGTATAACTATGTGTATGCATTGGGGTTGCAACTGAGTGTGCAGGTGTGGGTCCAAATCCGGGCATATTCACACAGGAGTATGCTTGTGTATTTTGGGAGTGCAGATGGGTGTCTGTCCATGTGTTTGTGTACGGTTCTATCCGTGCAGGCACAGATGTAAAGGAGATAGGAGGGAAGTGTGTGTGTGTGTGTGTGTGTGTGTGTGTAGGGGCATGTCTCTTTGCAGAATGGTGGATGGTGTCTGCCAAGGGCCTGCCATCCCATAGCCCTCTGGGCAAGGCATTTAACCCCTCATTCATTTCCTTAGTTTCTACATGTGTAAAATGGGGACAATAACAGTTCCTGTCTCATAGTTGGCTTGTGAGATAAATGAGGTGAATGGGAGCTATTGTTATTGTTTTCATTTCCCCATGTATTTCCTGAGTTCCTGCTATGGGCCTGGCACTGTGCTGGGTTCTTGTAGTCCCACTAGGACAATTCTCCTGGTCAGGCCTCCCCACCATTAGATCTCTCCTGAGAGGCCTGACTCAGTTGGCTTAGGGAGAGCCCCGACATAGACCCAGAAAAGAAAGAGCTATTATTCCTTGCAGTAGGACTTCTGATGTTGCAGGCAGAAGCAGGGAGGGACTGCAGGACCTGTGTCCTTTTTGTGGGTTGCCTGATTTCCATTTCTGTTTAGTTTGGTCTGCTCAGGGCCCAAAATCTGGGTTCATCCTGTCAGGACAGTGATAGCTCCTCAGTCATTGACTTCTATACTTAAAAATGTTGGATGAGGCTGAGCAAAGAAACAGCAAATTTAATAAAGCCAGGAACCGGGAGAGCTCTCTAGCCCAAATCAATCCTCGATGTGTTTTTAATTAAGTTATAGCCCTTGTGATTAAAGAGTGTGAATTTCATTACTGTGGCCATTTATCAAAGAGCAGACCCGCTGAACCTTTCCAAGAGGCAAGGAAGAGGCTTTTTATTTTCATCAACACCAAGTACCCTACTTGTATCATCAAGGAGAATTGTCTCCTCTCCCAACCTGCCACCCACTCAGTGGTAACAAAACTATGCCCGCCCCCACAATGCCTATCAATAAGCCAAGGCGGGTGAGTATGAAACTTCTGATTTGTTTCAAGTATTCCTCACAACCCAAACCAGGAGTCAACATGCATAGAGTTTTCTCAAATGTTGGAGTTGACGTGCTTTGACAAATTGTACTCTTGAAACTTTGACCTGGCCACAGCCTATGTATTTGCATGAATGAGGGCTGGAATGGGAAGAAGTCAGGCACACCATGTTGAATGTTAGCAATTGAGAGGCAGCCTCAGACACTTTGCTACGTTCTAGGTGTGTGTGTGTGTGTGTGTGTGTGTGTGTGTGTGAGTCTACGTGGGTTCTTTGTGCTTTTGACAATTGCTTTATCAATTATATACATTATATACAGAGAAGTGCCAGATTATGCATGTACAACTTGGAGAATTTCACAAAGTGAGCTCACCCATGTAACCAGAACTCAGATCAAGAAACTTCCACAGTGCCCCTATGATATGTCTGCCAATAGCAGCCAATCTCCCGAGTTCTGCCCCCTTTTGCTTAATTTTATGTTTTACATAGGTGGAGTTATACAGAACTTACTTTTTCACCCCTATTAGATACTGCTATACTGCCAAAGTGACTTCCAAAGTGATTGTGTAATTGATCTCCTCATCTGCATGAGCTTTCTGGTTGGTCCACATTTCTATGTGAGAGTTCTGTTTGGTCCACAACCCCATCAAATCATGGAATTTTCTTTATCATCTTAACCATTTTGGTGAGTATATAGTTGACCCAGTTGCATTCCAAAATATTTATCCTCTAAGATAAATATTAGTGTTATGGTTTAGATGTGAACCGTCCCCACAAAGCTCATGTGTGAGACAATGCAAGAAGGTTTAGAGGTGAAATGATTGGGTAACGAGAGCCTTAACCTGATCAGTGCATTGATCCCCTGAGAGGGATTGACTGGGTCGTAACTGAAGGCAGGTAGTGGGTGGTTCCAGCAGGTGGGTCCCTGGGGACTTGCTTTTGGGGATTTATATTCTGTCCTTGTTGAGCGGAGCTCTCCCTCTGCTTGCTGGAGCCATGTCTTGAGCTGCTTTCCTCTGCCACACTCTTCCTCCATGATGTGCTGACTCACTTCAGAACCCAAAGAATGGAGCTGACCATCTATGGACTAAGACCTATAAAAGTGTGAGCCCCAAATAATTTTTTTTCTCAATTAGAGGAGGAAAAGATCTTGTTTTTGTCAAGCATTTTGGTCAAAGCAGCAGAAAATGTGACTAAAACAATTAGTGTACAGAAAGTGTATTGGGGAGTGTTCTCAGGAGCAATATCTTCGAGGAAGTAAAGGAAGTAGGATTAGTCAGGAGAAGAGTCTGGTTTGTTAAGCAGCCACACCAAAGACCTCGATCAGTTCCATGAACTCTGAAGCTGGGAGGACCCTTCAGAATTGTCTCAAAATTGGCCTGAAGACTGAGCCCTCCATCCTCTATCAAGCAGTCACTGACTGCAGGCTTCCCCTAGGGGAGAGGTGGTTTCAGGCTAGGCAGATCTTTTCAGCAGAGGACAATCACTAGGAGGAGAAACAGGCTGTGAACTGTCAGCTGTCAACACTCACAGAAGCTGGGAAGATGAGAGCTTTGGTCCAGATAGAGGAAAGGGGACCTAAGAAGCATATTACAAAGTTCACTGCAGTACTGGTATTGCAGTGGGACCTTATTTTTCCTTTTTTTCTGATGACTTCTTGGGTCAAGCATCATTTTGACATTTGGATTACTTTTTTTTTGTGGTGCTGGGGTTTGAACCCAGGGTCCTGTGTTTGGAAGGCAAGCACTCTACCAACTATATCCCCAGCCCCTGGATTACATTTTTGTGAAATGTTTATTAGTGTTTTCGTTAAGATTGTTCCATATGTATATCAGTCTTTTTCTTAATAATTTGTAGATTTTTTTTTTCTGGGAAGACTTCCTTTACTGGGAGTAGTACCTTTTGAAGAAGTGGGTGCATAACCTAGGGGCCTGCTGCTGTCCCATCAGGGGTGACAGATGAAACTCAGAGTAGATGAGGGATGCTCTCAGGTACAGGTACCCGGCCCAGGACATTGGGTGCTAAATCTGCTCACAGGGACCAGAAATTAGTAGCCAAATTTTTTCCCATCCTGATATCCATAAGGCCAGCCTCTGCATTCTCCTCCCCCTCAGTTTGGAGTCCTGGTCCAAGGGGGTGATTATTATGGCAACAACGTCACTAGGCAGTAGGAATTTTGCACCTTCATTATAATCTTATGGATCACACCACATGTGCATTCTGTCATTGACTGAAATATCAGTATGTAGTGCATCATTCTGGATCCCTTTCTGTCTGATAACTGCTGTCTTTGACCTTGAGGAAGGGCAGAATGAAAAAGGTCACTAACTGCAGCCTTGGCACCAGCACATAGTACCCACTTAAGCTGGCACCATCAAAGTCAGAGCCATGGGCTTCAGGTTGGAGTGGATGGCTCCCTGTTTTGGTTGCGTTCAGCTCATCGGTGGGGTGGTGGACACCAGATACAACATAGAACAACTGTAGACTGAGGAACCTTCCTTAACCACCACACTTGGCCACACAGTGTCCTGACCCTCTGACCAACATTGTTCCCACACTCAGCCTGACATTGTGTGTTTTGTCCTCCTCCACACAATGCTCACAGGGCTCCAGTTCTTTCCCTTCTGCTTGGATAGTAGGCCAGATGTTCAGGCAGACCAAGTATCTCTGCTCAAAGCCTTTAGCTTCTTTGCCAGCCACAGCAAGTTGGGCACACAGGAGGAGGCAGCAGCAGCCACCACAGAGTGCAGTCCACAAGGCATGGGGTAAGAGGTAGCATGGGTGCAGGGCTGGGGACTACAGGCTGGTGGACAGCTCGTGTGGTGCATTCCTTCCTGCCTCAGCTCCTTGGAGCGTGCAGGAATTATTTATATATTTTGAACCATTCTTTGAGATATATATCTCTGAATATACATTTAAAAGAACTATCTAGAATATATAATATATTAAATATACATAATTGCTATAAATATAAAAAGGCAGAAATCCCAATAGAAAATTTGAGCAAGAATCTGAATATGTGTATTGGGATTATTTTCTCCTCTGAACATGGCAACAAAAATTGTTAATTTCAATATAGCCTCATTTACAGTTTTTGTATGGTTCATTTGTTATGCCCAAGAAAGCAATCATTAGTCACTCTAAGGTCATGAAGATGTTCTCTTGTTTTCCCTATAATATAGTTATGATATTCAATTAACTGATAATAATTCATTGAAAAGCCCATCTTTTTTTTACAAATCCGGCAACCATATGTGTGTGGACGCTTTTCTGGATTCTGGATTCTTTATTGCGTTATATTTTCAAGATGATATCCAACGGCCCTTGCACCACTATGGCACTATCTTATTTATTAAAGCATTCCTGATATATGGTACTATAAAGTTTTAAGTACTTGTTTGGGTTTTTACTGGAATGGGATTGAAACTCTGAATTAACTCAGAAATATTGATTTCTAAGTTGATTGTAATATTAATGTACCAATCTATGAACAATGGCAATCCCTCCTTTTATTTAGATCTCGCTTATTTTCTCTCATTGTTTTCTTGTTCTCAGTGTACATATTTTGCATGTTTTCATGGGATTTATTTTTAGGCATTTGGTGGTTTTGATGTTAACGTAACTAGCATATTTTATAATTGTATCTTCTATTTGTTGCTAATATGGAAATGCAGCCACTTTTATTTTTTCTGAATTAATTATTGTTATTTATTTGTTTGTTTTTATTGTTTGTTCTATTTAGTTACACGTGACAGAAGAATGCATTTTGATTCATTGTGCACAAATGGAGTACAACTTTTCATTTCTATGGTTGTGCATGATGTACATTCACACCATTCATGTAATCATACATGTACATAGGGTAATGACGTCTGTCTCATTCCACCATTTTTCACACCCCTCCCTCTCCCCTCCCCTCATTTCCCTCTATCCAATCCAAAGTTCCTCCTTTCTTCCCTTACCACCCCCCACCCCACTTTATATATCAACATTCACTTATCAGAAAAAACATTTGGCCTTTGACTTTTGGCTTATCTCACTTAGCATGATCATCTCCAACTCCACCCATTTACCAGCAAATGTCATAATTTTATTCTTCTTTATGACTGAGTACTATTCCATTGTGTATATATACCACATTTTCTTTATGCATTCTTCTATTGAAGGGCATCTAGGTTGGTTCCACAATATAGCTACTGTGAGTTGAGCAATGCAGTCACTTTTGATAATACACTGCCATTTTTTTTAATGCTACCTTGGTAAATTCACTTATTCTAATAGTTTATCTTATAGATTCTCCTGGATTTTTATGTAGCCAACCATGCAGTTTGCAAATACTTGATTTATTTATTCAGTTCTAATATCATGTCCTTCCCCAGTTTCTTACATTATTGAACTATATTGGCTGTATGGTGTAATGTGAGATATAAGGGGGGACAGTGGGCAATTTTTTTTCATTCTCAATCTGTGGGAAAATACTGTAATTCTTTACCAGTGATTATGATGGTTGTTATGGGGATTTTGTAGATTCCCTTTATCAGACTTGAAAATTCCATTGTATTTTTAAGTTGTTAAGGGATTTTGGGTTGGCTTTTGTTTCATCATGGATAGCTATTGAATGTTGTCAACTGGTTTTCTTTGCATTTATTTATTTAATATTTGTAGTTGTACAAATGAACACAATAGCTTTCTTTTATTTATTTGTTGATTGATTGATGTGGTGCTGAGGATCAAACCCAGTGCCTCACACATATTAGACCAGCACTCTACCACTGAGCCACAACTCCAGTCCAGCATCTTTTCAAATAATCATAATTTCCCCTTTTTCTGTTAATGTGATTAATTACATTGATTGATTTTTCTAATATTAAATCACCTTTACATGTCCAGAACAAACCTAATTTGACTGTTGAATTAGATTTTATTTACCCAGAAGCAATCAGTAGGTCAAGAACTGGAGTACAGATAGTTTATTTGGAAGGTGATCCCTGAAAATATCAGAAGGAAAATGAAAATGAAGAGCTCTGTCTCCAGATATACATGAATGGGACCATAAATACACATGAATGTATGTGAATGGAATTGGAATGAGGAAACACACACACATATGCTATATGTAAGTTTGTGCTGGGTAAAGACCTAACCATTACCCTTTAAGAGCTGTTGGTCATCTTGTGGTCTTGGCCAAGCCCTGGGCACCAGTAGGGCCATGCACCCAGATTTTTTTCCAACCTTTCAATTCAGAGCCTTTGATGTCCTTTGCCCACCTCCTGTCAGCTTCTGGACAAACTGTGACCTGCTCCAGGTAACCTGGATAGCTAAAGCTGATGCTGGACCTGATTTATCAAAGTGATTGTGGACAGCACCTGGCAGAGGCCAGGATGGCACCAGTGCCCAGTAGTACTTGTACCTTGTTACTGTGGCTGCTAACTGGTCTTGGAGAATCTTGCAATAGAGGGATGATCAAAAACCAGCATGGCCACCACCCACCTAAGGATCTTCCATTCTTCATGCTCAGTGGGGCAGGGTGACAGGATCCAGTTGGGTTAGGAGCAAGTTCAACTTAGACCATATGTATCAAGACATGACTGGAGAAAAAGCATGGTGGCAGGGCTTCTATGTGGAAGATGACACAGGGTGACTGAATTAAGGTTAACTCAGCCTCATAGGAGGGGAAATAAGAACCAGTTCCAGCACTTATGCTGGTCTTCACTCAATAGTTAACAAAATACTTTACTATCAACCATGTTACTGGAACCTCCTATGAGGCCCAAGAAGTTAGCAGGGCAGGACCCTCATCTCTTTTATATGAGTGAGTGAGGAATCTGAAGTTCAGGGAGGTGAGGTGACTTAGTTGCTTAAAGACCCATAAATAACATGAGAGATAGCATAATAGACCACAAAGATGCCCATATCTTTATCTCTGGGACCTATTAACGTGATCTTACATGGCAAAAGGAACCTTACAGATGTGATTGAACTCAAGAACTTGAGATGAGGAGGTGTCCTGGATTATCTGGGAAGGCACTAATAGCAATCACAAATGTTCTTGTAAGAAAGAGGCAGAGGCAGCTGGCCGTGGTGGTGCATGCCTGTAATCCAAGCAATTTGGGAGGCTGAGTCTGGAGGATTGCGAGTTCAAAGCCAGCCTCAGCAATTTAGCGAGGCCCTAAGCAACTCAGTGAGACCCTGTCTCTAAATAAAATACAAAATAGGGCTGGGGATGTGGCTCAGTGGCCAAGTGCACCTGAGTTCAATCCCTGGTTCCAAAAAAAAAAAAAAAAGAAAGAAAGAGGCAGAGGGAGAATTGGCACAAGCAGAAGAGAAGACAATGTGATGGCAAGAAGCAGAGATTGGAGTCGTATGCTTTAAAGATGGAAGAGGGTGCCATGAACCAAGGAATATAAGTGGCCACTAGGGGCTGGGAAAGGCAAGGCAATGACTTCTCACTTCAGAGTCTACAAAAGCAACCAGCACTACTGACACCTTGATTTTAGCCCAGCGAAACTCATTTTGGACTCCTAAGCTCCAGAAAGAGAGAGTAAATCTGGGTTGTTTTAAACCACTCTGTGGTAATTTGTTATAGCAGCAGTGAGAAACTGATTCAGCTGATAAGCGAGACAGCTGGGACAGAAGCCAGTCATCTCATTACCCAGGCAGAGGCAGAAGTTATCCTCTGTTTCTTAGCAAAGCTTCCCCAGGGCCTGGATGGATGTGAGGGTGGAAGATGGGATGAATTCAGGAGGAGGTAATTATGGTTCAGGAAAAAGAAACTACTAGCAGCCACTAGCTTGAAGTCCCTTGCTTGAGGCTGGCTGTATGACTTATCTAACCGCTTCAATGAAGGGAGCGTGGAGGCCACATCCTATCCATGTCCCAAGGGTCTGGGATGACCAGCCCATTGCTGACTGACTGAGGTCCCTCAAGGCACAGGCTGGACTGCTGACCTCTTAAAGGGCTTCTCAGCACTGAGGTTCTGTCCTTTCCTCCTTTCTAGACTCCTTCATGCCAAAAGCAGAGGCAGGAGGCCTGAGGCAGCCTTGGCCCCACAACATATTCCTGTTGGACCAGAGTAAATAAAATTCAGGAGGGCAGACTGGGACAGCTTTCACCCTTCCATTCCCCTGGGAGGCAGGAGAGCCCCTTGGCAATTTTCCAGGACTCTTCCCTCCTTCTTTGTGCCCAAACAGCTGTGGGCAAATCAGACTAGGGCAGATACGAATGAATTCTGCTTTCTTCTCCCTGAGGTACCTCCATGTGGGCACAGCAGGTGGCATGGGAAATATAACCACGGACAGACGTGCAGTGTTTTGTGATGTGAAAATTAAAATCACCAGGAAATGTTCACATTCTCTCTCTCCTTCTCTCCTCCCCTCTCCTGTCTCCCTTCCTCAGGGTCTTTTGCTTGTTCTGTTTTCACGCTTCCTCTGTTGCCTTTTTTTCCTGGTTCATTTTAAGTTCCTTAAACTCCCTGGTTGAGGTTTGGACTCCAGGACTTTTACAAATCACTTTGAATACTTAAGATGCCTTCAAATGGCTTGTCACCTTAAGCAATGGTAGGAGGAAGAACAGAGGATGTATGCCTGGGGGATGGGGTGGGGGTAGGAGGCTTCCAGCCACCAGTGCCACAGAGTTATTGGGGAATTGTTCATTGCCAAGTCTCTGAGCCAGGGCAGGTATGAAAAATTAGCTTTAACCTCAAAACTTTTGCTAATGAACAACTTGAAGCCATTTCCTTAATCTCTTAATAAATTCCAAATTTTGGTCCAGTTAAGTTTTGTGAAACTCAGACATTGCATTGTGTAAATCTATGTCTCTCTAAATTTCACAATGTGTGTATGTGTTGGTCAGCATTTTGATAGTTGTAAACAAAATACCTACAAGAGAAACTTAGAGGAGGAAAAGTTTATTTTGGGCTCACTGGTACCAAGCTAGTCACTGAATACCTCAGCCCAAAGTGCACCTCGCTGTTTTCTGGCCATTTGAGTGCTTAAATCATGAGGCATATGACTTTAAAGAAGCCCTTTCTCCAAGGACACAGGGCACCCCTGCATCTCCAGCAACTGTAAATGCTGCAACTTCTAAAGTATTTTTGTGGTAGGATAGAAGGAATGACAATTTGTATAAGGGAGACATACAGGGAGGACAAGGAGATGAGATTTTAATTCCGAATTTCCACATGCTGTTCCAGGCCTGTCACTCCCTAACTCAGTCTTTCTCTCAAGCCCGTCACTTCTGAATTCCTGGGAAATCTGTAAATGTACCTTTGTACTGATAATTAATCACCCAGTAAATAAATTAAGCAAAGAGAGATGTGATGTTTTGAGAAACCTGTAATTTAGGGGCCTTTCCAGCACGTCAACCTAAAGATTTGGAGATTGACCAGACTATCAAAAGACACATCCCTTCCATCCCCACCCCTCACTAACTTTGCTTTAAAAGAAGAGGTGGGAATTTCCAAGGTGTCTCTCACAATATATATTCCATATTCTCCCTGGATATCTGCATTCAGCGATGGTCTACAGCCTCCCTTGAAATGGGTCTTCCTTATCTCCAGAGGCACCTCTCTCTTAAGAATGCCTACTTTATCTGCTGAATGCATATCTATGTACTGCCCTGCATAAGCCTCCTGTTTATTCCTCTGACTGGTGAAAATTCCTTTCCAGTCAGGTAAGCCAAGGACCCTGCTCATTCTGAGATCCCCCCTCTCTGGGAACTCCTCGGCGGTTCTCCAAGAGACACCTCTTCTGCCATCATGCTTTCATTTTCCCCTTTATCATTATTCTGGGCCTTATGTAGGACAGTGTCTCTAAGCCACTTCATACATGCAGGAATCCCTAGGCCACCTAGCCACACCCAGCAAGGGTGAAGCTGGAAAGCACCTTTAGAGACTATTGTTATCAACTTTCCCCGCAAGACTCCAAAGAGGGACAGATCCTCCAACTTGCTGGTGGCTAAATGGGACCAGTCACCCCAGGCCTTGGAGGAGTCAGATCTGTTTTTGAGAAATAGCCCAGGAAATGTCAAGGAAGCCGGTGCTGTGTGAGCCAGTGTAAGGATGGCTGCTTTCCTGTTAGCAGCATGACTTGGAACTGTGAGGCTGGTCCAGAGTCAGTGGGACACTGGTTTTATACAGCAGAGCATGCTGCCCAAGTTGTACGCCAGTCACTGTTTTCTAAATTGAATCTTTAACCCCCCAGGGTCCATCTATTGCAGCCTCTTGAGAACTTTTATGAAGTGAAAGGTCTTCTTGTAATGCAAATCACCAGCCTCTAATTGGCCTGGTTTTTAACATTCACTTTAATTGCTTAAGGGGGCCAAGCCCTTTCCTCACCAGCAGATCTTTTTAATATTGTTGTGCTCAAAACAGGAAGGCTCCAGGTCATCTGACACCTTAGTAAAGCTGCTGCCCCCAGCCTAGGAGACTGCTCCCCCATGGGCCCTGGAACAGAGCTGGCCTGGCCTGCCAGCTCCCCTCCCCCACTCTGTGGAGTGCAGGTGGCACTCACTACCACCTGGAGTCATCTCCCAGAGAGTGCCCACGTCCTCCAAAGCTGGAGAGGAATACCAATTGCACAGTTACTGGGCCCCCTCAGGAGCCCACAAGAGGAAATTAAAAGGCATACACACGCCTGGAATAAAGGGCCCTCTTCTTGTAGCTAATCACCAAAATTGGTCACTGGATTGTCTCCTCCCCCTTTGGTGAAAAACATGGCCTTTCTCTTGTTCTATTCCATCACTGTGTTCTTAGAAACGTGCAAGGGGGGCTGAGCTTCTCACTGGCCTTCTCCCAGCCCCCTCCTTCAAGAAAGCCCTGACTTTCTTGCACAGTCCTTGCTTTCCCCAGTATGAGGGGCATTGGTTTGTCCCAACTGACACAGAGAAAGATCAGTCCCAGCCCCAAAGTCACACAGGTAGAGGGAGTGGCTGGTATCTCTTAAGTAGCTTTCAAGCCCTGGCCAGGGCTCACTGCTGCTATTTTACCTTGAGGAAGTGGTCTAAGGCAATAGTGCATGAACCAAGGACAGTGGCTCCAGGACCAGATAAGCTCTCTGTGCTCTAGGACCCACTACTGCAGGCCAGTGTGTCTACAGGTCTGTTGGCAATTGGAGAGTGGGTTGGCATGCCCTTAGCCAAGTCTGCACAGCCCTGTGGGCAGGAGCAGGAATAATTCTTGGGCTACCGGGAGATGCCAGGTGTGTGTGTTGGGGGGGAGGTCGGTATTTAACATTGTCCCAGCAGAGAGCCTGGGCTGGCCCACAGGAGAAGCCCTCTATTTTGGGGAGGGATGTTGGGGAACTTTACTGGAGACTGAAGCTAGGGCTTCCTGCATGCTAAGGAAGGCACTCTACCACTAAGCCACATCCCAAACCCATAGGAGATGCCCTTTATGTGCTTGCTACAAGCAAGTTAAAGGGAGAATGAGACTTAGTATCTCCTCCAGAGACTTAGTTTCTCCTCAAGGCCAGTGAAAGGATTGGGTCACCAGATTTCTAAGGCCCTTTGCCCCATGAGTTCTGGAGAGTTGACTTAAGTGCCATCTTTTCTCCTGTTGTGGCTGTGAGCAGTTAGCTTTGTGAACATCTTGCAGGGACCCAGCTCAGGGAAAATGCATGTGGCTTGTTCTTAGAACCTGGGGTTAATGGGAAATACTAACATTTACACTGCAGTGTATTGAAGGATGGCCACCCTCCCAAAAGATATGTCTACCCAGAATCTGTATATGTCATCTTGCTCAGAAAAAGATCTTCACAGTTGTGATTAAGTGATGAGTCTCAAGATGAGGTCATCCTTAATTATCCAGATGGTCCCTTTTTCACCCTTGATTTTTGTTTGTTTTTATTGGTGCACTAGGGTTGTACTTAGTGATAGGATTTGTTGTTACATATTAGTACATGCACAAATATAACAATATTATTTGGCCAATTTGGCTCTCCAGAACTTGTAGGTGATCCTCAAATCCAGTGAGAAGCATCCCTATGAAAGAGAGGCAGATGGAATTTTTTTTTTTTTCAGTGCCGGGGATTGAACCCAGAGCCTTGTGCCTACGAGGCAGGCACTCTACCAAACTGAGCTATATCCCCAGCCCGGCAGATGGAAATTTGAGAGACACAGGGAGGAAGGAACTAGAGAGTGGAGCAATGTGGACACAAACCTTCCAAGTGGAAGCAACACCTGGGGTCACCAAAAGTGGGGAGAGGCAAGAATGAACCCTTCCCTAGAGCTTCAGAAGAATAGATCTCCTGACATTTCGATTTTAGATTTCAGGCCTCCAGAACTCTCAGGGAGTGAGTACATGGATTAATGGCTATATTTCTGCATACATTAATGATTTTATTTTAAGTTACTGAATTTGGGGTCATTCATTGTAGAAGCCACAGAAACCAATATACTCATCATAGCAAGGAGAGGGAAAAAAACCGAGGGAGCAGGAAGGTCTTACTGAATATATAACAAAAGTGCTCAGCAGAATGTCCTAGCTACTTCAGAGCCTGATCCCTCTGGATGGCTACTACGACCATATGGAGCATGTAGGTCCCTCATTCCCATCAGAGAGTGGAGAGGTTGGGAACAGGAACTAGCCTAACCGAGTTGCTAGTTCGTTGACCAGGATAGGGAGCCCTGGGGCAGGACTCCAGGCCTGCCTCACCTCAGAGTGCACCAGTAGAGTAGGGTTGGCCCTTGTTGGGCTGTTGATGGATGGCCCCAGCCAGCAGCCTGAATAAACACTGTAGATTAAGAACTCTTCACTGAAGTGTTGAAAAAGGCACAAAGAGCACTCATTCCTGTCTCTGTGGGTTCCTGAGAGAGGATTCATCTCTGACTTGGAGGAAATGGACCCAAGGGCTGGCCCTTCAGGGGTGGGACATGATTGGCCTAAACCTAGCTCCCCTGAGCTCCAGAATCTTTCCCCTAAACCTGAAGAGCTGGTGCTATGGGAAAGGAGGGCCTCAGGCACATTCACTGCACCTGCCCAGGTACATCTGCCCATGATATCTCCTGGGTGGCTCAGAAATCAGTCAGAAATCTGGGCAGATTCCCAACTCGCCACTTGTTCTCTTTCCTCTCTATGGCCAATCTTGTTGATTTAGTTTCTCATGCTGCTCACTTCTGCCATGTCAACCACCACTTCCATCCAGGTCTCTGAGCCCTCTCCTGGATGAATGTGTTTGCTTCTTCCCTTGTTCTCCCATCTGCACACAGGAACACTTCTCCTGCTGAGATGGACGGAAAAAACATCACCATGGTACTCAAGTTGCATTACACAGCTTGCTCTTGGTGACGACATGATGAGAGTTGGGAACTAGGCCTATAGGGGCAGGGAAGGGGCAGGAAGGAGACTGTCACTTGTGACCGATAGATAAACCTAGCTGTGCTGGCTGAGGGCTGGCTGCACTGCAGGCCTTCATTGGTCATGAACTGGACTGCAAAAAGGATTTTCGGAACTGCATGCTTTTCTCACCTGTTAATGCTGTGATGTATGTCACTGTCAGCAGGTATCTTCAGTGCCGTGTTGCTTCCTCTTTCTTTCTTCTTGTAAACTATTATTAAATTATGTGTGTCTTATCAGACACACCACATTAAACTTGAGTACATAGTAATTGAGCTGTCTAGAAACTGGACTTTGGCTTTATGTGCTTCTCAGGATGAAGTCTGTGGTATTCAAATCTATTCTGTTCATTTGAAGTAGCTGATTATCTTAGTTTGCAATAGCCAAATACACCCACAGCTATATTTTTTAAAAAAATATTTCTTATTGAAATCTTTGCAGGAAAAATTACCTTTATATTTTGAGTCAAGAATTTGCTAGTCCCCAGCCCTTTGATGTGCTCTTGTAATATAATACATAGTAGTGGGAGTTGTGTAGTTTAGGAGCTCATCAGTCATATGAGAGCACAGGATGTGACACCAATATTATATATTCTGTCTTGTGCAATTGTGCTTAGCCACGTGGCTAGCACCTCTGCTATGGTTCAATGAGCCTGCAAAAATTCACGTGTTATGAACTTAATCCCCCAATTTTTATGTTGATGGTACTTGGAGGTGGGGTCTCTGGGAAGTAATTAGGGCTAGATGAAGTCGTGAGGGTGGAGCCTTGTGATGGCACCAGTGGCTTTGTATAAAGAGGAAAAGAAGGGCTGGGACTGGAGCTCAGTGGCAGAGCTCTTGCATAGCACTTGTGAGGCACTGGGTTAGATCCTTAGTACTGCACACAAAAATAAGCAAAGAAAACAAAGGCCGGATGTCTATCTACAACTACAAAAAAATCTAAACAAAAAGAAGAGGAGAAGAGACCCATATTATCATTCTCGAGTGTGATGCTCTCTACCATGTCATGATGCTGCAAGAAGGCCCTGGCCAGATGCTGGGTAGATTCTCTTGGACTGCCTTGCTTTCAGATCCAGGAAGCACATAAATTTTTAGTTTTTATACAGTTCTTATTCCAGGTGTTTTTTTTTTTAACAGAAAGAGGAAATAGACTATGAAAAACTTACAAGATGATGAGCTCCTTGATGGCAGTGATTCTCTCCTTTTTACTGTTGCACTTTGACATCTAGCACATAGTAGCCCTGGCACATACTAGGTTCTCCAGAAAGCTTTGTTTCTTCCTCCTCTTCTCCTCCTCCTCCTCCTCCTCCTCCTTCTCCTTCTCCTTCTCCTTCTCCTTCTCCTTCTCCTCCTCCTCCTCCTCCTCCTCCTCCTCCTCCTCCTCCTCCTCCTTCTTCTTCTTCTTCTTCTTTTCTTCTTCTTCTTCTTCCTTCCTTTTTAATTGAATAAGCAGATGGATGAGTTCATTGGGAGCTGAGACTCAGAGCAGTCCCAAGCTAGTACAAGGCAAAGCTGGAATGTGAATTTAGGCCTGATGTCAGAGTTCATGCTCTGTCCTCTCCTCACAAACTAGTGGCCCTAAAATGGGAGTCCTTGAGCTGGTATTCTGATGGAGGGGGGCAGGTATGAAGAGGCTGGGGGCAGAGAAGAAACTGTGGACAAGTTACTGAATAAGCAGAGTGGATGGCTGCCTGGGCACTGTGTATCCTGTTGGGGACTTAAGTCAGGGAAATTCTGGGGCAGACTCACTCCAGGGGTGCTGCATAGTTGGCATTTGGTATGACCTCTAGCTGTTCGCTTACTTTCCCAGAAGCCCAAGGAGCTAAATGAAGAGGTATAATGTGTGCTTGGCTGAGAGCAAGTAGAAGGCAGGAAGGAGACCGTGGTAACACCTGGAAAGGCTGAGGCAAACTGAGCAAGATCTGCACTCATCTTTGGGGTCAACCATCTGCACTCCAAGTCCCTGTGTCAAGATAGAGCTGCCTTCATGGCCCTGCAGGCAGAGGAGATGCCTGAGAGACTCTGGGCTAGATAGGGGCTCCAGAAAACAGGGGCAACCGCCAGAGAGGCCAGGGCAAAAGTCAGGACCTCTGAATACCATCTGGCCATGCTGGGTGACCCTTGGACACCATCTCTTTCTAAGGATTTTCTTACTCTCTTTCCCCTCCTAACTTGGTTAATTTTCTTACCCACTAAGGGAAGCAATAAAATGTACAAATCACCTTCAATTCCATTTCCCAAAAGTCTATTGCACACATCACTGTATGCAAGGGGTCAGGGATCCTAGGAAAGTGAAATATCATATCCTATAAGGAAAAATACTCCTGGGTCAGTGAGTTGGCCCCAAGGATGACCATGATCTTGATGCAGACCCTCAGGAAAGGACTAGAGGAGAGAAGGAGCTTCACAAGGCTCCAAAGGCTTCTCTGCAGCAGTGGTTGGAGCTGAGGCAGGAAAGATGGGAAGAAATCAGGCAGTTCTCCCATGAGAGACGTGGGGAAAGATGCAGGAAAGATGCAGGCAGTGTATTCTGGGGGTAAGAATAGTCAGGTGAGGATTCGGGCATGTGTGAGGAGGATTAGGCATGTGATGGTTTTGAAGACCACTGGAGCTTCCTAATTTGCCTCTGCAAGCAGGCCATGCACTACCTAAAGGCCTGTCTTACTTGTCATTGTAGGCCCGATATGGAACACAAGTCCTGGTATATATGGGGGACTCAAAAAATGTCAGTTGAATAAATTAGGCCATTTTTGCAAGGTTCCATGAATCTGTGCATGTACGTAGCCCTGTCTGTAGATGGATTTAAGCCTTGAATAGTGACAGGTCTCTAGGAGCTAAAACAAGAAATACAAGTTTCTTTTGAGAATGGTGCTGAGCTCAAACCCACTGTCCTTGTATCTTCCTTGGTGAAAAAATAAAAGTCTTGCTAGCTGCAGTTGTACATAGGGTGTGCAAAACATTTTAATATTGGATCAGAGGTGAGAAGGGCCAACTGAGAAATGAGGCATAGCCCTGGGATCCATTCTTCCTTTCCTTCATAGCCTGTTTCTAAGCCAAAAAAGTAGCAGGACAAGCCCTTCGAGTCCAGTGCAATTTCTAATCAAGCCGGACCCCATCAACCCTGGGCACCCCTCTTAGCCAAAGGCAGCTCCACAGGCAGGCAGTGGTGTGGTCACAGCAAGTTGCAAGCAGACCTCCTACAGGCACCCACCAGTAGGGCCCTGGGAGGAGCCTAGCCTGTGGAGAAATGTCTAAAGAGGTTCCAATTCTACCTGACCTGTTCCTTATCCTCAATCCCCTGGTGCCTCGATCCCCTGGTGACAAGCTGAGTTTATAATCTGTCTTCTGGGAAGAGTCTAGTCAAACAAGCCAGGTTCCAGGAGCTTCCCTCACATTCCATTTGGAGGCATCTCTGCACTCCTCCCTTGGTGATACTTTGTAAATGGCTTGCTCAGTTTTTCAGGTACCAGTTCCAGGCTGGAATCTGAATACATGCTTTGGAGAGCTGCTGGTGCTCCTTACAGACCCCCAGACTAATGCTCTGCCTGAAGAGAAATGACTTGGACGACTTGCCTTAAATAATCTGGCAAGCAAATCTCCTTTCTTTATTCATCAGGGATATTCACACCTAAATAGCCTCTTTGTTTCTTGGGGTTTCGTCCTGAGCCAAGGCAGACGGGTGGGCGGGACATGGGGACTGACGGGGCTGGGTTCAGGAGGGAAGGGAGGGCAGCTGAGGCTGCCAAATTGAGATGTGTTACCAAGACTGAGAGATGTGCCTGATCCACGTGGTGGCTGAGCTGGTGTGCACTGGGGGGCTCCGGCTCTCCCTTCTCTGCCTCCAGAGCTCTCTTTACCTTGGAGGGTCTCAAGGTTGAGGTCAGGGGGGATTTTCCTTGGACTACAAAAGGATCTGGAGTCAGGTACACGTAAGATCACCCTTCTGGTGCCTTCATGGAGCAGTTGAGTGGCCACAGCCAAGTCCCATCCTCCCTTGCCAGTCTATCAAGATGGAGTTGCTGGAACTACAAAGAAAGGCAGCCACACAGTGCCAGTCATGGAGGATCAAGGCTGCAGAAGCCTTTGGCAATGTGAAAGAGAGGCTGGGGCTAGACAGGTTCTGTGACTGGCAAGCGTGCTGGGGCCCCGGTGGCCCCTCTCAAGAAAAGACTGTGTAATGAAGGTAGAAGGAAGAAGAGCGCTCCTCACTGGCAGTGTGCCAACTACACTTTCTGGGAATGTTCGTTAGCATTTTTCTAAGGGGTGGTAAAGCTCCCTTAATGTCCCCCCTAACTGTTGGAATTTTATTGATTTTCTTGTTTCACAGCCTTCTTGTCCTGAACATATATTTGCTAATGTATCTGGAAAGACAAAACAAGAAAAAAACAAACCAACCAACCTCCTATACAAACTAGCTACATTTACATTGTTTATTTTATAAGTATGAAAGGTTTAAACAGAACATATCCACGTTTACATCAATTAATTAGATGTTTTAAGTGAAGAAAAAACCCAAAAGAAAATAAATTGTAGAGAATAATAATATAAAACTCAGCAGGATGCCAGGCACAATGGCACACTCCTGTAATCCCAGTGGCTCAGGAGGCTGAGGCAGGAGGATTACAAATTCAAAGCCAGCTTTAGCAATTTAGTGAGGCCCTGAGCAACCTGGGGACACCCTGTCTCAAAATTAAAAATAAATAAATAAAGGACTGGGGATATGGCTCAGTGGTTAAGTATGCCGGGGTTCAATCCCCAGTAGCAAAAGCAAACCAAACCAAATAAACAAACAAAAATTCTCAGCAGGCTTTGATTTTCTGCCATGAAGCTATTAAAACAATAATTAAGACATGAACAGCAAACTGATTCTATGCATAAATCAGAGCTATCAAAGCACATGTTTGTTTTTAGATTATGATGTACATAAATTTAGCCTAAACTATGGGCTTGGGCTGGGAATTGAGTTAAACTTGAGCTCCAATCAGGCTCCAGGCAGACCAGGTCCATCCTGGGTACCTGCTGCCTCTCACAGCCATGACCACTGGGCTTCCTTTCTCAGTTACTTTGAAGATGTAGACAGAGGGATTGAGTGAATAAATGCATGGCAGGAGAGGTTGTTAATTTTCAGAACCAACAGAAAATCACTCCAGGAAGTGAAATGTGCATTGCTCCATCCTCTTTGAAAAGTGGTCTGATAAGAGAGGGGCCAGGTTTGGGCTGCTTTCTCCAGCTCAATTCTGAAATGCCTGTGAGCTAGTCTTGCTCCAGAACTCAGTTATGTCTACACATGTCCTTAAACTTTAGTCTCCCAGAAGTAAGTAGCAGAGACCAGAGCCAAAAAACCACAAGCAGGCCGTGGCAGATTATAAAAATACTTATTGATAAGTGACCTTAAACATCACCATTACAGCAGACTAAATACAAGGGCATCAGAGACGCAAACAGCTTCAAGTGGAAGCGTCTTAATATCTGGAAATTTCTCAGTTTGCCTTCAAAAACTAGTTTTAGACACACGATAGCCCCCAAGTCCCTGCCTGACCCTGAGCACCGCACTCCAGTGATCCCACATACCCTGGGTGGGGTTTTACTCCCACCTGTCAGCTCCTCTGGGAGGACAGTGGCAGGATCAGAGTAGATTTGAGCTGGAGTGGCCCTTCCTCAAAGGCTCATCTGACTCCTTCCTGGTCCTCAACTTCACAGGGGGCACTGACCATGCTGGCCTTGGCCCAAGCAGCTGCAAGAGAAAACTGTGACAGAGTGGTCTGCACCTGCTCAGAAGAGGGGCACAACTGGGAGAAGTGGTGGGGTGCAGCATGCTTGTAGGGCATGGGGCAAGGGGTGAGGGGTTTCCAGGTCCTCCCACTACCTGCAACTCTATCTTCCTATGTAGCGGGGAAGCTCTGGCTCCCGTCTGGCTCCTCCTTGTGTTGTTTCCAGCACCTCTCACAGCTGCCAGGGGAGAGGGGCGTCACCATTTCCCCAGATGTGAAACCTTTCTGGAATTCCACAGCTGAGTTTTTTATGACCTTTCCTGCCCTTTGTTTTTATGGCTCCTCACAACAACAGCCCCAATTACCATCTGACCACACTGTGTGAGACCTAGCAAATTGAGAAGGTACAGTGACACCCACCTGGCATTTATTCTGGGGGGGGGTGCATGTCAGGTGAAGGGTTGAGGGAAGCGCACCCAGCAGGCTCCTGACCCTGACAGTCCTGGAAAGATCTGTGACTACTGATTATTTCTTACTTTCTGGACTGGAAATACATCAACTCTTTCCATCCAGAGATTCACGACTCTCCCTGGAGGGTTAAAATATAAATAGCAGTATCTAACCACGCTAATAAATAGATGAAGCTAAGCAAACAATTTCTCAGCTGTCCTCACAGCCCCTCAGTGTGCCTGTCTGCCTGCCTGCCTCACTAATGTGCCCACCACTTTCCCTGGGCACGCTCTCATTCTGCAAAGGCTGGGAGAGAGGCTGGCCAAGTGGGTCTAAAAATAAAATGAACAAGAGGCAGAGAACAAGATGCTACCATCAGAGACCAATCCTTACTGCAAGGAGCCCATACTGGTTTGTCTGTGAAGGGCTTGGTTACCCAGGGCCCTCCCTCCCAGGCGAGCCTAGACCACTGTTGCCTTGAGGTGGATGGGTTGGGGTGCTACTACTTATCAACATCCTGTTTCTGGAGCTGGCCCTGGAGGAGTGGGTTGCAGACCCCTAAGCAGGGCCTACCTCTCCCATCCCTGCACAGGTGTGGCCTCCTGTCCCTGTGCAAAAGGCAGTGATAACTGATCTAGGGTGTCCCTGGGGCCCTGGCACTCCTTGGTCCTGAAGCCAGTTCACTCCCAGAAACCTGGAAGAGGCTGGCAGGGCCTCTCAGGTAAGGCAGGCTCCCAGTCCAAACTGCTGGCACTGGGGGAGACCCTGCCCACAGAGGGCAGAGCTGGACCCAAGGTCACAGGCAGATCCCTGTGTCCTGGGTCAGGGCTCTTGGTGGCAGGACATCCCCAGATGCTGGCTGGCCCTGGAAGACCCAGCAGCCTGTCCAGGATCTCAGAAGTAACCCCTTTTACTGCTGGGCCAATTGGGAGATGTTCTCCTTGGGCACTCTGCTGGCCAGGCCTAGGCTGCTCAGAGGCCTCCTCTGGAGTTCACCTGGTGAAGGTGGCATCTCCCGAGCATGCAGTCCCTGAGGGCACAGGACACACCTCTGAAGCAGCTGCCCTGGCCCTGAGTTGGCCCTGGTGGCAGCTGATGGGGCTTTGCCAACGGGAGTCCAGGGAGCCCTGGGCACCATCCTTCCCTTGCTCCCAGGGACACAGCCTGGCTCTGGGGTCCCTTTGACCTCCTGCCTGAGCATCTGTCTGTCTGTCTGTCTGTCTCCCAGAGCCCTTCCAAGAAGCAGGCTCCTCCCACTTAGAAGCAGGAGGGAGGGGGCCTCTGTCCTGTGCGGGCTTGTGGCTCTGTCAGTGGCCTCTGGGGCTGGGCCACCACCATGCAAGGAGGAGCAGGCAGGGATGGCCACTGGCCCACAGGCAGACTCCTGGCCTGGCATGTGGCTCTGGTGGTACAGCCACCCAGTGTGGCACACAGGTGGCTCTGTGTCCCCAGTGTGGCAGGGGAGCCGCAGTGTGCAGCCCAGGCCATTCCTCTCACCGCTGAGCTTGTCTTTGGGTGTCTGTGAGGGCCAAGGGGGAGCGGGAGCCCTTGGGTTTGGAGGTTGGTTGGGGCAGAGGGGAAGCCTTGGACAGGGAGTCTTCTACCTGAGTGGAACAGAGCTGGGGAAGGGAGGCACAGCCACAAAGAGATGTGGGCTGGCCGGAGTCCCTGGGCCCATGAGGAGTGGGCAGCTTGGGGCTCCAGCAAAGCCCCCCAGAGCATCAGAGGGGCCCAGAATCCCCCAGCACAGGGCCCCTGGGATTCTGGTCAAACTTAAACTACTGTGTGGTCCTAATGCTGAAGCAGGGGTTGGAGTGGGTTTGCGGGAGGGAACTGTCATTCCCTTGAGCTCTCAGTTCTGCTTTTTCCTCAGCTCCAAACTTGTATCTCCAGCAATCTGCAGGATACGTCCATATAGATATTCCTTAATCTTCTCCAACTGACTGTGGCCAAACCTGAACTTCTCGGTCACCAACTCCCTGGCCCACGGAAAAATGGATGAAAATATGCCTGAAGGTTATTCCCCAATATCCCCCTGGTACCTTTATCTGTCTTTCCAGCTCCTTCCCTGACCCCTCTCTCAGGATGGCCCATGGCTCTCAGTCCAGCAGCCTTCACAAATAAATCTTCCAACCTTTCACCTCACACCTTCCTTGTGCTCCCCACTTTAGCAAAGGCACCCCCAGCATCAGGTGGCAAAGCTCAACCCCTCCTGGGTCTTGGTTTCCCCTGCCCTGCTTTGCCCCTCAAATCCTAGACTTCATCAACCTCCAACCACTGCATGGCTCTGCTGGGCCTCCCTGGGGTTGGACCCTACTGCACTTGGCCTTTTCAAACAAACAATGAGATTCAGAAAAGCCAGAGGAATAGCTGATTACTAGCTGGTTTGAAGTAAGGATTGATTTTTTTTCCCCATGAATCGTTCTGGGGTTTTCCTAGTAACCAGTTTTTTGACTGTTCATAGCCCTTTTCCCCAAACTGGCTTCTTTGTGTGGATATAGCTTCTGTGTTGGAATGACACCCAATGCCACTGGCCTCCCACTGGCCCCACTTGGGTAGACCCAGAAAGGGCAGAGCGGCAGAGTCGTTTGAATGGTGGCTTCCCTCTCAGCTACCTGTGTGATAGACTTGCATGAAAACTGAGCCTTGCTTATGGGAAGAGTGGCCCTGTCCATTCGACTCCAGCTCTACCTTTCCTTTGAGCTCTTTTGGAAAGGAAGTCTGGAAGGAATCTGGCCTTTGATTTCCTCTTGGCCTATATGACCCACTCTCTTCACAATGCAAAAAGCAAAGATCAGGAACCAAACCCCGACCCTTGCCTGTAAAAAGGCTGCTGTTCCGCATTCCTCAAAGAGTTGCTGACATCCAGAAGCAAACAGTCTGCTGAGAGACAATTAGGCTGATGTGGACTCTCTGGATTTCCATTCCATTCCTTTTTAACTGCCTCAGTGCCAGCTGAACTACAAGCCCCAGGAGGTGAAATCGAACCCAAGGATTTCCCCAGCTATCTGAAATGAAGCTTTTGCTTCTATAATTAGAGTCCCAGAATGTCAGAGTTGCAGGGGCCCTTAGGATCAGCTGGCCTGTCTCCATCATTGGACTGACAGCCAGGCTAGGAGGCGCAGCTTGGCCTCTCCACCCCCGCATCCCTCCCTGTCAGGACCCTTACTGTTATAGCTTCTGCTAGTCCTTCTTTCTGCTGTTAATACAGTCGTTTCTCACTGCCACAGTAGGTGCTCCACAGGTACTTGGTGAAAGGAATCAGAGCTCTTCTGCAGCCTCCTAGTGGGTGAAGCTCAGATGCAGCAGGCAGCCAGCATTCTCAGTAAATAGATTTCAAATTTCTTTCCCTGGAGGTCCTAACACCTGCAGGAAAACACACAGCTCTGCCACATGCCTTTCAAAGCTCCCAGGCACCATTCCCACTCAGTGCCCCACATTCTCTCTGCTGGACAACTCTGTTCACTGAACACACTGTGCAATTTCCCATTCTCAGGCCATTGTTCCAGCTGTTTCCTTAGACCAAGAGGCCATTCAACTTCAGCTGTCCACAAAGACCCTTTTCTTCTGGCAAGGTCCATCTTCAGGATTCTTTCCTCTACAAAGAATTTCCAAAGTGAGTACCACCAACTTCCTCCCACTTTTTCCGATGATTCACTGATTTAGTCAAGAGCTATTCACACGGGCATTCACTGTGCAGCAGGCACTGTTCTAGGCACAGGGGAAACAGTAGTGAACAAAACATAAAAATCTCTGTCCTCATGCGGCTGATATAGAAGAGAGGCAATACACAAGAAAAGTGAACTATGCAGACATAAACATTTAGAAGTGCAATTATCTTCTCCTTCTACACTCCTGGATTTTCTTACTTTCAAATTGTCCTTACTCCTTACTGTATGGTGGTATGATTACTTCCTGTGTATCTCTGTGAACTCCAGGAGAGTAGGGACCAAGGTCTGGTCTTCAGTGTAGTCCCTCCAGCACCAGGAATACACTCAAGAAATGTGTCTGAATTGTAAACTGAGTGAATAAATACATGTGAGTGAGTGAATGGATGAGAGGGTGAGGATATATGTGGCTGCATAATTGAGTGAAAGGATAAGTGAACAGATGAGTGGTCAAAAAGCGAATGTATAGGTGAATGGATGAATGAGTGAAAGTGTGAACAAATGGGCGAGTCAGTGAGTGTGTGTGTATGAATGTGTTTCAGCGAATGGATGAGTGAATTAGTGAATAAGCAAATGGGTAAATGTGGTAGTGAGTGGATGGGTGAATGAATGAACAAGAGGGATGAATTCCTAGGCTCATAACCCCTGTGAGTTTCAGTGTTTCTGAAGATTTCTGCATTCAAAGGTTGAGTGGCTTTAGCATAGGATTTCTGAGACCCAGAAGGAAAGTCTGCATTGACTTTCTCCTTACAGAACAAATGACAGGTGGCTTCAGAAACACAAGATAGTGAATTCATGGCCTATGCCACATTTTAGCCTCATGTGTTTCAGGGACTGATGTTTTGCTGAGTCAGCCTTTCAGGACACACTCCCATGCTCTCATAGCACCTTTGATGTTTTCTGCAAACATCAGTACTACTAAGAGTGACAGGAGTCTTTTCCCTCTATATCAAAAACAAAGAAAAAAGAAAAAAATCCCACCAGTTCCTCCTGTAACCCATTCTTTATTAGATATTAAGTGTGAGCTAAAATTATCAAGTTATTGTTACCAAATTCATTTTAATTATTTGCCAAACATTTTTCATATCATTTTTTACCAAGTGAATCTTATCTTAAACTTTAATTTTATTTGATGTTTAGAAGATTAAGAAAATGATTTTTTGATCTAAAATGTGAATAGTCTGTTTTTAACAACCCAATTGGGGGTGTAATTGAGTTGTAAACACTATTTTAGTCTTTACACAGCATAATCTGCTATGGGATTTTATTTTCTCAGGGGACTTGCTTCATCTGCTCTTTGCACACACTCAGTCTCTGTAAATATGCTTTTGGCTTTTCAGTAATAATATTAGTCCTGAATGCTTCACTGCATGTCAGCAGGGAGAGGTGATTGAGAGGAAGGTTTCTATGTGCAACAGAAAAAAGAACATTTACATGTATTTGCAAGTATCCAAAGTACATTTTAGATATGTTTAAATTCACAGGATTCCATGAATTAGCCCGGGGTAGCCATTTTTGTTTATGTTTGTCTTTTTCAGTTGGATTTTCTGTTAGTTTAGGTCACTATTTGTGTTGCTGCTGTTGCTTTAATACAGATGACCTTTGCTATCAGAAAGGCAGTTGCTTAGTGATCGAGTCATATGCTTCAGGATGTCCTTATGATAAAACCAGCAAAGCAGATCCAATCCACAATGCCTAAGGGGGCCTGAATGTGGCCCAAAGTCCTGCTTCAACACTCAAACATCCAAAGCCATGGTTCAGGTATCACTGCTCCACAGCCTGGCTGAGGTGATATCTGTACAGTGAAAACTACTCTGCTTGATTGTCTAGAACATGAATTGGACATTTAGTATTGAATGGTGGAAAATACTCCCCTAGGTACTTTATGGACCTCTTTCATCAAACCATAACCCTCTCTTAGTTTCTTTCCTTTCCTTTTTTTTTTTTTTTTGAACAGGGTATTGAACCCAGGGGCACTCGGCCACTGAGCCACATCCCCAGCCCTATTTTGTATTTTGTTTAGAGACAGGGTCTCACTGAGTTGCTTACCAACTTGCCATTGCTGAGGCTGACTTTGAACTCATCATCCTCCTACCTCAGCCTCTTGAGCCATCACACCTGGCCATCTTAGTTTCTAAGCTGAAAAACTTGGCTCCAATTTTTAGTCTCCAATTCCTTCCCTCTTGCACTGACTCATAACAAAGTGACATCATTTCAACTTTCTCTTCTAAATGTCTTTTAGAGTCCTGTCTTTTTTTTCTGTTTCACTACTGCTTCCTTTCTCCAGGTCCCTGGGATGTCAGCCTTGGACCACTATAGTAACCTCTGCATTCTTCTCTCAGCCCTGTGCTAATTCTTGACTCTCAGTTTTATCTTCCTTAGATGACCATTCATAGTTTCTCTTTTGATCTCTGACATGCCAAGGCACTCCTTTAGTCTTCAGGTCAAGTCTGGGCCTTTCCGCTTGATTTTCTAGATCCTTAATCTGGCTATCCCTAAGTTTTAGGCTTCTAACCCATAATGAGCACACCTTGAGTCAACAGCAGTTGAGGGACATCTGCCTGATGTGGTTTTGGTGTAAGACTAGACAAAGAGACTGATGGAATAGAGAAGTGAGCCCACAGACAGAACCATGCATAGATAAAGCCTGATTTATGACAGAAGAGACACTGAACAGGAGTGGGAAGGAATAGTCTCCTCAATCAATCATGTAGGGATGATTGGGTATCCACAGGATAAAAGATGAAATAGTACTCCTATTTCACATCACACATAAGAATCAAGTACAGGTGGATTAAGGACTTAGATGTTAAAGGTAAAACTATAAAGCTTTCAGAAGATCATTCAGGAGAATATCTTCATGACCTAAGGATAGGGAAAGATCTCTTAAACATGACATGAAAAATGCTACTCATAAGATGAACCAGCTGGACTATATCAATAGTGCAAAAGCAAGTCACAGATTGAGAAAAGGGATCTGCAACACGAGACTGACAAAGGGATTCTATCCAAAATGTATTTTTAAAGTGCTACAAATTGTTTAAAAAGTTAGACAACTCAATAGAAAATTGACAAAAGGCTGAATCGATCATTTACAAGCCAGAAAGTCCAAATATCTAAAAATTATGTGAAATGGCACTAGATTTCCTGGTTTTAAGAACAATGAGATCCAATATTCACCCACTGAATGGCTAATATTAACCAAAGTGAGGCTAGCAAGTGTTAGTGAGGATATGGAGTCCCTGGAAGTGTCCTGTACTGCTTGATTGAGGCAGTGTACAATGGAACAGGCACTTGAGATGTTGGTGTACTTAGTAGAGCTGAAGGTAGTCATACTCAGTGACCGGGCAGCACCACTCCTGTACATATACATAGACTTGTGTATTAGGAGACATGGGAAATGATGCTCACATTACCCAACCCTGAAGCATCTAATTGTCCATTGCAGTAGAATAGGCAAATCAATTGTGGTGCATTCATATGAAAAGTATACTATTCAGCAATGAAAATGAACCTTTCAAGGATGAACCTTTCAAGCACTATGTTAAGTGAAAGAGCCCAGATTGCTCCCCCTCCAAAAAATAGAACGTGCATGTGTTGTAGAACTATACACAAATGAATGGTGGAATCCAAAGAAGGTCAGTGGACTGTACTGATAAAGGTTTCTTGATTTTGTTGTTATATTATAATTATACAAAATGGTATCACTGGGGGAAGCTAGGTGAAGGATACATGGGACCTCCTTGTACTATTTTTGTAACTTCCTGTGAATCTATAATTATTTCAAAATAAAAACTTGAAAAATATGAATTAAGAGAGAATGTGCATCATGTTATCCCATTTCTATAAAATTCAAAGCAGGCAAAAACAATCTTTGGTGTTCCAGCATGTACCCTTAGGTGGTAAAATATAAAGAATACAAAGGAAGTGGTTCTCAGTGAAGTTGGGAATGAAGTTGGGAATAAGTGTCACTGAAAGGGCATCTAGGGTCTGGGGAACTGTCAAAGTTATATTTCTGGATCTAGTAGTGGTTACACAGTGTTGACAATAATTTGTTAAGCTACACATGTTTGCCCTAAGCATTTTATTTGTGTGCTATATTTAATAATAAAAAGGTCTAACTAAAGATATTTATGTGAAAGCTCTTTCGGACTCATTCTAAACAGTTTAAAGTATTCGCACTAGACAGGGAGTTCAGTGAGCATTGGACTGAGTGGCACTCCAGACTCTAGCACAGGGCCCATCTCAGAGCAGGCACTTCGGGAAGTCTGTTTGATGAAGTCAGGACTGCTTCAGAAGGATCTGTCTTCCCTTTGCTTTATTGGAGGCTTCTAAAAAGAGAGCAAAGCAGGGAAGGCAAGTGCCTGCCATACAAACAGGTAATGAAACCCAGTATTGAAAAACACAACTGTTGGTCTCAGAACCATTATGTTGTCTCATTCCATGTGTTGTACATCAGGATCTGTCATTTGCAGTTTTGGGGAGGTTTGTAGCTTCTGTGCCTTTAACTCTACATCTGGGAAACCTGTGAGGAATCAGCTTGGCCCTGACTCGCTACAGAGCATTTATTGCCCACAATCAGGCCTCATTTACAACATCAGTGCTTCCCCCTAGAGTTGTTCAATGCAGTGGCCCTAGAGACATATATGCTGGTTATATCATTCTACCTCTCTGCCCTCCAGGAAAAGGAAGTTGTGAGTTCAGGTCATGGCTGAAGCCTATCCTAGTCCCATCTAAGGACTACCTATTTGGCTCCTAGTAGGCTTCTCCATTAAACAGTAAGGTAGACAGAACAGCAGTGATGAGTGGAAGAAATTGTCTTTCTGAGAGGCCACTAGGGAATCAGGTGGTGAAAGCCTTCAGTGAAATAGGATGTGCTACACTCATTGATGTCAGCAACATGGGTACTGTTAAATACATTCGTCTTCAGTAACTGGTCTAGACATTGGCCATTGAAGGAGAAGGGGTCTGAGGGAGCATCTGGTGAGTAGGAGGGGAGACATTGTACTGCAATTTCTAGTTGGGATCTGAAACCCAGAGAGACCTAGGGAATGGACTACCTTTTGGATAGAAGGGGGCAGCTCGTGACTGTGCAGACACTATTGTGGGCAGAACAAATCGTTCAGTGAACTGCTGAGGTTCCCGAGTCTCTCTCCTCAAGTGAGATTTGTGGGCCTTGAATCTTGTATAATACCTGTGAGGACCCTGAAGGAAGTCCAGCTTGGCCCTAACTGGCCATCGAGCAATTGCTGTGGTCACTTATCTCTTAGGGCCCCATGTGGCAGTGTCCTTTGCTGGCTTTGTCTTTATTTTCAGCACCATTTGCTTTTTGCAGTCAATTTTTTTTTCTTTTTACCAAGTTATCTTCTAGCTTATTTCACTTTTTAAAATTCTTTTTCTACCTTGTGATAATTTACTTGTTTTAAGAAGGAACAGGCAATGCCACCACGAGTTACTCTGAGTAGAAATCCTGGTCTACAGCAGGAAGGCAAGAGGCCTTTGTAAGAAGCCCCATTTTGACCCCAGGATAGCCTCTTGACCACCAAGTCATTCTGCTGGGCTACACTATAAGCTGATGACCCTGGTCAATTCTCTGCAAGCTGAAGGAAATTACTAGATGGTTCTGACACCTACACTAGGGGATTCATTAATGACAATTGACCAGGGTAATACAAAGAAAGTGCCTCTCAACAACCTTGCTGAGAACTCTGGGAAGGTGACCCTCACCCAAGTATAGGAATCTGCTTAACATAAACCAGATCCTAGATATACCCTGAGTTGTGTGTGGAGGATCCTTTCAGGCAGAGACCCCTGAAAATACCCCATCTCTTACTGAGCCTGTGCAGAATGCTGCCTAGGGCTGGAATTCTTCAGGAAGAAGTGGCAGGCAGCCTCCTTGGGTGTCACTGTAAGTCCAGAGCCTCTGCCCTGCTATGTCCTTTGTATAGCAGGAGCTGACTGAGGAAGGAGAAGCTTCTCCGGTGCCTTCAGGACCTTCCCGACAATCACTTTCTCAGCAGCCTAATTCCTCACTCTGTAGAGCTGTCCAGTTACAAACTACAGACTTCATTTATTTGTCCAGAATCCCACACATATCACCAAAAGCAGAGTTTGGACTTGAACTCAGATCCCTGTCTTGTGTACAGAGGTGGCCTGCACACCTACAGATGTTCTGTTCTAGAACAGACCCTTCTCTATCTGAACTGAAGTCACATTAGAAAGGGAGACCATACAGCCAATGACAATGCAGAATAGGATGCAGAGGGCACAAGAGATGAGCTGTGGTGATAAGTATTTATGTCAGTAATATTCATTTGTTGTGGAAAGTAAGGCATTATCATTCCACAAACACTAAGGGAGTCCTGTTCCAAGAAGGCTTGCTATTTTTTTTAATTGCTGTACCACCTGCTGATGATCTCTTGTGAGGTCCTAGTGACAGGGCCCCACACCAAGCTGTAAGACACTAGTTTTGCTGTCTTCTCTATGACGATATATGGAATGTTCAAATTTGGCCAAATTGTGGATAGCACTCAACATAGTTTGCATTATTTTGGCAGATTTTTCTCTTCCTAAATGGAAATTTTCAGAAGGTTACAAGAACAGCCAGTCCCATGACTGGGACATGGAGACCTGGCTGAAACTTCTGTGTTCTCTAGTCTAGTGATGGATGAACACTGCAGGGAGAGGGGGTCCCTACTGAGAGCTTGGACTGAATGTTAATCCCAACTGAGAGAAGGATGTTGGGGAAGAGATCATGTTACTTTATCAGTTGAGATCAGGGGATATATGGGAAGGTTAACTCTTTTTTTTTTTTTGGGTACCAGGGGTTGAACCCAGGAGTGCTTAACCACTGAGCATATCCCCAGCCCTTTTTACATTTTATTTACAGGTCCTCGCTAAATTGCTGAGGCTGGCTTTGAATATGCAATCCTCCTGCCTCAGCCTCCTGAGCTGCTGGGATTACAGGAGTGTGCCACCGCCCCTTGCAAAGGAGGTTAACTTTTGACCTCCAAGTCAAGTGCTGAGGGCTCAGCATAGGGACTTGTGAACAGTACACAGGACTCTCCTGGACATGTACCCTAGGTCTGGTGGGGCCACCAGGTGGAAGGAGGAAGGGTGGAGGAGGTTGGTGGCTAGGTCTGTGAATCCCAGGAGTAGCCACTTCCTCCAAAGCAGTGGGAGTTACAGTTCTGCTGAGCGCCCCATAGCCTCAGGGCCCAGTGCTTCTTGCTTTATGGAGTCCAGAGAACAAAGTGTGCCCACTAGGTAAGGGTCAGGTCGCTCCTTCTTTTCCTGCCAGGACCCTGTTCTGCTGTGTCGTGAGGAAGCTTGGGGAGAATCATGGCCAGACTTCTGGCAATTGCCAAGGTAAGGAGGAGCTGACAGAAAGATTTGTGAGTACTTTTAAGAGCTCCAGTGGGGACTTCCAGAAATACTTAGAGGATGAGGCAGGAGCCTGAGTGGATAGTGGAGCACAAACTGGGCCTCTGGCTTGTTAATGTTCTTGGGCAGGTGCTGGAAATACAGAAAATGCCAACACTGAGACTAGCCCTAAGGAGCGTGTGATGGCTTTGTACCCCAACATGGCAACACTTCTTCCTCACAGATTTTGCATCACTATAACCCACAGGTTCTGGGACTCACCAGCCTGCTTCCTCACCTAGGAACTGTTTTTATTCTGAGTGCTAAAATGGTGGTGGTGACTTTGTTCCATGCCAGTCGAGTGATGTGAGCTCTGATATCTGGAATTTCCTTCCCTGTGTGGTTCTGGGTTTAGCACGAGTCCAAGAAGAATCAGACAATATTTGGGAGACTGAAGTGAAAGAGAAGTCAGTGCTATGGCAGCTCATGCACAGTGCCCCTGACTTGTTGGCTCCTCTTGTTGGTGTGGGGCAGCCCTTGACCCTGCAGTTACCTTAGCTTTGCCAGTTTCCCTCTGTTAGGCAGCTTAAGTATCTGTGCAGCTCTTGGTATCATGGTCAGGGTGATCAGGAACGGATGGGTGTGCTCTTTGTCCTTGTTCTTGTTCACATTCCCGTTTCTCCTCCCACCTGTTATCACTGTGACCTCAGACTCAACCTGATGCACAGCCCCACTCAGAGCAGCAGGTCCATCCCTATGATAACTGTTTCATTCTCGAGCAGCACAACTGTCCTACTCTCCAACTGAACCCTGATTCAAAGACTCCCCAAAGAAGGTGAGGAGAGAAACCAGCACAGCCATCTCTTGACTGATAGCACTTTGCGTTGAAGCTGCAATCCAAAGGGGAAAGTACTTGAGGAAGCCCGCCCTGCAATCAAAATGGTCTTTTCTGTTTGAGTCTCCAAAATTTTCTTGGGACTGTTTAGAAAACTTGTGCTTCCCTGGCAGTGTCAGGCCCTGGAGCCCAGGATGGTTATTGCCACAGCCCAGCAACCAGCATGAGGCACGAAGGCTCATGTCAGGAGATTCATTTTTTATTTCTAACCCTTCCTCTCCATTCTTCACTACAAAAGCTTCAACAAATCCCATCCTCAATTTAGGCATCAATTTTTCCACCTGCACAATGGCTTGATTGGATAAATTAGTGATTTTCAAAGATTTTTTTCTAATAAATATATTTTTTATCAAGAACCCCTACAAACATATGTGCAAATTGGTATAAATGATAATATCATTTCATGACTGATATTTACCAATACTATGGAGGATGCAATTGGATGTTTTCTAGTGCTTTCCTTTTGCTAACTTGATTTTAGGACAAAAAATGCTGATCAAACAGATAAATGTTTCTAGTAAATGCTTCTGGCCCATAAACTCTGGGATACCATGGGACTTGAGGGACCTTTGTTGGTGGTCTTCCTCAAAGCATCTTCCTCTGAGCATGGACCCTTGGAAGGGTTGTGATTCTACTGCGTCGGAAGGCAAAGGCATTCATTCTTTCCCTGAAAGACTGCAGAACCCAAGGTCCCAAGACAGTTCTCCTGGTTGGTCCCATCTGCCACAGCACCTGAGATGACAGGGGCCAGAGAGTCAGCACTCCCTGGGAGGATTACTGACAGCGCACACTTTTGGTCATTGCTTAAAAATACTGCTATGAGGGTTGGGGTTGTGGCTCTGTGGCAGAGCACTTGCCTAGTACCTGTGAGGCTGAGTTCCATCAGCACCACATAAAAATAAACAAATAAAATAAAGGTATGCTGTCTATCTCCAACTATAAAATATTTTTACAAAATACTGCTGTGACATCATAGGCACAGGTATCAAGGAGCTGTGAGCAGGGCTGAAGATCCCTGGGGACACAGTGGCACTCTGACTCAGTCAAAGGAAGATACACTGGGCTCTGGGGTTTAAGTTCCTCCCTGACTATGAACATGACTTGGGTCTTCTGTATCAGGGAGGTCAGATGCCAACTAGAGGATTCAGATGGCCAAATAGCCAGCAAACCCTGTCTTCAGCCAATGTGGTACAGGAGATGCAATGATCAGGCTGACATAAGTCAGCTTGGCCAGGTTCTAGTTCCAGTGGTTCCAACAAATGCTAATCTAGGTGTTGCTGGGAAGGTGTGTGGTTAGCATCTACAATCAGTCAACTTTAAGGAAAGATTATTAATCTTTGATAATGTGAGTGGGTTTTAGTTAATGAGTTGGAAGTGTAAATGCAAAGGGTGAGGTTTTCCAGAGAGGCAGAAATTCTTTCTCTGGAATGCAGTGTCAACTGCTGCTGAGTCCCCAGCCTGCTCTGCACAGTTCTGATTGGTTGTTCACAATTGTGTGAACCAGTTTCTTAAAATCTCCCTCCCTTCCCTCTTTCTTCCTTCCTTCCTTCCTTCCTTCCTTTCCTTCCTTCCTTCCTTCCTTCCTTCCTTCCTTCCTTCCTTCCTTCCTTCTTTCTTTCTTTCTTTCTTTCTTTCTTTCTTTCTTTCTTTCTTTCGTCATCTATATATCTAAACTCCTATTGGTTCCATTCATTTGAAAAATCCTCCATCCAGGTGATTACTCTGGAGCATTCTTATAATCCCTTGATCACAGTATTACAGCTTTATGAAGATTTTGGAAAATACTATTAGGAATAGAATTAATGGTTAACATTTAATGTACTGTTTTGATCCTGAGAGCATTCATGCCTAAGTTCTCTCCTCCATGATCCAGAGGCAGCTGGGGAAGATGTCAGGTGAGACTTGGGGGCAGGTTGAAGGGGCTTTCTTTTTAGGAGTGAAGGGCTTCTCTGCCTAAAGTCTGCCAGACTTGGCAATGAGGGGAGCAGAAAGTTCAAGACTGGGTGACGTTAGTCAAGACACTTTTTATCTCCAACCTCAGTATCTTATACAGCTTGGGCTGCTACAATGAAACACTTTAGCCTGGGTAATTTATAAACAACAGAAATGCATTTATTATAGTCCTGGGAGTTGAGAAGTCCAAGACCAAGGGGCTGGCTGATTTGGCTGTTGGGGAGAGCCTGCTTACTGGGTTCTTTTCCCTGAAGTCTCACAGGTTGGAGAAAAGAAGCTCGGGTATCTTTTCCTCTTGTTATAAGGACACTAATCACATTATTGAGGCCTCAGCCTCACGCCCTCATCTAAACCTAATTATCTCCTAAAGGCCTCATTTCCAGATACCATTACACTGGGGCTTAGTGTGTGAATTTTGGTGAAAAACTCATAAAAACACAGGGAATCCCTGCAGTATGAATTTGGGGAAAACACAAATATTTCGTGTGTCACACTCAGCCTCTTCATGTGGCAAATGGGGCAAAAACAACATTTTAATTTCTTTACTTTTTGTTGAGGTAGAGGTCAGACTTAGAAACGATGTTTTATGATTGTGTTGGTATGGCAAAGGTAGCCAGGGTGGTTGGTTTTGCCCCAGAAGAATAAACGGTCTTTTCACTTAGATGACCGATTTCACGTCAAAAAACATGGCAGGAGAAACATCTGCATGGATTGTTATTTAAAGTTATTGTAATTATAGTTAGCCTTCAATGCACACATTCTATAGGCCACAGACTGGATTGAGCCTCACTCCTTTCATATGCCCATGAAACCCATCTTAGAGACCCAGCGGTTGAGGCTCCAGGCTTGTGAGGATAAGACAGTCAGAGGAGTGGGTGAGCAGGAGGAGGAAGTGCAGTAAACGGCTGAGGAAAAGACCTGCAGGGACTCCCTGAGTTTTTATTATTCATCTTTTTAAAACAACATTCCCCGACATTCCAACAGGCTCAGGAAAACAGCACAGATCCCATCACACTTGCTTGATTTTCTTCTCAGGGATTTCCCAGCCCAACCACCGAGGTCTTTGTCAAGAAAAACATGTTTGATATGCTTGCTGCTGTGAAGTTGAGTGAGGCTGAGCCAATTTGGGATTTTCTGAAATCTTAAGAATCAGAGTCCTTCCTAGCCTCCCAAAGGAAGGGAGCCGCCAGGGACAGGCAGGACTTTGTGCTCTGAGGGAAAACTGCATCCTGGCAAGGTAAAGAGACCCATGTCAGCTCCTGGGACTCAGTCTGGTGGGCCCAGTGGAGCAAGAGGTGCTGCAAGGAAGGCAGGACTGTTCCCAGCCACGTTTCAGGCACAAAGAAATGGTAGCACTGAGGGGTGATGGGATCTGCTCCATGAGTACCCAGCTAAGAAGTGAACCAGGACACATAGTTGCAGAGAGCACCAAAATACACTGCCCCTCGTAGGCAGCAAAGCTGGCATTGACTGTGCACCTACTTTGTGCTGGAACTTCCCAAATACTGTCTCACTGAAACACGACAACAGAAAGGAGGAAGTCCTGCTCGGGCCCGCTTTGAAGGCAAAGAAGTAGAGTGCTCAGAGGGCAGGAAGCTGGAGAGAGAGAGAAGCACAAACCCAGAGGTGCTCAGAATTGGTAGAAATCCACACTTATTCTGTTCACCTACTGTCTGCTACTTCAGACCCTCAACTGCCACTCTCCTTTAAATCATGGTGTGCGTGTGTGTGCACGTCTGTGTGTGTATGTGTGTGTGTGTGTAATAAAATTTTCCATTTCATATTTCAAGTGTACAGTTCAGTGGCACACTAATCACATTAACATTATTCAATGATCACCACTGTCTTATTTCAGAAGTTACCCATTAAGCAGTCATTCCCCCATTTCCCTGTTCTTCAGCTCCTGGCAACCATTTATGTCCTGTCTTTATGGATTTGTATCTCCTGGACATTTCATGGAAATGGAATCATGCAGTATGTGACGACTTGTGTGTGGCTTCTTTCACTGAGCATAATGTTTTCAAGGTTCATCCTTATAGTGTCATGCATTGGTACTTCAATACTTTTTATGACTGAATAGTATTCCATCATATGGACATGGTACATTTTGTTTATCCATTCATCAGTCAATGGACATTTGCATTGTCCCACCTTTTGGCTATAATGAATAATGCTTCTATGGATGTTCATTGCATGGATGCCTGTTTTTAATACATCTGCATGCATGCCCAGAGAGTGGGATTGTTGGGTGATACCATGAATATTTTACTTTTTGGGGAACCACCAACTTGTTTTCCACAGTGTCTGCTCCATTTCATATTCCCACCAGCTGTGTCCAAGTGTTCTGATTTCTCCACATCCTTGCCAATACTTGTTATTTTCTCTGTGCTTTGTTTTTTATCCTACTGGATATGAAATGCTATGTCTTTCCCTCTTGACTAGTGATGTGGAGCATCTTGTCATATGCTTATTGGCCCTTCCATGGTTCTGAAGATGATGCATCTTTATTGGACCTCAAAGTTCTGCTCCAGGGGCTGGGGCTGTGGCTCAGTGGTATAGGCTTGCCTAGCATGTGTGAGGCACTGGGTTCATCCTCAGCACCGCATAAAAATAAATCAATAAAATAAAGGCATTCTGACCACCTACAACTAAATAAAATATTTTTAAAAAAGGTTCTGCTCCACTCCCAGCCTCATTTCATCCCCTCCCCTCCCCTCTTCTACCACACTGGGCACCATCCTCATGGGTCTCTCCCTTCCTTACAGGACTTGGAAACTGCACACACACTTGCTCTGCCTTCAGAGCTTCCCTTCCCTTGATCCTTACCCCTTCTGGCCTTCTCCATGTCTACTGTCCCTCAGTGCACCTCATCCCAATGATGAACTTCTTGCTTCTTGAAATTTCCTTAAGGGCAGGAGCTGTGTGTGACATGTTCATTGCATTGACTCTTGCTTCTGGCTGAGTGCTGGATGAGTAGTATGTTTGTGTCCAGAGCTACAGATTGAAGGCTTGACTGGAGATATGCAGACATACTGCTGACACACGGGCACAATGGCTCCCTCTTAGGACTGCTCCTACTCCATGCATCCACTACTAGGGCAGCAGGCTAGATGAGGCATGGCAGCATCTCCTGTTGACATCTTCAGTCCATCCTCAGCTGTGGTCTGAAATGACTCATGCCTTCGAGGCACTATGACTGTTGTCAGCTAGTGACTCATAGACACAGCTTCTCAGTCCTGGCAGCCTTGGCAAGGCTGGATGTGATGACATAGGCAAGAGAACCACACAGTGGGAGGCAGGAGCTGGACTTCCGGTTCCACTCCACAATGACACAATTTGGGGCCCTAGTTCCCCACGCTGAGGAGCCAACCACCTGCGGAGCCCATTTACAGATGCAACTGCATACCCCTTACACCAAGATTCTCATTTAGCATCTCTGGCACAGAGCCCAGGAAATTTGCATTTGCCTCAGCAGTCCTAGTGCTTGATATTCAACCTGGCTTGGAGATTCTGCACAAGCTGCTTTGAGGGCACCGCCTACTCCCTAAGGCTCCAGGTCTAGAATTCTAGAGGGTACTTCCCCCGTGGTTTGCACTGGGTGAGTTCTAAAACTGCCACTTGCCGGTTTTTCAGGGAACAGGTTTGGTACCCAGGGGATGGGCATGCTGACCCAGGCCTACGTGGTTGCTGCCCTAGAGCAGATCCCAGCCTTCAAGAGTAGACAGATTCTGTCATCTGCATGAAATGTTTCCTCTCTAAGTCACAATAACTCTGGAATGCATATGATTTCAAGGTAAAAATTAAGGGTATGGAGAATATGGCAAAACCCTTGCCAGCAGACACATCAGAAAACCCAGTGGCAGGGGAGCAGCTTGAAGCAGCATACTAGGAAGTGTTTTGATGACGGCTTGGGAGCTGTGGCCCTGTGATAGGGGAGGGCAAGGGTAGGAGGTACAGGAATGAAGCTCACTGGATATAGCACTGTGGAAGGAAAATGAAGGTTCTGTAATTTGAGGTGGGAGGGAAGATCCTGGCCCTATCCTGAAGGACCTGGAGTGTTGAGAGGGAAGGGTGTTGGAATAGGGGTGGGACTAGGGAGCAGGGTGGCTATGAAGTCTGTCTAGATCCTGCCAGGCCTAGGAACAGGACCCCTGGAGGAGAGCTTCAGGGGTTTTGGCTGCAGCACTATGGGGGTCCAGAGATAGGGGCACTCTCACCCTTCATCTTAAAGCCTTTCCTCCTTGGGTTGCCCATCATTCAACAATATGCACCCAAATATATTGTGTCCCAATTTGGGTTGGTCCTAAAGACTGAGGCCTAAGCTGGGACTTCCAGCATGCCTGCTCTCTCATCTGCTGACTGGTGGGTTAGAGCAGGGAAGAGGCCAACTCCTTGCTGAGGTCTGTGTGTGCAGAGGGGAAACTGGCACTTCCCAAGTAGTTGGGAGTTGCAGGGCTCTGAATTCCCAGCCCATCTGCACTCCTGCATCACTCCGAGCAAGGTAGCTGTCCTCTCTAAGGCTCAGTCTGCTCCTCCATGAAGTGTACATTAGATTAGTGTCTGCTTTAGGATTTCAAAGATGCATCATTGAGAGGCTGTACAGAAAGAGACCTTGACAGCACTCTTCTTGTTCTTTATGGGGGAAGAGAAACCCCCAGCCCTGTTGACTTCTTGACTATGACTGTACTGCCAAGTTCTAAGATGAGCTAGTCTTATGACCAAGGGCTTGAGGAAGGACTGGTGAGAGCGTATGTTCCCGGGGGCAGGTGCAGACTGGCGGAGGCAGTAGGACAATCTGCTTTTCAGACAGCCACTCTGGACTACTGCTAAGGGGGCACACAGAGGACCAGAAACTTCCAAATGAGCTTTTTCACTTGGGACAGAAGATGAGGGGAATGAGCTAGAAGAAGGGACTTCAGAGGGAGAGGTGGGAATGATAAGGTTGACAGTATAGAGGGGACATTTTCAAAAATTTGCATTCCTTGACTGAGTATCCTGCACTTGTCTGGCCTTGACCTGCTCTCATGAACTGTGTAGTTGCTAGACTCTGCCCCCTCCTCTGAATAGAAGGTCAAGTTGTGGGCTGGAATCCAAGGTTTTTGGCAGAATGGACTAGGGGAGGGGGCAACTGGAACATGGGTATTTCAAGGAGGAAGGCAGAGTTGGGTGAAACCCTGGGCCCCAGTTCTGGGCTCCAGTATTTCCCCATATAGCTCAATTCCCAAGGGTCTGGTCTTTAGCACAAGGCAGTATGTCAGGCCAAGGTCAGCTGTGGGAGATGGCGAGGTGGGGGGAAGCTTCTTGAGGGCCTCAGGATGTGCAGACTTTGGCTCAGGCTGCCTCTCCTCCCCTCAGAGGCAGGCCACCACCCAGCAGCACTGTCTGCTCTTCTCTGTCTTTGGGTGAGAACCCACACGCAGCAGCTATAGCAGCTTGGGCCCTTGCATTTCTGGGGACCCTGAATGGCTCCCAGAAAACCCCTCCAAACTAAATGTGGAACAAATCCTCTCCTGTCAAAAGCTTCCAGAAATCTTGACTCCTTAGGTTTTCCCACTGAGAACTTCTTCAGGAGTCACAACTGATGGCCCTGGACCCAGGGATACCTGCTTTCTCTTCCTCCTCCCACAGGGATACACCCTGTTGTCAAATCTCATGGTCCTCCGGGCACACTTCACCAGGTAGCCTTGTGCTCCTCAGCTTCCCTACAGAGGGCCCATGCTTTCCTTCTCATCTGGCCCAAAGCCATCTGTTGCCTCCCTGAGCTGCTATAGAGGCAATCATGGATAGAATGGTTAATTTTATGTGTCCACTTGGCTAAGCTGTAGTGCCAAATCGTTTGGCACTAGTGGGGAAGGGCTGAGGACAGACTGGAATCCTGTCAAGAACGTGCCGTTAATTGATTAATATTTAAATCAGTAAAGTGTAAGGCAGACAACTTTTCATAATATTTATGGGCCTCTTCCAATCTGCTGAAGGCTTTAAATGCAAAGACTGAGGACACCCGAGGAAGAAGAAATTTTGCCCACAGACTACAACAGGAAAACTCTCCTGAGTTTCCAGTCTTTGGACTCAAAACTGAAGCATCAACTCTCACCTCAGTCTGCCTGCCTACCCCGCAGATCTCAGACTTGGCAGTCCTGATAATTGAGTGAGACAACTCCTTAAAATCAGTAGTCTCCCCTCCTCCTCCTCTTCTTCTCCCCCCCCCACTCTGTCTCCCTCTCTCCCCTATCTCTTTCTCTTTCTCTCATTCTCTTTCTGCTGGTTCTATTTCTCTAGAGAACCTTGACTAATACAGTGCACAGGCGAGCCAAGTATGTTGCCAGGGCTGGGCTGGCGTGTGGCAGCAACCACCATGCACCAGAAATGTGAACATTCTTGTGGAACCCACATTTGTACCAGGATTCCAGTCTGTTCTCAGCCCTTCCCCACTCTATATGGATCCAAGTGTGTTCCCTTCACAGCTGTTACAAGTCACTTATGTGTGGTCTAGAGGGGTCGCCAGCCTGTGGTAAGAAGGGCTGCATTCCAACCCCAGCTCCGTTATGAGCAGGCTGATTCTGGGTGATGTCCTCTCCCTCACTGATCCTCAGTGTCCCATTTCTCAAGAGTAAATCCAGATGAGAGCAGTTGTTTACAAATGCTTTACAGCAGTCATCCGTTTTGTGCCAAAAGGAATCTTATAGTGTAGATCAGTGTTACAATCTGTCCAAGTAAGGCTTCTCCAGCTTCCGTGGGGTGTAGGGAGCAGTCAAGAGTTCCCATGCACCTTCCCCACACCCCTGCCTTCATCCTGCATCTTGACCCCAAAGTCTCGCTCCAACATCTGCAGGCTGGCTATCCACACTTTCAGAATGATGCACCCCTCCCCCAGTGTCTTCTCAGCTCCACCAGCCTCTCCCCTCTGTCTCCTCTTTTGGGATGGTTGGAAGGAAGCTCACTACTGGTTTTGATTCATGTGTCTCAACATAGTAGACAAAGACCTCTTTCAGAGCTCATTTTGAACCCAGGGTCTCTGTATGTGACAAAGATATTTAGAGGATTGAGACAAGAGCAACCACATACAAGGGAGAAAACGGTGGCCTTGTCTTCAAGGAAACTGGCAGCTGGAGCCCCCCTCCTTGTGCTCACATTCAGGCCTTGCTCCTTACTGAAGGGCCTGGGAAAGGTGTCCCTGTGCTAGCTGCCTTGCATCACTTGCAGGCCCAGGAGGTGCAGGGCCCGAGATTCTCAGCCACTTTAGGAGATGACTGGCTGTCCTAGGGATCCATGTGGCGAGGTTGCTTGACACTGTTCATCAAGCAGCCTATCAACCAATCAGCCCTTCCTGGGGATTAACACATGGAAGGCCTGAGTGTCCCAAAAAGGCCAAGGGCAGCTGGTCTGAGAGTTCAGACACTCTTTCTACACCTGGGGTCCCTCTGTGGCTGCATGGTGATTGCAATGCTTCTTGCAGGAGCTTCTGAAGTCTCAGGAGTAAAGTTCTTTCTGAGCCTTGAGCAGCTATGAATAATGTAATCAATACCTCAAAAGTGTATGACAGGGCTGGGCATGTGCCCCAGTGGTAGAGCACTGGCCTTACACATGCAAGGTCCTGGGTTTGACCCCCAGAACTGAAAAAAGAAGTGCATGGCAGGAGGTGGTAGCTCTCGCTCTGAAGACTAAGGGAGCTGCTGGGGGTTGATCTCTGACTACCTGGGGTACACCACTAGATGCCAGTGGTTTTTGAATCTAAGTTACCAGTGTGACTGGATCCACAGGGATCAGAGCTGTGGTTTTCCAAATCAAGCTGGTACAAAGGCAGCCCCAGAGCCCCTGTCTCTTTGGAAGCTCAGGGTTGCCACCTGCTGCTGGTGGTCTGTCTTCCCAGTCTGCCTTTCTTTCTAAAGGGGACACCCAGGATATCATTGTTCTTTGGAGGAGATCACCATGTCATGGGCTTTTTTTTGTGAGAGCCAGGATCTGGTCCTATCTGCCAGGTACTTCCTGCCACATGCTGGAGAGCAACTCTTAGGCAAAGAAGACACCCATGGGGCCAGACAAGTGTTCCTGGAGAGCATCCCCCTGCTACCACTATGCCTTGGGCAGGGATCATGGAAGAGCAAAGCAGAGAGGAGGGAGAGGTGCAAGGTGACAGGGATGAGCTTGCTTTGTTGCCAGCCATTATCAAGGAGCAGGCATGGCACCTGAGCTAGACATTGTCTTATTGGGACCTAACTTTGCCACCAGTGGCTTCTTAGTGGTGTTTTGGGATCAGTACCTCTGCACCAAATTCAAATCTCCCAGGATTGCTGTAATGGCTACTGTAAGGAGAGAGTCATCATTTTCCCAGACCAGGGCCCAGAAGGATGCCTTCCCTACTGCCTCTTCCTTCCCAACACCCTTTCCAGACCAAGCTCTACGCTATCCCAGCTTGCAGAATCTCACCCAGCATGCATGATCAAACTCTGATCCTCACAACCACCCCCAGAAAAGGCTCATCATCTCTTCTGAAGAAGCAGCATCAAAGGTCTAGAGGAAGGAGAGCCACCTTGAGAACCCAAAGTCAGAAGGGACCATAGACAGCAGCCTCATTAACCATCCCTGACCCACAGGCTCAGACCTTACAGAAGATTGCAGGTGAAGTACCCCTCTCCCACCCTGGGCATGTGCAATTCCATTACTGGGGACCCTGGATAGTGATACCATAATTGTAATGCATCCTTTTCTGTAACAATTGGCTATCTCCTAGGTAAAACTGAGTCAGACAAAATGGATAGTTGCTAGACGTAACCTTGATGAATTTCCTTTCCTTAGTTATGAAATACCCTAGACCTCTACCCAAAGTCAAGCAGAAAGGGGTGAAGCAGCTCCAGCAGGTGGGTTCTTGATATTTCCAGTGGATGTGCATTTTGCTGCCTGCTGTGGTGACAGGCAGGTTTGTTTTATTCAATCTAATTACCCTCGATCCACAGGCTTCACAAGACAACCTCTCCTTCCAAAGTGGTTAAGCACAAAGCCTGTTGCTCACAGGCATTGAGCAGGCCTGACAGTGTAGGAGGCTGGCCATGCTGCCTCAGTCTGAATGAAAGGCACAGGAAAGACCTGGCAGGTCGTTAGATCTCCTTGGGTCTGCCGGCTAGGGTCAGTGCCTTTGGATATAGGTCACAGGCTCAGGATCTCTGGCATAGCATGGCCCACTACCTGAGCGTCCTGGGGCTGCTGTAACAAGTGACCACAATCTTCATGACTTTATTTTTTATTTTTTATTTTTTATTTTTTTGAACCAGGGATTGAACTCAGGGACACTTGGTCACTGAGCCACATCCCCAGCCCTATTTTTGTATTTTATTTAGAGACAGGGTCTCACTGAGTTGCTTAGGGCCTCGCTAAGTTGCTGAGGCTGGCTTTGAACTCTTGATCCTCCTGACCCAGCCTCCCAAGTCGCTTGGATTACAGGCGTGCGCCACCACGCCCGGCAATCTTCATGACTTTAAACCACAGAAATGGATTGTCTCACAGTTCTGAAGGCCAGAATTCTGAAATCCATATGTTGGCAGGGCCATGCAGCCTCTCCTGGTCTGCCTCTGCCAAAAGGAACTCACTCTGCCTCCCTCTTCCTGAAGGAACTGATATTGGCATGCCTCTAACTCCTTGAGGAGTCTTCTTTCCTCAATTGTACCAAGACCTACACCTCAGTCACTTCCACCATCCTCACCCTAGTCCCAAGCGTGCCCTCCATAAAAGAAGGCCAACCATCTCAGGAGAGGCCATCTATTTCACCAGGCAAATGGCAGCACGTTTGCCCTCCACCCCAGGCATTTCTGCCAGATATGTTTCAGTTTGTGAGGGCCCTTCAGAATGTGGGGCCAAGAATTAGCCAGAAGCTCTGACTAGACCTGTGCAGAGGGCCCTTGGCCACTAGGATCTCACTGAATCCTACCAACAGCACGTTGAAATAGTTTATATTATTATCATTATTATTATTTTGTACTGTGGATTGAACCCAAGGGTGCTTAACTACTGAGCCACATCCCCTACCCTTCTTCATAATTTCTTTCTTTCTTCCTTCCTCTTTCTTTCTTCTTTCTTTCTTTCTTTCTTTCTTTCTTTCTTTCTTTCTTTCTTTCTTCCTCTTTCTTTCTTTCTTTCTTTCTTTCTTTCTTTCTTTCTTTCTTTCTTCTTTCTTTCTTTCTTTCTTTCTTTTTTTTTTCTTTGCGGCACTGGGGATTGAACACAAGGCCTTGTGCTTGTGAGGCAGGCACTCTGCCAACTAAGCTATATCCCCAGCCTGCTTCATATTTTATTTAGAGACAATGTCTTGCTGAGTTGTTCAGGGCCTGTCTAAATCACTGAGGCTGGCTTATGTACTCGTGATCCTCCTGCCTCAGCCTCCTGAGGTCGCTGGGATTATAGGTTTCTATTATTGTACTCATTGGTAATAAAAATAATCTGAGTTCCAGAGGGGTTAAGTAATTTTTCCAAAGTCACATAGATAATAAGTGGTAGTGTTAAGCATTTAATTCAATCTGGCTCTGGAAGCATGCCTGATGCTAAACCATAGAAGAGAGCAGTATACTCACCTCCCTTGCTCCAGATCCACTACCTCTATTGTTTCAATCCAAGTCACTGATTGCTTATCTGGTTACCCTATCCTGGCACAGACTTACACTGCTTGACTCTTCTTCACACCTACTTCCGCATCTTGCCCTATGTATTCTCTAGGTGCTGGTTCTGGATTCCTTAGTCTCCACTCCCCAGGTCCTCTCCAACTCAACCATGCCCCAGCCCATGCAGATCTCTTGATGGAGCACCCCTCCCTCCCCTTCCCCTCTGCACACCCCTGACAGCCAATGTGATCTGTGAGAGGAGAGAAGTTAGATCCCAGCAGGCGGGCAAAGGACTGGCACACAATGCTAGGAACTGGCAACTGCTAAATTGAGAGCAATTCCTGGAAATCAGGAAACAACTATTGAGGCCAAAGGCATCAAAATTAAATTAGCCTTTGAAATAAACAAGTGCATCTCTGCAGGCATCAGTTGTGTTTCTGCAACGTTCCAAGATGAGCCCTAAACGAGATAAAGACTTCCGGTTGCAGCTGGGCTGGGCATGTGGAGGCACAGTGTGGGGCTATCTATGGGAGTCATGAGCATGATCCTGTTTGACTTGCAAGCTATTGAAGGAGCTGGGAGGGGAGAATCTGGGCCTTAGGTCCTACCCGTGACACCATTTCCTGATTGTGGGATCCAAGGTACTGCAACCAGTCTTCCTGAAGGTGCATCACCTGCATCAGATGAAAAATGGCACGGGGTGGGATATAGCACTTTCAGTATAGTCTGGTGGCAGGGCTCTCTAGCCCAAGAAGCTGAGGTTCTTGGGTTGGAGCAATCCAGGGTGTACCTCCTTTTCACTATTCTTGAAATAAAACTGTGTTTAAAACACATGCACACATTAATACCAATGGTGTCACTCCATGGGAAATCAAAACAGAATATGCTCCCTGAGCTTTGAGTATACATAGGTGCAGTCATGTAATATTTTTGAGTTTTAAATTACAGGCACTGGAGCAGAATCCTTGAAATCTAGTGCAGTTCAACAAACATGTCCCCTTTTCCAGCAATGAACAAGGGTGCACTGTGGGGAAATGAAGAGGAAAGACTTGGTGACCATTCTTGGGGAGCTCACACATAAGGAAACACTTCCTTATAAAGACACTCAACCTGTGAAGCACTATAGAAAATGTTCTGACAGTGAGCCTGGGAAGCTAAGAGAAAAACATGATTATTTTTACTTTACTGGGAGAGCTACCTGGAAGAGGTGGTGGTTGATCTGGGCCTTGGAAGATCAACACTACTTCAATGGTCAGTGTTAGTGAGGAGGGGAGAGCAGGGGCAGGGACACAGAAGGAGCCCATCTGGCTAGAGCCCTGCACAGGTCCTGGGCCAACAGCATGGGCCAAGTGCAGGTCTAATTCTGCATGTGATAAGAAACCATCAAAAGTATTGATTATGGGAGGTGGCAAAGTAAGCTGTTATGCACAGCTGTATGCAGCTGCCCTAAGTGAGCTCTGTGGACCTCTGAAGTTCCCCCAAACCCTTTTAGAGGTTCCACAAAGTCAAAACCATTTCCCCAATACTGAAATGTTTTCTGGTTGTCCATTGTGACTTTTCCCACTGACACTGGTGTTGTGCAAGCAGTGGTGGGTCAAAGAGCAGGTGCTTGAGTACTGCCACCAACTGCACTAATTGTCCTGGGATTCTTCACTGGTGTGTGCTTGCAGTTTAACAAAAAGTCAGCTTCATTTAAGAAAGAGGAGAGGAAGAGGATCCTGGGAGGAAGAGGGGAGGGAAAGAGGAAGTACTGGGAATTGAAATGGAGCAAAATATGCTATACACATTTATGAGTCCCACTATTATGTCAAACTGTAAAGCAGTAATAAGGCAACTGCAAAGGTTGACTCGAGGCAAGGCATTCAGGCAACTGCACTGCCTGATTTTTCATAGAATATCATATTGACTTGAAAGAATGACTAACTAATGTTATTCAGACTTGGGGATTTGGCAGACATTTTCTTGTAGATGGAGGAAGCAAGCATGTCACTTTGAGGAAAACAAAAGTATTTTCTGCCATTGATAAAATTTGAGTTTTCAGGCAAAACTTGAAAAATTGAGAAGCTTGTATCCACCACTCTGAGCTTGACATCTTCCCCAAACTTAGAGGCTTTTTCCAATGAGATAAGTGGTAATATTAAGTGATTTTGTGATGTCACAGAATAAAATGTATCAACATATGGAAGCTTGGCAGAAATCAAGGTATTTCCCACTGACCAGTGATGACATTACCAAACTACAAATGGGTAAAGGCCCCTTTCAAAGGACAAGAGTCCAATCCGGCTCAGTGGAACTGAGTCAGATCAGTTCACTGACATGAGTTGATACTCCACACTACACTTACATTTAGGAACAAACACTGGCCAAGACTTGATGTCCTACCAAAGAAGAATGTCAACAACGATGTGAAAATTCCACTAAAATAATCCTTTTTTCCCCAACTGCATATCTGAGTGAGCCTGGTTTTTCTTTATGTACTTCCACCACAACAACATAGCAACTGCACAGAAATGTGAGAATCCAGCTGTCTCCTATCAAGCAAGGCAGACATTAGAGAAATTCGCAAAACTGGAAGATAATGCCACTCTTCTCAATGCAAGTTTTTGTTTTGATAATCATATTTTTTCTCATAAAATATCATTTTTATTTACATGTAATAGATTCATTAGTTTAATTTCAAAATAAAGCAATAAATATTTTAATTTCTTCCTAATATGGCAAATATGAATAAATATAACCCACATTAACAAAAACTCTTCTGAGGCCTCAATAAGTTTTTTGTTGATGTTGTTGTCATTGATTTGCCTTGTTTGTTTTTATTGATGTGAAACTGGAAGCAGATAAAATTAATCATTTAAAGTGTAGGATCTGTGGCATTAAGTACATTCACAATGTTGTGCAACCACCACATCTATCTTGTTCCAGAACATTTTCTTCACCCTGAAAGGAAATTCCACACCCATTAGGCAGTCCTTTCTGCCCTCCCCCCAGCCCCTGGCAACCACTAATCTGGTTTCTGTCTCTGTGGATTTATCCCCAGTAAGTTTTAAGAGTATAAAGGTTCTGAGAGCCACTGACTTAGTGGTTGAAATCCCAGCTCATTTTTATTAGTTGTGCCTTGTTCAAGTTGCTTAACTTCCAGGAATCTTGTTTTCTTGATCCTTAAAATGAAGATAATAATAATTCCATATTCACAGGGCTATTATGAGGATTAAGTGGAAAAATGCATGCAATGCTCATGGCAGATAGTAGATACTCAATAAACAGGAATTCTTAGCACTAAGACTGGGATGAAGGGCTGATTCCATTCTCACATGTTCTGTTTCTACATGTGTCTGGCAATACTGGGAGAGTCTGAAGCAGCTTTTATTCACCACCTGCTTATCAGCTAGAAGACTTTGGGGTGTAACTTCACTCCTTTGAACCTTATTCTCCTTGTCTAGAAAATGGAGTTAATCTTAATACCAGTCTCACAGGATATTTGCTAGAATCTGAATGGGAGTGATGCTTACCATATTTCTAGCACATAGGAGGCACTCAATGGCAGGTAGTCATTTGGGGTGGGGGGTGTAGTGATTAAAAATGACATTGACAAAAATGCTGATACCATGCCTAGAGACTTTCTTGTCCTGTGTGCAGCTTCGGAGTCACCACTGCAACTTGGGCTGTTTATATGATAAGCCCACCAGTCCTCTTCCCAGAAGATGGCAAGACCATTACATCACAGCCTGTCCAGTGCCCTAAGCAGTCTTTAACTTTATTCAGCTGCTCTCTGGGCATGGAAGGGCAAATAAGCATGTACTAGATTTTTCTGCTAGAGCCTCTTCTCAGCTCCGGCCCCAGCAAATTCTCAAGTTCTCTAGTTCTGCACTCACCTGGATTAGAGGGCACTTTGGCAGCTGGCTGCTGGGAATTCCCAAAGTACCCTAGAAAGATACCTGAGAGGTGTTCTGATAGCTTCCTGGTAGCCCCCTCCCATGGCCACTCCCACATAATCCCTTCATTTCTCCAAGGAAAGAAACACGCTCTGCTACTGGAGTCCATTCTCATGGTGGAAAGTTGCCTTTGGTAAATCTGTCTTCACTGCCATTCGCATGAGGATTCAGGTTCTGTCAATCCTGCAGCTGTTGGCATTGGCTTTAAGCTTCTAAGTTATAGGCTGATGCTTAAAGCTGGTGATGTCACCATTTAGGTACCCTTCATTGCCATATTTAATGTTCTACGGATGTGGCTGTGAAATCTGAGTTCTTGTCAAAGTTATTTTGAGAGTGGTAAGCTGAGGGTGGCTGGGCCTCTGGGCATGTGCCCTTCTACCAGTAAGGTAGAAATAAGACAGCAAGATACCTGGATTCTACACTCTTGAGGACTGGAGACATGGCCTTTTTAGACCTCAGCTTCCTCACTTGAACAAGAAGGCTGGACATGCTCTGGGTTAATTTTCACCATCATTAGTCAGGGAGCAATGGGCACAGATTTCACCCAATTTACTTGGCCCTCTAGAAGCTTTTCCTGGGCCCAAAGACATGGATAAACAGGAAATTCTACTCTGAGTGGTAACATAAATCATCACATCCCACAGAGAAAGCTGGCCAGCCCCAAGGTTCACCTAAATGGGAAGGGAGTATCTTCCTGCCATGTCTTAAGAATCACCTTAGCAATCAGGGAAATGCAGATCCAAACTACATTGAGATTTCATCTCCCTCCAGTTAAGACAGTCATCAAGAACACAAATAACAATAATTTCTGGAGTTGATGTGGGGGACGAGGTACACATTGTTGGTGGGAGTGAAAATCAGTACAACCACTTTGGAAATCAGTGTGGAGATTCCTCAAAAGGCTACAAATGAAGCCATCATATGACCCAGCTATCCCACTCCTTGGTATTTATCCAAAAGAACTAACCTCAGCATACTTATAGTGATACGAGCAGATCAATGTTCACAGCAGTGCAATTCACAATAGCCAAGTTATGGAAGCAGCCTAGGTGTTCGTCAACACACAAAACAGAGAAAGAAAATGGGGTATATACACACAATGGTGTTTTAGTCAGCCATAAAAGCAAATGAAATTGTGCCATTTGCTGGTAAATGGGTGGAACTGGAGAATATCATGCTAAGTGACATAAGCCAGACTCAGAAAGTCAAGGGTCAAATAGTTTCTCTTGTATGTGGAAGCTAGAGAGAAAAAAAATGATTAAAAAAGGGGATGTCATGAAAATAAAAGGAAGACCAATAGAGTAGAGGAAGGGGATCAGGAGGGAGGACGGAGGGGGTGGGCATGGGGCAGTTCTGGGAATGAAATCCATCAAATTGTGCTATGTCCATGTAGGAATACATCACAATGAATCTTGTTCTATGTATGATTATAATGTATTAAAGAAATAACAATAATAATAATAATAATAATAAAGATCAGTAGAGTACAACAAGCAGATAAGGGTGAGGGGATGAGGGAGGTAAGGGAAAAGGAAGGTAGGGAAAATTAAATTGTTAAAATTATATTATGTGCACATACAAATACAGCATTATGAATCCAACTATCATATATGATTACAATGCTCCAATTAAAAACAAGAACCTAGGGCTGGGGATGTAGCTCAGTTGGTAGAGTGCCTGCCTCGGAAGCACAAGGCCCTGGGTTCAATCCCCAGCACAAAACAAAACAAAACAAAACAAGAACCTTCCCCCATCCAACCACCTCCACTCACGAAATTACACTTTTACTACACTGAATTTACAAACCTTGTCTTTGCTCTTTGGCCAGACAGCTGGATTGAGTTCTAGGGTCCTATCAGCAGCCTTTTGAAGGGGAGAGTCTGGCTCAATGAAATGACTTCAGGTTACCCAGAGTGTTGCTTCCCCTTCAGTAGGTTGTCAGATGTGGGGAGAAATACAGCAAGCATGAAGGGCAACCCTGGTGTACACAGTTGTGGGGATAATGGGCCAAAGACAGACTGGCATATCCGTTGGTGTGGCCTAGCAGCAGGTGAGTTTGCCTGGGTGTGTCAGAATGAAGCTCCTTTGGAGTCTGAGAAAATCTGTTGGGTAATTTTAGGATCACTGAGTTTCTGGGCTCCAAACTTTGCTAGGGGATAGTGTAGGCTAGTTCCCTGATTTGCATGCTCATGTTTCATAGGTTTTGAAGGCTGGCATAATGCTTAATTTGAATTGTCAACTTGATTAGGTTAAGAGATGCCGATGATTAAGAGGCTTCTGGGTGTCTCAGTGAAGCATGTCTAGGAATGATTGGCATGTGGAATAGTGAACTGAAGACCCTCCCTAAGCATGGGCAGCACCATCCATTAGGTTGGAGTCTCTGATGAAATAAAAGTTAGAAGAACAAGGAACAGCAGGAGATGCAAGTCGATTCTCCTTGAATGGGTTCTTGATTGCTGAAGTTGCCTGAGGAGATTAGATTCTCGCTCCTTCACTCTTCCAAAGTGGACTCTGCTAGTGATTCTCCAGTTTTCAGAAGCCTATGGTCTCAGACTGTGGTAGCACTGTTGATCCCTCTTGTTCTAATTCTTCAGCATCTTGTACTGTGCAGCTACTGGTTCCTCTAGCTCTCCAGCCTGCAGATGGCCATGGTGGACTATTCAGCTTCTGGTCAATTAAGACAATCTAATACATCCCCTTTGAATAATTATACCTCCTATTGGTTCTGTTCCTCTAGACAACCCTGACTAATACAGCTGGTGTATACCAAGGATGCTAGCAAGGACACTATGGTGTCTGAGCATTGAGTGCAGAGACCAGAACAGAGGATGGCTGGAGCCAGGAGCCAGGAGAGAAGGAAGGGTGTGAGGGGCACTGGACCTGGGGTTTGAGGGGCAATCTTTTCATGTAGTCATTTGAGCCTCAGGGCCTGATGCTGGAGGTCCCAGATGACTTGACCAGATGAAGAGAGGCTTTTTTTTTTTTTTTTTTTGAACCAGGGATTGAACTCAGGGACAACTCAACCACTGAGCCACATCCCCAGCCCTATTTTGTATTTTATTTAGAGACAGGGTCTCACTGAGTTGCTTAGGGCCTCGCTAAGTTGCTGAGGCTGGCTTTGAACTCGCCATCCTCCTGACTCAGCCTCCCAAGTCGCTTGGATTACAGACGTGTGCCACCACGCCCGGCGAAGAGAGGCTTTATATCTACTTTCAAGTGGAGAAGGCAACCCAGGGATGCCTTAGAGGGCCAACAGACAAGAGGCCTCTGCTCTCACAGTCAGTGTTCTCTTCCACAGATGCCAGACAGCACTGAGTAGGTTATTTGTCTTTCTGTTGTCTCCTCAATGCCACATGGACAAAATGTCCATTCATTTGTTTCAAAAATATCCCCAATAACAAGCCACTAATCTTTCCAAGGAATGTAGACTTTTCTTAATTTCCACCTGTCACCCTCTGCCTCTCTGGAGATGCAGATATCAAGAATATAGAAATTGCTTGCAGTCCCAAAGTTGGCTGGAAGGAAACCTAAGCCTGCAAAGCAGATATTGTATACAATCTCTCTTGGAGTTGTCACATCATTATTAAATTATGTACTTTATTCCTTTACAAGGCTCAATGTGGGCCCCAAGTTTCTTAGGCAGCAGGCCTCAGGCTTTGGCGGCTGAGAGGAATGTAGTAAGTGAGCACATACACCTTGCTGAGGCCTGTCTTGATGTCTTGCTGTGCACTGATTGGTTTATAGGGTCTTCTCAGGCTTCTGATCACTCCAGCATATGCTGCCTGGGAAGGTATGGCTGCATGACCATCTCTGCTGGCCCTGCTCAAAGCATCATCCTATGCGTGGATAATGGGCAAGCTTGGCCTCTGCCCTGTGCGGTAGATAATGCCGATATCAATATGCCCATTTTATACACCAAGATTCTGAGGCCCAGAAAGCCTCAGTAATTGGTCTCACTCTGTTAAGAGGAGTATCTGGCCATCTCTCCCTGCTTCTAGATCCAGAACTCTGGTGGCCTGTGGATTCACCCCTGCTTAGCAGATATGTTTATAATCTATTTTTGGTCTACTGAGTGGTTTATTTATTTATTTTACTGGCATGTCTTTCAATTTTTCTTTTTATATTTTTTGCTTGCCATGATTATGGTGGGGTTGTCTCAAATATAAGCTTAAAAAGCCATCTTGACTAGGGCTGTAGCTCAGTGTTAGAGCCCTTACCTAGCATGCATGAGGTCCAAGGTTCCATTCCCAGCACTGCAAAAATTAAAAAATAATAAGGAAGCCGGGCATGGTGGTGCACACGTGTAATCCAAGCGACTTGGGAGGCTGAGTCGGGAGGATCGTGAGTTCAAAGCCAACCTCAGTAACTTAGTGAGGCGCTAAGCAACTCAGTGAGACCCTGTCTCTAAACAAAATACAAAATAGGACTGGGGATGTGGCTCAGTGGCCGAGTGTCCCTGAGTTCAATCCCTGGTTCAAAAATAATAATAATAATAATAATAATAATAATAATAATAATAATAAAAAGAAAAAGAAATAAAAGGGAACTGGGCTAGGTGAACCACACCTATAATCCCAGTGAATCTGGAGGCTGAGGTAGGAGGATTACAAGTTTGAGGCTAGCTTCAACAACTTAATGAGACCCTCATCAACTGTCTCTAATTAAAAAAAAAATCTTTAAATTCAATAAATATCTGGGAAAAATCCAAAAGTGTTTTGGAACTGGATGAAATGATCCAAGAGCTCATATGGAAGTGTAAGCATTTTGCAAAAATTTCCAGAAAGAAAATCAAAAAGGACAAAATCTTCCTTATAGATAGTAAAGCATATTATGTTCTTGTACAGGGAAAAACCCAAATCAATGGATTGAAACAGAGTCTAGAAATACACTGAAGTTTATATAAAAATTTACTATGTGTTCAAGTGACATTGCAGATCAGTGAAGGAACGATGAGCTCTTTCATAAATGCTGACGACTATTTAGAAAACTCGAGTCAGGTTCCTACCTCATGGTTTACAAGAACATAAATTCTAGATGCATTAAATATTTCAAGCTTAAATTTGAGACATGTAATTACAGGGAAGTTTCCAAACATGACATAAAACTTTGAAATCATATAGCAAAATTTGTTGACTTGACTGATTGCAAATAGAAACCTTGTAGGTGGCAATGCATAAACAATGCTATATATATCACTATGAGAAAAAAATATTTGTCATAGATTTGACGAAGGCTTTCAAGTGCACTCCATAGTGACCTCTTACAAATCCATAAGGAAAAGAGTATACATCCTAACAGAAAAATGGTCAATGGACCTGAGGAGACCATTCTCCACGAGAAGGACAAACAGGCAAAAACATGTAGAAACATGTTAATTATCATTAAACAAAGGAATGCCAAGTGAAGTGTTCCTTTTTCATCTCTGAAATGATCAAAGATTTGGAAGATTGACTAAGCTGATGAAAGTAGTGCATTTTGGGTAGGAGTGAAAATTGGTACAATTTTTGAGGACTGTTTGGCAATATGCACACCCTTTAACCAAGCAAGCTCATCTGGGGAGTCTCCTTGTATTGCCATGGGAAGAGTGAGGGTAAACCACTTTATAAAATGGTATGTGTGTGATGTGTAGACAGCAGTCTGGAAGTTGTTCACCAAATGCTAACAATAGTTATCTTTAAGATATGTGATTTGGTGATGATTTTAAATTTTTGTACTTTCAGTATAGTTTGAGTTTTAAATGCATGTCTTTTTTCTGCAAGAACAATAACACTATTTTCACAAAAGGAAGAAGAAATGCAGAGATGGAACATAAACACAGAACTTTGTAACAAAAGCTGCCTGCTGCTTGGGAACAGATATGGAGGGAGAAAGGATAGCTCTGAGCATCAGAGCTCTGCCTAGCTAAGATGTTTTTGGCAACTGAAAGGGTAGGAAAGGAACATACTCTCTTGGAGCCCCTGCAGGAGTTAAGTGAGAGAATATGTGACAAATACTAAGCACTCCATAGAAGTTGGACAGTATCATCATTGTTATTTATTCGCAAACCTTTCTTTCTTTCTTTTTTTTTTTTTTGGTACTGGGGATTGAACCCAGGGGCACTCCACCACTGAGCCACATCCCCAGCCCTATTTTGTATTTTATTTAGAGACAGGGTCTCACTGAATTGCTTAGGGCCTCACTAAGTTGCTGAGGCTGACTTTGAACTTGCAATCCTCCTGTCTCAGCCTCCCAAGTGCTGGGATTACAGGACTGTGCCACCACGCCCGGCTCGCAAACCTTTCTTATATGTAACAGGCTAAATAATGAGTCCCCCCAACAATGATGTCCTGCACCTAATGCCAAGAACCTATGAAGATGCTGTCTGCAATGGCAAAGAGAACTGTGCAACAGTGATTCATTAGAGGATCTTGAGATGGTGAGATCATTCTGGATTTTCTGGATTGGCCCTAACTATAATCACAAGGGTCCTCATTAGAGAGGTGGATGAGGGGGTTAGAGACAAAGATTGGGTGATTTGGGGCCATGAGTTAAACAATATTAGTGACCTTTAGATGTTACAGAAGACAAAAGTGATCATCCCCAACTGCATCCAGAAGCTGTGCAGTTGTGCCATCTCACTCCAGTCTTCTGATAGGAACTATAAGAAAATAAATTTTGTTTTTTTAAGCCACTAAGTTTGTGGCCATTTGTCATAGCAGCCCTAGGAAACTAGCACATTGTATGAGGTAAAAAGGCACATTCCCTTGCCTTAGGAACTTGTAGTCATGCTTCTACATGCTAAGCTCTTGAGGGAAGGGGCTGTATTTGCTCTCTTTCTATCACCCAAAGCCCAGCCTAGGGATTGATTCTGACAGGAACTTTCCAATCCATTCTCATTCTATGCTGGGGCCATTGGTGCAGTTAAGGCCTGTGTTGGCTTTCTCCAGAAGTCCTCAAACAGCCTCCATTTGGGCCTCCGGGACTCACTGTCTCCAACTCAACCCCATCACAATTCCCCACATGAGCTCTCTAGCACATCCTGTTTGTCATGCCTTGGCTCAGGAACAGTCACACCCTATGACTGAAGAGGACAAAACCCAGAGCCACAATCTCTTCCAACCCCACTGACTTCTGCTGCTTCTCTTGCTCCTCACTGCCATCTGCTTGAACATACTGGTTATCCTGATCTTCTCACTCTTCCCTCCCTGCTCCCATGTCATCACCCAGCCTGTCCCTCTACTTGACAAAACTGTTTCCTCTGTCTCTCTGGCAATACTCATCTGTTCTTCTCACCTCTCCTCTCCTGCAAAGGCCTCCCCCAACCCCTTCTACAAGAAACTAAGGGCCCCCACAACTCATTCCTAAAGCGTGTGTCTGGATTTTCCCACAGGCAGCTGGTTCTGTATCTGTCACCCTCATGTGACCATGAAGTCAGAAGGGACCATGGTTGATTTCTTTTTTTTTTTTTTTTGGAACCAGGGATTGAACTCAGGGGCACTCAGCCACTGGGCCACATCCCCAGCCCTATTTTGTATTTTATTTAGAGACAGGGTCTCACTGAGTTGCTTAGGGCCTCGCTAAGTTGCTGAGGCTGGTTTTGAACTCGAGATCCTCCTGACTCAGCCTCCCAAGTCGCTTGGATTACAGGCGTGCACAACCACACCCGGCCGGTTGATTTCTTTCTGCATCCTCAGAGCAGATGCTCACAAGTGCCCTCTATAATGACCAGTCACTGTACTAATGTTTGTCAAGTGGAATTACTCAGCATGGATGGGACCCTGACATACTGTGACTTTGCTTGGCATTGGCAAACTACCACACTCTCTTCTCTAGCAACACCAGGCTTCAGGGCTGGTGGATTTATCTGAGAGGGTACCCAGCCCCTGCAAAATGCTGCTTATTGATCTCAGTCAGGCTGCAATCACTACACCTGGCACCCAGCTCTGGACAAGTGCCTTTAATAGTATTTCTCTTTCCTCTCATTAATTCTCTGCTTCAGGTTTATCATCCACAAAAAGATGGATTTCCTTCTTTTTGCTTAGCTCATGCCATGGGATGATCATTTGCTCTCTACCCTTGGAGCTCCTAAATCTCCTATGTGGCCCCATGGGGTTTTCAGAGAAACAGCTGAAACACAAGGGACAGTAAGCACACAAAGAAACATCTTACATAGTGCCTGGCATCTTGTAAGCACTGAGTACACGAATGTCCAGAGTAGCGGTTCTCAAATGTGAGCATGCACCAGAATCATGCAAAGGTTTCTTAAAACACAACATGCTGTCTGCCAACCCCAGAGATTCGGATTCAGTAGGTCTGGGGTGGCAACTAAGAGACGGCAGTTGTAACAAATATCCAGGTGATGGTGATGATGTTGGCCCAGGCACTGCACATTGAGAACTACTGATTTTCAGAAAGAGTGTGAATGAGCAAATGAAAGAGAACTTGCAAAAATAGAGTCCCTGTCCCACAGGGCCTATGGAACTCCTAGTATTTGGCAAGAAATGTGCATGAAGCCAGAGGTAAGAGGTAGCTCATGCAGTGGAGAATGGGGCCTTGCAGAATACGCTTGGGAGAGGAGGTGGCGGAGAAGGCTGCATTGAGAAGAAAGAGCAGGCTTAGGGACAACATAAGAACACTGAGCATCTGTGTGTAAATGAATTGGTGTCATCTATCCAATGAATCCAGTGATGTTTGGCCCACTCTTGATAGATTACCTGCTTAGTTACCTGATCCTTAATCCAGTTCTACCCATAGATCCTGGAGTCTGCAGAGGAGAGGCTCTATGCCAGAAATGTCTATGTTCACTACAAATACGAGTGCTAGAAAGAAAGTGACACGAAGGCTGCTGGACTTGGAGCTAGGTCTAGCATCCGACAGACCTGATCATGCAGGGAGGAGCACATACAAGCAAACATTTCCATAAAAGAACTCAGTTCTTTTTCATGTCTACTTGTTATGGTACATGATTCCTTCTTTCCTCCCTCCCTCCCTCCCTCTGTCCCTTCTTTCCTTCTCTCTCTGTCTTGCTTTCATTTTCAGTACTGGGAATTGAACTCAGAGCTGCTTTACCACTAAACTACATCTCGAGCCATTTTTAATTTGTTTAAATTTTGAGACAGTGTCTTGTTAAGTTGCCAAGATTGACCTCCAAATTGTAATCCTCCTGCTTCAGCCTCCTGAGTTGCTGGGATTACAGGCATGTGTCATCACACTCAGCAATATATGATTTCTTTGTTTTTAAAAATATATGTCATTTATTGGCTTCTATGAGAATCCCAAATTTATCTTTTACCAAATCACTTTCAGAACATACTATTATTTTCATTTTGTCAGTATTGAAATGGTGTCATGAGTGTTGACTTTTTAACTGTCACTATTAGCCATAGTTTTCCTAACCTGTTTTGGAATTTTGGCTTATCTCACACAGTAGTATATATTCTTCTTTTTTCTGCCCTCTTCAGTTTCTATTTATTGTTCTTGCTATCACCTCCACCTAGGCCCCGAGGGACCCCAATTAAGAAGCACATTTTTTCTTGGTGTCTCAAAGCTTCCATCCTGCTGTGATGCTGGGGATATCACCAGATTCACAGGTAACTTGAACCAAGTCTTGGGTGACAGGTTGTGTTTACTGCATCCTTAGGTTTGCAGCTCTGTGTACACTATAGCCCCAATCCGGGGGTGACTGCAGTGTTATAAACCCCTCCCATGGATGGGTAAGCTCCACAGTAGGACCTGATTTCCATTCCCTTTTTGTTACCCCATAAAAGACAAGTACTTGGCCATCTCCCCCTGCTTCTAGATCCAGAACTCAGCTGGCCTGTCTTCATCCCTGCTTAGCAGATATGTTTATAATCTATTTTTGGTCCACTGAGTGACTTATTTATTTATTTTACTTGTATGTTTTAAAATTTTTCTTTTTATATTTTATGCTTGCCATGATTATGGTGGGAGTGTCTCAAAAATATAAACTTAAAATACCATCTTGGCTAGAGATATAGCTCAGTGTTAGAGTCCTTACCTAGCATAAATGAGGCCCAAGTTTCTATTCCCAGAACAGCACAAATAAAAACAAACAAACAAACAAATGAATAAATAGAAAAAAAGGGAGCCATGCTAGGTGGCCCACTTCTATAATTCCAATGACTCTGGAGGTTGAGTTAGGAGGATTATAAGTTTGAGGCTAGCCTCAACAACTTAATGAAACCCTCAGCAACTGTCTCAACATTAAAAAATAAAGATCCTGTCCCAAAATAAAAATAAATAAATAAAAAAGGACTGGGGATGTGGCTCAGTGGTAGAGCACCCTGGGTGTCATATCACATCTTTACCAGATTGGTTCAGGTCTAAAACATCTTTCATGAATGTTGTTTGGACCTTGAACTGATTTATAAAAATGCAGATTCTATCAGTTTCCTAGGGCTGCCACAACAAAGTCTCAGAAACTGGTGGCTTAAAATAACAGATTTATTCTCACAACTCTGAAAACAAGACGTTTAAATCCAGTGTTGGCAGGACTATATTTTCTTGCAAGGTTCTAGAGAAGGATCTTTCCTCTTTGTAGCTCCTGACGGTTACCAGTAATCCTTGCCATCACTAAGCTTGCAGACACATTACTCCAATCTCCACATGGTCTTCCCTATGTTTGTGTTTGTTTTCTTTCCTTAGAAGGACATCAGTCATTGCACTAGGGCCCACTTGAGTCCAGTCTCATCTTAATTACATTTGCAAATAGCCTATTTTTTTCGTGTGTGGGGGTAACTGGGGATTGAACCCAAGAGCAGTTAACCACTGGGCTACATCCCCAGCACTTTTGTGTATTTATTTTACAGACAGGTCTCACTGAGTTGCTTAGGGCCTTGCAAATTTGCTGAGGCTGGCTTTGAACTTGCAATCTTCTGCCTCAGCTTCCTGAGCCACTGGGATTTCAGGTGTGCACCACCATACCCAGCTGCAAATAGCCTATTTCTAAATAAGGTCACATTCACAGGTTTAGGGTAGATGTGAATGCTCAGGGGACACCATTGCCCTCAGCACACCAGGCTCTGAGCTTAGAGGCAAGCCTTACATGTCTTGAAGCAAGGAGATATTGGCACACCTCCTGCTTCCCAGCTCTAGCAGGACCATTTGGCTCATCTAAATGCTACATTCAGAACTGGAACTGGATTATGGAACATAAAGCCATCATCCAACCTTGCCTCAGCCAAGCCTTGAAGTATGTTGTGTTTCTAACAGTTGATTGATAGCATAATCTCCACATACATGAGACAGCAAATGATTTCTTCCCCTCATACCCCAATTGATGCTCCTGAGTCTTGGGCAAGTGCTCAGGTCCAGAAGGACACCAACTGTGTTTGAACTTGCAGAGCTCCCAGTGAAGGAAGAATAGAGGGCTTTAGTTGCTGTCAGCTCTGTAGAGGCCTTTCTGATTCTGATAGGTCACTAGTTAAGTGATCTGGGGATAACCTGTAGAAACTACATTCTGAATCTGCAGCATTCCCAGACTTTGAACTTGACATCCATTTGGGACACCTAAGACCTAAAAAGATCAAAGTGATGAGGCAGAGGCTCTGGCTCTTCCTACTGCTCCATCTGCCTTTTGCCTGCCTCACTCTGTTGTTTCCTCCAAGATTCCTAGGACAGAGTCAGGCTCCAGGCACTGGACTCGAGCTAGCAGAGCAGGACCAGAGAGAGGTAGTATGGCATAGCCAAAAGTAGAAGGGCCTTGGAGCCAGGCAGACCTATGGTCTAATCCCCACTCTGTCCACTTATTTGCTGAAATAAATAAATTCTCAGGAGAAATTAATTAACTTCTCTGGTCTTGATTTAAGTATCTGTAAAATGAGGATAATACTAGTATCTACCTTGTAGGGATGCTTTCTGAGTATCAATTAAAACATAGTGATAAAGAATCTATGCCGGGTATGGTGGCGCACGCCTGTAATCCCAGCCCTTGGGAGGCCGAGGCAGGAGGATGGCAAGTTCAAAGCCAGCCTCAGCAACTTAGCGAGGCCCTAAGCAACTCAGTGAGACCCTGTCTCTAAGTAAAATACAAAATAGGGCTGGGGATGTGGCTCAGTGGCCAAGTGCTTCTGGGTTCAATCCCCAGTACCAAAAACAAAACAAAACAAAACAAAAAATACCAATCTCGTGTGCGGTAGGCACTTGATGGTAGCTCAGCATTCCCCACATTGGATGTCAGTCTTCTGCTCATCCATTTACTCAACATCAGAAGATAGTCTAGTTTCCTAGCTTTTCTTTTCCCCTTTTCAGATATAGTAGCAACAGAGACTAACATGTCTTCTGTGTCCTTCTCAGAAATACCTAACAGCACTGTGTTTCAGCATCCTGGGACAAATAATAAGGCAGTAATACAGCTGAAGATTCTAGGACAGCAGGTAAGTGTAACCTGTCTAGCCTCACCCTGCCTCTGTGCCTGAATTGCAAACTCTAAGACTCTCTAGGCTGTAGGCAGCAAGCCCTAATTGACAGGTTACCTCCTCCAGTGGGTCCAGGGCATAAAAAATACCCTCTATCCTTTGAGGAGCTTCCTAATAACTCTCAGAGGAGAAGGGAGGTCTGTTCTCTTCCTTCCGTATCCCCACTACACCTTACCATAACCAGGGTCTGAGCATACAGGTGGGCAAACAGTTATTGCTGTAAAAGTGTTGACATTAGAGCTCTGATATTGGGGGCAGATTGCCGTTCAGAATCTTGAGTCATGTGTACAGCACTTTGGATGTTTTCAAAGTCCTTTCTTGACCATTTAAAAAATTGAATCCCCACTTTAGAGAGAAACTAAGGCAGTGACTGAGGCAGCAGAAGAGGATCCTGAGTGAGTTAGCACCTAAGGTGAGGCCAGAGCCTTCATTTCTTACTCTTTAAGCTCTTTCTATAACATGTGGGCCCTATCAATTGGGAATCAAAGAAGCACAAGAAGATGACAAGCATACTCATTACCCTTATCATGTTGAGTGTCCTTAGTGATCCCAGGAATGTGAGGATTCCCTCCAAGTAAAGAACAAGGCCAGAACGCTGGATGGGGGCAATGTCTTCCTCCTGGTTTTGTTACTCAAGCTCTAGAGTCATGGTTAGCATGTTTCATTGGCCCAGCTCATTTGTTACATGGGAGAGTAGGTTTGGAGAGGAGACCTGGGGTGAGGGCAGAGTGGGAATGAAAATGCTTCCTCTTTGGGTCACTGATAGTCATTCATATTCTGCATTGCTAAGGCAGGCTTCCTGACTTTCACCTCTATTTGCAAAGCACCCATAACTTCCTTGTCAACTGCCCTATGGAGGCCATTAGAAGACTCAGTGGTCATCAGGGATGAGCCAGTGATCTGTAATCTGTGGAAGAGCATCTGCATCTGAATTTGCTACTCTATCCCATTTAAGGGGCAGGTGCATAAATCATTCCCAACTAGACCAGTGGCAGAACTGAGATGAGTGCCTTTGTCTGATCAATTCCAGAGGCCTGACACTGAGCTGGAATCACACTGCTGCATGCACAGGGTTGCCAGATTTTGCAAATAAATGTAAAGGACCCAATTACATTTGGATTTCAGGGAAGTGATGGGCAAAATTTTAGTATATGTTTGTACCGTATGGTAATTGGGACACACTCATACCAAAAACATATTCAATGTTTATCTACAATTCCAGTAATCATATGTGTAGATGGAGTTGGCATTGCAAGGGCAGCAGATGGGCTGGCAGGTTTTCATTTGTTTATATATTTATTTCGAAGCAAAGGAGTCATCAGTCCATATTCCAGGAGAGAAATTATCTTCCTACCAAAGCAAGTCACCACAGCTATTCTCACTTTGAGGGTCACCAAGAACACCAAGAGCACATACATACCTGGTAATTTGTCCAGAAGAAAAAATCCTTACCTAGACTTAGTTCCTGCCCCTTCCCTTTCCTTCCTGGATATTCCTGGGAATTTTCCTCTTTCATCTGAACCCCTTTGGGGAATAAAAATTTACCAATGATAAAAAGCATATATTAAAGATAAATGAAGGCGATGTTGCTTTTTTCAAATCCATATAAAGATGAAGTCCATAGTTTTTAAAGATGTTTATAATCTTCTGTGTTTGACCAAGATGGAGAAGCAGGGATTGAATTTACCCTGAAACAATCAACAAACAGAGAAAATATATAAAATGATAATTTGCAAAAGGCCAGGGGGTAATGTAAGACAGGGATCTCTAAGGGAGGGGAAACAAATGAGGAAAGTGCTACAATCGCTCTAGCTTATTGCTTCTAGAGAGATTCCAGCCTGTGAAACAGGGAAGGAAATCCCAGGCAGTGCTTGATGAGTTGAGGAAACAGAGCTGAAAATCCAGCAAGGACAAGGAGGCTGAATTCCACAGGGCAGAGTTTTGTAGAGTTGCAGAGGATGAGCATTCCAGAGGTCTTCCAAAGGTCTCCTTAGAGTATTCAGTGGAATACTGATCAGTGCATGCATAAGGGGACTACCTAAGTAGTGGAAAAGAACCAGATAAGAAGATGAGAAGTATTGTGAAATTGATCAAATTATGTTAAATGCATGTACAAAGATGCCATAGTGAAAAGAGCTAGATCAATCAATTGAAAACAATTCATAATTGAAACAGATGTTAGAAATAATAGATAGCAATTCAATTATTGCAACTTTATTCCACATGTTCAAAAAGTTGAATAGAGAAATGTGAGATACAAAGAACCAAATTGAACTTCTAGAAATGAAAACTACAATACATGAGATAAAAAAATATATACTAGATGAGACAAACAATATTAAACACGTGGGAATAAAGACTGATGAAAATGTTGAAGATCTAGTTTTAGGAACTATCCAAATGAAAGTGAGATAGAAAAAAAGAACAGCATTATTGACTTGTGAGTCAACCTCAAAAGCTGTGTAATCGGAGTTGCTAAATGAGGGGAAGGGACAGAAAAATATCAAAAGAACAAAGGTATTAGTTCATTTAAAAAATTTGTAGTTGTATGTGGACAGGAGACCTTTATTTTATTTTGTTTTTGCAGTTTTAAGGATTGAGTCCAGTGCCTCGCACATGCTAGGCAAGCACTCTGCCACTGAGCTATCGCCCCTTCCCATTAGTTCATTTTTATATATAATACAATAACTGAGGCTGGGTAACTTTTAAAGAAAAGAGCTTTATTTAGCTCACAGTTCTGCGGGTTCAAGGGCCTGGTGCTGGTGAGGCAAGCTCTGGTGAGGACCTCATGGAGGATGATATCACAATGGCAGGAGTGGCAAGAGAGGGAAAGATCACATTGCCAGACAGGAAGCCAGAGGAAGGGGAGGGGCTCTTTTATAACAGCTTGTTCTCCCAAGAATTAGCACAAAGTCCCAGGAGAACTATCTTAATCCTTTCCAAGAGCAGAACTTCCAATGACCTGGCTAACTCCCACAGGAGTCCTCCTCTTAAAGATCCACCAGCTCAAAACAGCTATACTAAAGACCAAGTCTCAAGCGCATGAACCACTGGGGACACGTTTGAACAATATGTAAACCATAGCACAACAGCAACTATTCTGTCTCAAACAATGCAAACATAAAGATGGTAGATCACTATCATTAAATTACTGAATGAAAAAATCTTGTCCTCACATTCTATACCCAGTAAGACTATCTTTCAGAAATGAAAGCTAAAAGAATTCGTCAGCAGTGGAATGGGTTCAGCTGTGGGAGATGCAAATGCATTGACAACACATGGCTTCAGCTACTTCCAAACTCACTGGCTGGACAGGGTAAACTCTGGGTCCATGTGAAAGAAGTCTGGGTTCTTGGCTCAGGAAAAAGCTGGGGGTCAGGAGTGTCTTTAGAGCCATCTTCTCTGTGCTTTCACACAGTGGGCCCATCATGCAGTCAAAGCACCCAAGACTCTTAGAAAGCCTGAGAAGTTCTTCAGGACAGGAATGACCAATGTGTGTAAAGGAAGAGTGGGTGCAGGTCTTGGATTAATGTTGCATCTCTGCCCCTTGCTGGAAGGGTGACCTTGGGAATTTCATATGACATCCCAAAGCCTCAGTTTACTCATGTGCAAAATAGGAAAAACAACATTTGCAAGGTTTTCAATGGATTTCCCCAGAAGATGTATGTGAAAATGCTTGTTGGTTGCATTTGTATCTGAAACTCCTGGTAAAGACATCATTGTAAAATTCCTAAGTAGCAAGCTTTGTGGGTATAAAACATTCACATCCCTCTGCATATCATACATGCCAGAACTGGATGTCAATACCAGTAAGAGTGTGTTGAGCATATGCTGTTTTACAGGCTCATCTCACACACTCCCATTTAGTCCTTGCAAAAAACCTATGAGGAAGTTCTGCTAGATGCCCCTTATATAGACATAAAAATTGAGACTTGAAGAACTTTAATGATTTAGCCTGTCATTAAACAAAACAAGGGGGAGAACAGAAAATATCACGTGTTTGAGCAGGAGGCAGAAGACAGCAGTGGTTAAGGGCATGGCTTGTTTGAATCCCAGCCTCAGCACTTGCTATTTGTATGGCCTGGGGCAACACACAGTTTCTCTCATTCTGCCAGTTGGCTCAGCTATGAAGGAGGACAATGGTATCTACCTTGGCAAGGGTTAAAAGGATAAAATGAGTCAATACACATAAGAAACAGAGAATGTCTGCCACTGCACTGAATATTAGGCAAGCCCAATAATTACAACAAATTTTTATGTATCTCAAAATGAAGGAAAGGAATTCGATGTTTCCCAACACTAAGAAATATAATTACTTTGATTTGATCATCAATACATTGTATACATGTACAGAATTATCACATTATCTTAAAATATATATAATTATCATGTTTCAATCAAAATTTTAAGATAAAAGTAATTTAATCATTAATGAAACATCAATCTAAAATGCTAGGTTTCTGATTGATATGGTTTGTGTGTGGTTTGACCCCACCAAAATTCACAGAACTACCATATGATCCATCTATACTACTCCTTGGCATTTATCTGAAAGAATTAAAGTCAGCATACTTTGCAGAATCCTGCATACCCATGTTTATCACAGCACAATTCACAATAGCCAAGTTATGGAATCAGACTAGGTATCCATCAACAGATGAATGGATAAAGAAAATATGTATATACAATAGAGTTTTATTCATGTTGAAATTTGATTCCCAATGTAATGCTGTTGAAAGGCAGTGGGATTTTTTTCAAGAAGTGAATAAGTCCTTAAGAGGGATTAATGCCTTTCTCATAGTTCTGGGTTAATTCTCATGCAACTGGAGTAGTTGCCACCTGATGAGTGGGTTGTTATAAAGCAAGGGTTCCCCTTGGGATTTGCCTCTTTTGTATGTGCCCATTTGCCCTTCTGCTTTCTGCCATGAGTAGAAGCAGGAAGAGGCTTTGGCTGGCATCGTGTGCATGGACTTACCATTCTCCCTGAGAAAGACCAAAATAAAATTATTTCCTCTCACATTACCCAGTCTCAGGTACTCTGCAACAGGAAATTGACAAAGACACCAAAAAATTAATGTAAATTACTGAATGATATTTCTGTATTTGCTCATTATTTGAGAGTTGTTCAGTATTGGCATTTGTTGGATATGTTTTACAACAACTTTCCAGGCCACCAAAAATGGCTTCATCCTCAGACCACAGCTAGCTAGGCACTGCCATCTAGGGAAGACTTGCTTTATGCCACTTCTGTGACATCTGGAGTCCAGAGATACAAAAAAGCTACAAACTGTGGCACATCATTTGTATGACAATTCTTAAACCAAAAAGTGGATCTCCATTTTGCTACAACTACTTGAAACCAGTGGCCAGGTCTAGGACTGGTAGGGATTTGAGAATTGTGGGATTACAATGAGAAGTTTCTCTCAGGAATTGATGAAAGCCCTCAGACATTTTCCCAAGAGAGGTAGATGATGTTTCCCTTGGTCCCTTGGTCATATGCCAACAGGAAGTCCTTGCATGGTACTTCTGAGAATGTTCTCACAGCACAGAGATACTAAATATCTAACTGAGAGAGCAAAGGGAGGACAATAAATCCCTTTTGGCACATGTCCATCGATGAGCTAGATGGTTCATAAATGTTGCAATGGCACAGATGCATCAGAGCCTGTTGGGGGGTGGGTAATGTGACCAAAGTGGTGCCCGTATCTGGGCAGAGGGACTGCCCTGTCTTAGGTCATTTCCAAGAGGGACATAGGGTGGCATCCCATCTGGGAACTACCACTGCTCCTCAAGAGACCAGAGTGAGGGAGATGAGAAATTGCATCTTCATTTCCACCCCTAGGTTCTGTCAGCCTGTGCACCTTCACTTCCTTTCCTTCCTCAGGCATTTCTCAGCTTTGACCCAGACTTGGGCCTTGACTCCTCCTACAGCTTACTGGGTAACAGGGAGTCATTGGAGGATGTTCTTGGATCCTGGCTGGGTTGGCCACAGTGGCAGGCTTTCTCTGAGTTTGCCTCCCACTCGATATGCTGTAAGATGATCATCTTCTTGGTGTGACAGGATAATGATGCAGAAGTGAAGGGATAACAAGTTCTTGAAGATGTGGCTTCCCTCCCTAGTGCTGGAGCTCTTTCCTGTAGACTGGGCTCAGTCATCTATCACCATACCCCTGCCTGCTCTAAGGAACAACCAGGAGAAGAAAAGGGTCCTGTCATAGAGTATTTGGGTTTCAGCCAAGTGCCACAAACTCCCTGTGGACTCAGGGTGAATCTGAGCCTGCCCCTCCCCAGTGCCTCAGACAACCAATGAGGCAGATAGAAGAGCCTTAGCCACCCTAGAAAGTGGAAGCAGGGAGGGATCTTAGCAGTCAGGGCACTTGCCATTGACAGATGAGGACACTGACACTCAGAGAGGTTGAGGGATCAACTCAAAGTGACTCAGGGAAGTGATGGATGAATGGGGCTGCCCCAGGCCAGTCACACTAGTCTGCATTTCCTCTATGTTCCCTGCAGCTGGAAACCTGGAGGACCCCATCTGTGCAGCTGTCATCTGCCTTGTTATATAGGGACGTTTGCCTTTGTGTCAGTGGCCCCTAGCTGAACTAGGCAGGGCTACCATGTAGCAGAGTCCTGGACTGGGAATTGCAGTTCCTTACACTGAACTCTCCAGGCTTGTCCCACAGCAGAACTGGAGCCAATCAGGAAGTTGCAGTAGATTTTTCCCACTCCTTTCTCATTGTGTAAATAGCCCCGCTTCAGCCCCATGTGCATTTTTGGCTGCTCCTCTCAACTTGCTTGCTCTTCTTCTGGCTCTTCTCCACACCACCTATCTCCACTGTTTCTGCTCCTTCAGTTCATTTCTCACCTCCTCTCACCTCACTGGGCTCTTGCTGTCTTAGCAGCTCATTCTCCCCTGGCATTTGTCCTTGCTCTTAGAAGCCTTTGCAACTCTGCAGATCTCAGTGTCTCTGGCCTATCGGATGGAGTGGACATGTGGACAAGCTGTGCTTTAACCATCTGGGGCTCCCAGGGGCCAAGGTCTGGAACAGGGATTGAGCTGAGCCCATAGCTGACTGAGCAGATATCAAAGTAAAGCGAACAGCTTTGTGGGGGAGAGCCCAGGCTGCAGAAACTGGGCCATCTGAGTGACCTGGGTCAGTAAACAAGGCAGACCCGGCCAAAGGCAGTGGGAAGTCACAGGTAACTTCACTCCTCAAGTGTGTGTGAACATAGACCAAGCCTCTGGATGGGAATGAGAGCAGCATCCAAAGGTGGGAGGCTCCACCAGGAAATGCAGGTTGCAACTGCATGGAACCAGACTCTGTAAGGAAATGCAATTTGTGTCTAGGCGGGAGGCAATTCTCCAAGGAGAAAAGAACCACATTCCTATATAGGACAGGAATCTGCAAAGCGATACAGGCTCTATCTGTGTCAATTCCAACCCAACAGGCAGATGCAGACTGCATCTACACAGAACACAGATTCACCAAGAGTGGCAGATAGTAAAAACAGAACAGCACCCACACAGCAGATGCAGGCAGAATCAATAACAAGGACTGTGGCTCTTCCTGGTGATGTGGATTGCCACTGTGTGGACCACAGTTCTGCAGAGAAATAATGGTTGGTTCATCTAGAAACAAGACCATGGCTGGATGTGGAGATTGTGTCAGTGGGAATGCAGCTCTTCAGAAACTTCTTCCAAGTGCTGCACAGCTCTGCATGCTTGTGAGGCTGTGTCAGCAATGGATGAAGTTTCATAAGGAGATGCGGGTATATATGTGCAATGAGGCTTGGTGCAGACACATCCATTTAAGATTGTGTCTTGGCAGGTCGATGCAGGCCATGGCCATACAGGAGGAGGCTCTTAAACCCAGACACAACTGTCTCCATGGAGCACAGTACAGCGCTCAGACTCAAGCTGCATCTATTCAGGACAGACTCCATAGGAGGAAGTCAGCTGCTTCAATAGCTGCTCTGCAAGTGGGTATAAGCTGTACCTACATATGCCAAGCTCTGTGCATAGAAGCAGACTATGACTGCCCAGGACAAGGCAGCACATTCCCAGGATGAGAAGGCAGCTGCCCAGGATGAGATTGCATCTACAGAAAGAGGCTACATCTACTCAGAATGAAGTTGCATCTGCATAGGACCAGGCAGTGTTCACTCAGAACCACACAACTTTTACACAAATTGAGACTTCTCAAGGAACTCCCACCTGTACCAGCACAGGACAAGCCCCTGCCTGGGCAAACACCAGGATATCCTCTGGAGATGTGCCTCACAACTACTGTGTGTGAGGCTCCACAGGCACCGCCAATCGTATCTGCACAACAGGCCCTCTGTGCCTAATTACAGGCAGTCTAGGGGAGCCTGGGCCACTGGTGGGTATGCAAACTGTGGAGTACAACTCTGCTGCATCAGCATGGAACAACACTTTGAAAGTGGATGTCAACTGTGTTTTGAAGAACCAGAGCTCTACCTGCCAGCATTGCCTGCATCTATATCCAGAACCTGGACAAGCTCAGAGTGTATTGCTGCAGGAGAAAACTGGTTGCAGGTAACTGGGAGTCTTTGTGGAGATTCACCCTGTGTCCACGCCAACTATCACTTCTCCAGGAACTACAGCCAGGGCGAGAGAAGCAGAAAAAGCAAGAAATCTGCACCTTCACAATTCAAAGGAGTATAGCCCAGGTGAAGAGCTGAAGGGGGTGCTGGAAAGGGGGTCCCTGCTGACTTCACCTGTACCAGGACTCCACCTGGAGGCTCAGCCCCTATAGACATCAAGCTCAGTTTAGCAAGGAGCTAAATCTGGCCTGGCCTCAATGAATCTCTCCCAGCTAGCATAGGCCATGTCTTAAGGGAGCAAGTCTATGTGTAGGGTCCATCTGCCTCCATGCCCACCATGGTACTATTAAGAAACACAACTGAATAAGATTCTCTGAGAGGTCACTGGCAAAGCTCCAAGCACAGATGCAGGATTTGCCTTTACAAAATATAGCTGAGTCACCCTCTAGTCCTGCCCACTTCTACCTCCAGTTGTGACCAGCAAGAAGGACACTGCCAGTATATGTTACCATGCCTGGTGAGGACAGGCTGACTGTACTTTCCTCCTCTCCACCCACTTTCTCCTCTGTCTCCCTCTCTGAATCTTGGGTCTGTCCCCAAGACACTAAGCTAGTCCTCTCTGCTGGGTTCCAAGAAGACTGGCATTCCTAGATTTGGATAGAGTCTCGCACATACAGGAGAATATAGTGCTGATACCCTTGGGCAAATCCATCTGCAGCTCTTAATCTGTAAAAAAAATTTCCTAATAAATTCAAAAAACGGTCATTACCCAAATCTGGTTCCTTTTTTTTTTTTGGTACTGGGGATTGAACTCAGGGGCACTCCACCACTGAGCCACATCCCCAGCCCTATTTTGTATTTATTTAGAGACAGGGTCTCACTGAGCTGCTTAGGGCCTCGCTAAGTTGCTGAGGCTGGCTTTGAACTTGCCATCCTCCTGCCTCAGCCTCCCAAGTGCTGGGATTACAGGCGTGTGCCACCACACCCGGCTCTGGTTCCCTTTGATCGGGAGGTTCAAGGGTTATAGCCATATGAGGAACTGAATTTATAATTATAATTAATTCAAACTTATCTTCTACTTTTAATTGTAAAATATATAAGAAATTAAAATGTGCCATTTTAACCATCTAAATGCATAATTCAGTGGTATTAATTACATGCACAGTGTTGTGCAACTACCACTATTTCTCAAACCTTTTAATCACTACTAACAGAAACTTCATACTCCACACACACACACACACACACACACATTTGTTTTGTTTTGTTTTGTTTTTGTTTTTGTTTGGTACTGGGGATTCAATGCAGGGCCACTTAACCATTGAGCCACATCTCCAGCCCTATTTTATTTTTTATTTTGAGACAGGGTCTCACTAAGTTGCTAAGGCCCTCACTAAATTGCTTTGGTTGGTCCGAACCTTAATGATACTCCTGTCTCGGCCTCCATACTTCATTTTTAAAATTTAAAATGAATTTAAATTTCAATAACACCATGTGGCTAGTTTTTGCCATATTGAACCACACAAATCTAGAAGTCCATGACCTCCAAATCTGTATCTCCAACTTATACCTCTCCTTTGCTCTCCCAATCCTGGGTACCTACCTGCCTAATGGGTACCTCCACCTGAGTGCTCTGTTGGCACCTCAGACTCCATCTCTCCAAAATTAAACTCATCATCCCTACCCTCACATCCTTATCCTGTTCCTTTTGGGTACGCTCTGGTACAAAATGGCACCAACAAACATGTAGGCCTTAGTCAGAAAACACGAGTCATCTTAGATGATTTCCCTTTACATTGTTTCCATAGCCACTTTGTGAGCTCTACAGATTCTGCCTCCTTGAAATATCTCAACTGGGCTCTCCCTTCTCCCTCTCTTTGCTATTCCTCTGGTTGCTCCTTCCTCCAAATGATCTGACCCCCACTCTGCCTTCTCCTATCCCTTCACCACTACATCACTACCACCAAAACCTGGCCAACTTCCCAGCCCTTGCTGTCAAATTGGAAGCTTGGCAGAGCAGCAAGGGCTATCCAGGTTCAGGTGTTGCCCAAACCCCACCCTCTTCTCAGTTTGGGGATCCCAGAGGAAAGCAAAGACTAAGACTTCAGTGAGCTTAGCAGAGTCAGAATAATAATAATAAGAGACTACCCAGGCTTCTGGAACAGTCTTCCAGTCTAGCCAGGATGCAGTGGAAGCAATCTCTCTATGTGAGGAGCCACACATTTTGGGACTCAAATCCTGTCTCTGCTGCTGAATGACTGTCTCACTTTTTCATCTGTAGCAGAGTGATAATTATCTTCCTCCTTTCACTGTGCTGGGAGGATTGAATGGAGTAGTGGAGGGAGAGGGGTCTGTGATATCATAGGTACTAAGTCAGCTTCCTTAGGAGCAACTTAGAGGGCTGGCAAGTGGATGGAGAGCATCTTCTGAGATTATTCAAAGAGGTTATACACCTGTCAACTGGAATTCAGAATGGAGCAAATTCTCCCCAGGAAAAATGGCCAGATGAGGTTACATATAACTCCTTTTCCAGAAATGTCTTTCCAAGCCCTGGGAGTTCCCTGAGGAACTAACTGGGTGGCCCTCCCACTAAGGATGTTTCCCTCTCTGGGCTTTTGTCATTCTTGTTCTCGGGGAGTTAAAAAGGAAGAGGGCTCTTGCTGACAGCATGCTGCCTGCTGGGCAGCTTAAGGACTGCTCCTTTCTTCAGTTTTTAAGTCCTTAAAAAGGAGTGAAATTTTTACTTGGAAAGAAAGCGAGAAACTCTGCATTTGAGAAGGTGAGTCATCAGCACTGAATATCTAGATGAATATTCCGATAGCAATAACAGATTTTTCTATAGATTATGCAGGCAGTCAGCATAGAGAGCATCATTTCGTCCTGATTTAGTAAAAATTTAGCTGTCAAAGCCAGCTCCCCAGGGGGCCTGCCCTTTCCTGTTAGCAGTCTTGGGATAGGATATACCAGGAGAAGGGGAGGCAAGACACGTGAACTTCACTAAAATGTGATGCTGAGCCTCTCCCTGGCCAGGCTACAAAGGCATCTGTTTTAAAGAAGCAGTCCTGGGCTAAAGTTAGCAGTAGTCAGAAGTCTTGCCTCTGGCCCATGCTCCCATTTTGCTCTCAGTCCCTGGGACCACAGGCCAGGGAGTGTCCTCCAGATATCCCCCAGGGCCTGGCAAGGCAAGTGTTGTATGTGGTCTGATTTGACCACTTCCCTGGGGAGCATGCAACCAGGGGACAGGGGAGAGACAACTAAAGAACAAGCCCTATGCACAGACTTCCAGTTAGACCCGGCTGTGGAACCCTTAGGCATTGTGTCCTCCTTTATTTTATAGCGGGGGAAACTGAGACTTTAAAGACAGAGGCACTTGGTCCATCATCACTGCACACAACACTCACTGCATTTCCCACACTGAGGGAGTGCATGGCCCCTTCCTTGAGGACTTGAAGGCTTTCCTTCAAGCCAGTATCTGATTCCTACATGAAAACTCAATCTCCACAGAACTCCGCATGCATCCTGCACACCTTTAGCATTTCCATCCTGCATGTTCAGTGATCCTGGGCCCGGCAAGGTATGGGGACACACACACATACATGCTTTTAAGCATAATGTCTAACCCTGCACAGGACTCTGGACCTCTCCAAAGCACCACACATCCCCCTGTCCCATGCCATGGGGTTGGTTCCGAGGCCCACAGGGCTTCCCTGTGACTTTTCACAGAAATCTTTGCTGGCTAAAAATAGACTATTCAGGCATTTGAATGCAGAATTCTCACTCTCTTTCTAAATTGGGGAGATCACTCATAGTGTTAGATATGTGGCCATGAAAAAAGAACGCAAGGGAAGAGGAACAGCAAAGGACAGAACAACTGGCTCCCTCACCAACAGTGACTCCGAAGCCTGGGCTTCAAGGTTAAGTCAGGACAACTGGGTTGTTCCTTACTTGACTAGTCAAGAGATAACTTCCAGGCAGGGCAAACGTGGTTCTGGTCATGGAGTATTCAAGTTTTAGAAACCATAAAATTCAACCCTCCCCACCCCATTTTATAGAAGCACCAATAAAGTTTAAGACATTTGAGTAAAGTTAACACACATTTTCTGACTATCTGTGAAGATCAACAGTGCCAATTAAGTGCTCTTTGTCTTGAAGAAGCATGAAGGTCATCTCTATGCTGGTCCCTGTATGCTTTTCTGATAAATGAAGCAATGGTTTGAGTTCGAGCTTTCTGCTCTCTTACTGCAAACCTGGGATGAGTACTCTATATGGGACTCAATTTCCAAGGTCAAGTTGCTCTATTTGGTCTGCATTCCTGGTAATTGTCTCCACAAACCTCATAAGAATCAATTTGATCATTTCAAAGACTATGTAGTTATTTCTAACACTACCCAAGTCCTTTCTCACACTTGAGCAGAGCAACCACTTAGTAAAGTTAAGGCTAGTAGTGCCCCACCTAAAGTCTCCAGCTAATATCAGGTTGCTGGGAAAGTCAGGCGAATTTTGTCTGGTGGGGACAGGAAAGTGTTGGCAACTCTGTCTGTCCTCACTCCAAATGTACCTGGAGCCATGTGGGGTCTGATGATCAGCTTGCCTCTAAGTGTTGGAGAAGATAGCTCATGAGCTGGGGTTCATAATGTCTTCTTTTTTATCACTTCTACTGCAATTAGTAGATTCTAATCACATATGTACATTTGGAAAATGAAGGGACATGGAGGAGAGAGGATGCAATAGGAAAAAAGAAGTTCATCATTTCCCTACATGCAAGCCTGGAGAATAATTGTATTCTGACTACAAGGTATGGCTGAAGAAACCACACAGATGTGCCATCTGCCTGGCTGCCCTAAGTCCCTGAAGACCATCTCTGGATTGGCTACAACATCTTGCCAACTTGGTCCCCGTTTGCCCCATTGTTCAAGCTTAGAAAATGTGTGTGTGTGTGTGTGTGTGTGTGTGTGTGTGTTTGGTCGGGGGAAGGGATGATAAGAGGCACAGAAACTGGCTTTGCAAAGCCAAAGGTCTTTCACCTCTAAGAAGAAGTAGATTTCTTCTTAGTGATTTTAGGAGCCCCTCCCTGACTAAAGAAGCCAGAACCAGAGAGTCCTATTTCTCAGCATGCATCTCAGAGAGGAAGAATTTCTCATTACTGGAAAAGTTCAAGCAAAAGCTGACTATCATGTCAGGGAATGCCTGCCAGGGGTGGGAGAATTAACAGCAGGGTACTACAAGACCTATAATGCTGGGATTTCTCACCTACCTGGGCCAGAGCCAGCACTGTAACCCAGTACCATTCTTGGTTCTGTAACCCCCATTTTGAGTCTGGGTTTCCATAGATCTCTGTGAGCCATCTTGCCCCAGGCAGCCCAGTGGTCTCCAGAGCTTCCTGTTAGATGGTAGCTCTATTTGATCCAACCTGAGGATGCAGGTAGCAATTTTTATCCCAGGACCCCAAGGAGGTAGACTGGGCCTACCTTGTAACATATAATAAGAACTAGAACAGGCTCCAAAGTGCTCAATAAACTTTGTATAGCCTTGGGGTTTCTAGTCACAGTGGGTGCTTTGTCCACCATGGACTTGCAGATTGGTCCTAGTGGGTCTTTTTTGGGCAGATTGGCCAAGCTATGGGGGTAGCCACCTTGGTGATCAACTCTTCTTTGCCCACTGGCCTTTCTGAGCAATCTATTCTACTGAGTCCCAGGTCTGTGCCCACCTCCTGACCTGAAGATGTTGACTCTCATGATGGAAACCCACTTTATTGCTTTCTTTCTCATTTCCTTTTCACATAATACATTGTGGCTTTAGTACTCCTTTCACAAAGAACTTATCTCAGCAGTTACAACATGAATTTCTTCTTCATTTCTTGCCAGCCTATGCTACTGAGAGTTTCAACATGCCTGGGTGCCCAACCTGAACAAGGTATGAGATATCATGTTTCTCTGGCATCCTCTTCCTCAGCCTTAAGCTCATGTATGGCTCTGGAAGGCTGAATAATTGGCCCTAAAAGATGTCCCTATCGTAAGCCCCCAAACCTGTCAACATCTTACCTTACATGACACAGGTCAATTTGCAGGCGTGATTAAATTAAAGATCTTAAAATAGAGAGATCATCCTGATTATCTGTGTGGGCTCAGTGTAGTTGCAAGGCCGATAAAAGACTTAAGAGGGAAGTAGAAGAGTCAGGGAGGAGATTGATAACAGAAGCCAGGGTGAGGCTGGCTGTGAAGATGGAAGAAAGGGCCACAAATCAATGAATGCAGTGCACTCTAGAAGCTGGAAGAAGGAAGGAGATTGGTTGTCCCTTAGAACCTTCATAAGGGGCCAGGGGTGGTAGTACATACCTATAATCCCAGCTCTTTGGGAGGCTGAGGCAGGAGGAAGGCAAATTTGAGGCTGGTCTCAGCAACTTATTGGGACTCTATCTCAGAATACAAAAATAAAAAGGTCTGGGGATGTAGTTCAGTGGGAAAGCACCCACCCCTGGGTTTGTTCCCTAGTGCCAAGAACAAAAAACACACCAAACCTCTGGCAGCAACACAATCCTACCAATCCTTCTGATACCTTGATGTTAGCATGAAACACATTTTGGATTTCTGACCACTTCTTTGAGTGTTAGTTTCCTCATTTGTAAAAGGGAATAAGAGAATCACAATCCTAAGGTCTCTAGTTTAGTGAATAGTATCATACCAATTTTGATTTACTTGCTTTTGAGCATTGTGCCAAAGTTATGTAAGGGAGCTGGGAAAAGGGTAGATATGATCTTTGTACTATTTTTGCAATTTCTCTAAGTCTCAAATTATGTCAAATTTAGACATAGTTATTGGAATGAATTCTAAATTATTTAATTTTTTAAAAACAATCATAACCCTTAAAGACATTGTAAAAACTATAGTTGAGTTCTTGGCACATTGTAGGTGCTCAATGCACAAGAGAACCACAAATAGCTAGTGCCTATCATTGCTAGTGGATCACATGCCACCTGTAGAAACATTCTAGAGAAAGCCCCCCAAAAGCACCTGCTTTGTGGATGATCCCATCAAAAATCTGAATGAACAGATCAGAAAGGAGAGAATACAGCACTGGATGAGATTGTGGCCAAATGTGGGTTGCAATTGAGACAGTTGGTATCATACATGCCTCTGGTGAAGGGAGAGATATGTGCTTTCAGGACCTCTCTTTCTGGGGAGCCAGTGCTGGGAGTGGTCTGGCTTGTGTCCCTATTCGGGCAGCTAGATAATGGGCCAAGCCTGGATGAGGTTAGCTATCACACTAGTTGGGGCCATAGTACACCTGTTCCCAGCTACTTGGCCCTCTCAGGCTGCATCTTGATAAGAGATGATCCTGCAGGTTTCCTTGAACATTCATAGTCAGCAGATTATTGGTTGCCTTTTCTTTCTGATCATGAATAATTTTTATCATGCACCTACTAGGATCTGAAAGGATATCTGCTCTTCAACAAAGATGGTTGTTAAAAAACACAACCAAAATAAACAAAAAACAATATTGTGATTTCAGGGCTTTTCAATAAGCACCAGGCTGGTTGAATTGTTTTGAGCCTCCTAATCTAGAAAGAACTCCATGAGCCAGAAAGCATTCAGCAGGCTCTCAGAAAACTCTCGACTACCTGAGATGGTCAGGTCTTGCTGGGTTCAGAAAGCACAAGCCTAAGGCAGTCCTTCTCTCTCATTCACTCTGGGGCTGTTAGCTGAGAGAACTCCACACTGAGTAGAAGGTTCAGATGACTTCTACCTCCTTCAGCTCCCCGCTCCACCCCAACCAGGACAGTGACCCTCAGATACAGCCCCTGTTCAGTAAAGGAAGTAGACCTGGAAATGTTGTCATTTATGCCATCCTAGAGGCAAAAGCACACAGGAGCTCTGGGAGGAGGGCCAGGGGCTCATTTCCTCAGTGCAGCTGCTACCAAGGCTTTGTCACTTTCTATGAGCCTCTGCTCTAGGCACACTTGCTGTTTTCCACTCTACCAGTCACTTTCTACCCTCACCAATCTGCACCCCATCCTTCCCAAACATAGGTACATATGACATCTTCATCTGGCAAAATCCACCCCTCTTTCTTTTTTTTTTTAATATACTTTTTTTGTTGGTTTTTTTTTTTTTTTTGTACTAGGGATTGAACCCAGGGGCACTCCACCACTGAGCCACATCCCCAGCCCTATTTTGTATTTTACTTAGAGACAGGGTCTCACTGAGTTGCTTAGCGCCTCGCTAAGTTGTTGAGGCTGGCTTTGAACTCGCGATCCTCCCGCCTCAGCCTCCCAAGGGCTGGGATTACAGGCATGCGCCACCACGCCTGGCTACTGTTGGTTCTTTTTAATTATACATGACAGTAGAACCCATTTTGATATAAACATACAGCAGGGAATTTATCTTTTCTTTCACAATGTAGATTCACACGATTCATACAATCTTACATATACATAGGGTAATACTGTCTGTCTCAGTCTAATATTTTTCCTTCCCCCACTCCCTCCCATCCCATTTTCCTCTACACCATCCATACTTCCTCCATTCTTTTCTTATCCCCCCATAACCCACCCCCACCCCGGTATGTATCAGCATCCACTGATCACCATCGGCCTTTGTTTTTTTGGGCTTGGCTTATTTCACTTAGCATGATATTCTCCAACTTCACCCATTTACCAGCAAATGCCATAGTTTTATTCTTCTTTATGGCTGAGTAATATTCCATTGTGGTTATATACCACAGTTTCTTCATCCATTCTTCAATTGAAGGGCATCTACATTGGTTCCACAATATAGCTATTGTGAATTGAGCAGCTATGAACATAGAAATGGCTGCATCCCTATACTTTGCTGATTTTAATACCTTTGGGTATAGACCGAGGAGTGGGAGAGCCAGGTCAAATGGTGGATCCATTCCAAGTTTTATAAGGAATCTCCACACTGCTTTCCAGAGTGGCTGCACCAATTTGCAACTCCACCAGCAATGTACAAGTGTGCCTTTTTCCCCACATCCATGCCAGCACTTGTTATTGCTTGTGTTCCTGATAATAGCCATTCTAATTGGAGTTAGATGAAATCTTACGGTGGTTTTAACTTGCATTTCTCTAAGTACTAGAGATGATGAGCACTTTTTCATATATTTGTTGATCACCTGTATATCATCTTCTGTGAAGTGTCTGCCCAGTTCCTAAGCACACTTATTGATTGGGTTCTTTGCATTTTTGGTGTAAAGTTTTGTAAGTTCTTTATAAATTTTGGAGATCAGTGCTCTGTCTGAAGTGTTGGTGGAAAAGATTTTTTTCCCACTCTGTAGGCTCTCTTTTCACATTATTGATTGTTTCTTTTGCTGAGAAAAAGCTTTTTAGTTTGAATCCGTCCCATTTATTGATTCTTCCTTTTATTTCTTGCACTCTGGTGGTCTTGTTGAGAAAGTCTGGTCCTAAACCAATATGAAGAAGATTTGGACCTACTGTTTCTTCTATTTGTTGAAGAGTCTCCAGTCTAATTCCTAGATCCTTGATCCATTTTGAGTTGAGTTTTGTACAGGGTGAGAGATAGGGATTTCATTTCATTTTATTGCATATGGATTTTCAGTTTTGCCAGCACCATTTGTTGAAGAGGCTATCTTTTCTCCATTGTATATTTCTGGCACTTTTGTCTAGTATGAGATAACTGTACTTATGTGGGTTTGTCTCTGTGTCTTCTATTCTGTTCCATTGGTCTACCTGTCTATTTTGGTGCCAATACCATGCTGTTTTTGTAACTATTGCTCTATAGTAGAGTTTAAGGTCTGGTATTGTGATACCTCCTGCATCATTCTTCCTGGCCAGGATTGCTTTGGCTATTCTGGGTCTTTTGTTCTTCCAGATGAATTTCATGATTGCTTTCTCTATTTCTATGACGAATGTCATTGGGATTTTTATTGGAATTGCATTAAATTTGTACAGCACCTTTGGAAGTATGGCCATTTTCATTATATTAATTCTGCCTATCCAAGAACATGGGAGATCTTTCCATCTTCTAAGGTCTTCCTCAATTTCTTTCTTTAATGTTTTATAGTTTTCATTGTAGAGGTCTTTCACCTCTTTTGTTAGATTGATTCCCAAGTATTTTATTTTATTTCAGGCTATTTTGAACGGAGTTGTTTTCCTCATTTCACTCTCAGATGATTCATTGCTTATGTAGATAAATGCATGTGATTTATGTGTGTTTATTTTATATCCTGCTATTGTGCTGAATTCATTAATTAGGTCTAAAAGTTTCCTGGTGGAGTTTTTAGATCCTCTAAATATAGGATCATGTCATCAGCAAATAGTGACAGCTTGAGTTCTTCTTTTCCTATTTGTATACCTTTAATTTCTGTGGTCTGTCTAACTGCTCTGGCTAGCATTTCCAGCACAATGTTGAATAGGAGTGGTGACAGTGGGCATCCCTGTCTTGTTCCAGTTTTTAAAGGGAATGCTTTCAGTTTTTCTCCCTTAAGAATGATGTTGGCAGTGGGCTTAGCATAAATAGCCTTTACAATGTTCAGGTATGTTCCTACCATCCCTATTTTTTCTAGTGTTTTGAGCATGAAGGGGTGTTGTATTTTGTCAAATGCTTTCTCAGCATCTATTGAAATAATCATGTGGTTCTTAACCTTAAGTCTATTGATGTGATGAATTACATTTATTGATTTCCAGATGTTGAACCAACCTTGTATCCCGGGGATAAATCCCACTTGATTGGGGTGCACTATCTTCTTAATATGGTTTTTGTAAGCGATTTTCCAGAGTTTTGTTAAGGATTTTAGTATCTATATTCATCAGGGTTATTGGCCTAAAGTTTTCTTTTCTAGATGTGTCTTTGTCTGGTTTTTGGTATCAGAGTGATTCTAGCTTCAGAGAATGAATTTGGAAGGGTTCCCTCTTTTTCTACTTCATTAAATACTTTCAGGAGTACTGGTATAAGTTCTTCTTTGAAGGTCTTGTAGAACTCAGCTGAGAATCCATCTGGTCCTGAGCTTTTCTTGGTTGGTAGGCTGTTGATGGCTTCTTCTATTTCATTGCTTGAGATTGATCTGTTTAAATTGTGTATGTCTTCCTGGTTCAGTTTGGGAGGATCATATGTCTCTAGAAATTTGTGTATGTCTTCAAGATTTTCTATTTTGTTGGAGTATAGGTTTTCAAAGTAGCTTCTAATTATGTTTTGTATTTCAATGATGTCTGTTGTGATATTTCCTTTTTCATCACCAATTTTAGTAATTTGAGTTTTCTGTCTCCTTCTCTTTGTTAGTGTGGCTAAGGGTTTATCTATTTTGTTTACTTTTTCAAAGAACCAAGTTTTTGTTTTGTCAATTTTTTGAATTGTTTTTTTTGTTTCAATTTCATTGATTTCAGCTCTGATTTTGATTATTTCCTGTCTTCTACTACTTTTGGTGATGAACTGTTCCTCTTTTTCTAGGGCTTTGAGATGTAAGGTTAGGTCGTTGAGTTGTTGACTTTTTATTCTTTTCTTGAATGCACTCCATGCAATGAATTTTCCTCTTAGTACTGCTTTCATAGTGTCCCAGAGATTTTGATATGTTGCATTATCATTCTCATTTACCTCTAAGAATATTTTTATCTCCTCCCTGATGTTTTCTGTTATCCATGCTTCATTCAATAGCATATTATTTAGTCTCCAGGTGTTGAAGTAGTTTCTGTTTTTTCTTTTGTCATTGATTTCTAATTTTATTCCATTATGATCTGATAGAATACAAGGTAGCATCTCTATTTTTTTGCATTTACTAAGGACTGCTTTGTGGCATAACATATGGTCTATTTTAGAGAAGGATCCATGTGCTGCTGAGAAGAAAGTGTATTCACTCATTGATGGATGGAATATTCTATGTATGTCTGTTAAGTCTAAGTTATTCATTGTGTCTGTCCAGTGATGACAGTGGCGTGTTAAAGTCACCCAGAATTATTGTGTTGTGGTATACTTGATTCCTGTAATTGAGAAAGATTTGTTTGATGTACAAGGATGGTCCATTGTTTGGGGCATAAATATTTATGATTGTTATGTCTTCTTGATTTATGGTTCCCTTAAGTAGTATGAAATGTCCTTCTTTATCCCTTTCCACTAACTTGGGCTTGAAGTTCACTTTATCTTATATGAGGATGGAAACCCCTGCTTTTTTACTGAGTCCATGTGCATGGTAGGTTTTTTCCCATCCTTTCACCTTTAGTCTGTGGATGTCCTTTTCTATGAGATGAGTCTCTTGAAGGCAACATATTCTTAGGTCTTTCTTTTTAATCCAGTCTGCCAGTCTATGTCTTTTGATTGACGAATTTTGGCCGTTAACATTCAGGGTTATTATTGAGAAATGATTTGTATTCCCAGTTATTTTGGCTTAGATTTGGTTTTTAACTTGACTTGGTGTCTTCTTTAATTGGCTTTTCTTTAAGGACAGTTCCTCCCTTTGATGACTTACATTGTTGTTTGTTTTTTCATCATGGAATATTTTGCTGAGAATGTTCTGTAGTGCAGGCTTTCTATGTGTAAATTCCTTTACCTTTTGTTTGTCATGGAAGGATTTTATTTCATCTTCAAATCTGAAGGTTAGTTTTGTTGGATATAGGGTTCTTGGTTGGCATCCACCTCTCTTTCTATGTACCCTCCAAAGCCACCTTTATTGGATGGAGCAAGTCACACCCTCTTCTGGATCCCATGCTCCACCCCAGCACTCAGTATGTTGGACTAAGATTATTATTTTAACGGCTGCTTCCCCATTCTTGGTGAAGCTCCTCAAAAAGCAGGCCCAAGCCTGGGCACCCCAGCTCCTGGCACAGCCTGGGAGAGCAGGAAATGTCAATAGAATGAATAGGGGAATGAGAGGCTTAGGGAATGTTGGACCACTGGAAATGTCAAATTCAGGAGTTCTCTCCACCTTTCATTTGTCACATTAATATGTGAAGATTTGAGAGTGAAATGAGACATATTTCTATGCATGATGTGACTAATGCAAGTTTTTTTACTGTCAGTTACAAAAATAGCCCAAATGTGTGGAGGTCCCCTCCCCCAGGGGATGGAGGACAGCATGCTGGCCTCTGCTGATGTTTTGGGGGGAGGGGTTGCACTGTTAGCAGCTGTTTTGATCATACAGAGAAAAGGGTCCTAGATGAAAGCAGCAATCTATATCTCTGAATACTTCAGCTCATCTGCTCCAGCCCAGACTGCCTCTTCCCACCTGCCCTGTTGCCAGAGGCTGCATTCTTCACTGGCAAAGACAGAGTACCCAGCCCCCTCCCATCTGTCCCTGGCCTGGGACCTCTAATCACAATAGAGTAAGTCTCTGCTTCCTGGGGGCCATGCTTTAACCATCCTGGTGCAGTGATCCTTCTCCATCTACTTTAGACCAGAAAGGAAGAGATGTGCTCAGGTGCGTTCCCATGATGCAACACCTTGCCACTGTGCATGCTGCTTCAAAGAAGAGGCATGCTGAGAAGGGGGAAGGCAGGCAGAAAAAGACTCTCAGCCTCAACAAATGCTGGTTCTGGTACAAAATCAATGGCCATGTGGTGGGGGAGGTCCCTGATGGAAATAACACTTTGTTGTATCAGGGGACCTGAGGCTGCTCTGGTTCTATCCCTCACCACAGAGCTTAAAATGCACTTACTCTGCCATTTACAATAGACCTGGTCAGTTTGAATCTACTTTTCTAGATAAATTAATCCCAGCCAATCATCTCCCAAAGCAAAAGGAAGGTACCAGACTAAACAGTCTTTTTGGGAAAGGCAGGAAGTGAGCTCTTTGCAGTGGGGCTGCCAGCAGCACACACAGCAGGATAAGGGAGCTTGTCCTGAGATGAAGCCTGGCCCCAGTACAGCAGTCTCCTGGCAACAAGTGGACATCTCTGGTGCTGGATAACACTATCTCACCTTCCTGCATGATCAGCCTGCTCCCTCCCTGCCTTTCTGTTCTGCATCCTTTTGTCACCAAGGGTGGATATACCAAGGGGATACACTTCAGAAGAAATGGCCTGCCTAAAGACTCTTCCCTATATGTAGCCTGAAACTGCTGCCATGGTTTGGATGGGATTCACAAGAGGGTAAGGGTAACAGACTCAGTGATGTGAGACCTAGGCTAACTTGCTGGGTGATTCTGGGCAGTCATGATGCTTCTCTTGGCCTCCTCTCTCTCCCTGTTGAGCAGAGAGACAGTTTCTGTTTGGAACACTCCATGGATGCACCCAGAAAAACTGTTACCTAGGTTCTCATTAACCAGAGTTGTAGTATGGCAGACCTGTAGGGATCTTAGAGCTGGTCTACTCCTATAGTCCCATTTACAATGGGACCGAGGCCTAGACAATAAAGGAATTGGCCTGAAGTTCTCCAGTCACAAAATGACTTCCTTTCATCTCTTGTTTTTAAATCAAGTTTTTACTTTGAGATACTAGTGGAGTTACACATGGTTGTAGGAAAGTACAGTGAGGTGCCTGTCCCTTTGTTCCTAACGGAGCAGGTGTCATTTTTGAGTGAGTGATGAGGTCGGCATGTGTTTGTATACTAGTATAGGTTAGGAGGGAATGAGGGAAACAAAATATTATTGTTCACTCAAAGTCAGGTCTGATATGCTTTATTCCCAGCTGAAACTGCAAAAACAACTTCTTTCTTTACTTTTGTTGAATTCAAGGCTACTGAGAAAGTGGATTCTGAGTAGCCCATTTACCCCATTAACCCATTCATTTGCTCCCAGGCTTTATCCCATGCATACCACACCTTCTACTCCAGCACCCACTTCCTTTCATTTAAATAATGGGAGGCCTTGTAAATAGAAGGTAATGGAAGGCTCTGCATTTGCTCTGTATCACTCTGCATCAGAGACCTCCCAGCAGACCTTGAGCCTGCAGCAGTTTGCTCCACAGAACCAGAGTGGTCCACTTGCGTGAAATGTGTGCTGTGAATTGTCAGCTGTCTGTGGAAACATTGTTTCTCTCCTGTATTCCTTTTTTTGCCTGAGGCTCCACAGATACCAGTGATTTCCCCTGCCCATCATTTATCAAAAGACCAACTTTGATTGTTGGTCCTCAATGGTCAAATCTGATCCTTCTTTCTTCTCAAATTCTTTAATACCAGCAAGTGATTAGAATTTATCCTGACAGACAACAGTATGTCAGAGACCTTTTTGGCTTCAAAAATTAGCTTCTTTTCTTTGGGGAGACTGGGGCATTTCTTTTATAGCCTTATGGGTATTGAACATCTTTTGATTTGATTTTATACTTGTGAGCAGTTTGCTCCACCCATTCTCAGAAGCAGACCCCCAAAAGGTTGCAATTAGCTCACTTAGGTTGTGGCAATATTCCTCTAGTAAAGCTTTTGACTTCCCAGAACAAAACAAGATAGGCAAGAAAACTGGACCACTGGAGATCATGCATGCATAGGGTAGGGGTGCTCTCACATACACAGAATTGGCCTGGGAAGGAGAAAAGTATCCTATACATGGCAAGGGGGTGTGGGAAGGATGGGGGGCATTTGTTGCAGAAGTTCAGTCACATTCATTCCTTCTGACCTGAACAGTCTAGGACAGTGCTATCCAATGGCACATTTTGTGATGACGGAAATGTTCTAGATATGTTCTGTCCAATATGGTAGGCACTAGGTACATGTGGCTATGGAACACTTGAAATGTGTTTAGTGCAACCAAGGAAAGGAATTTTTAACTGCATTGAATTTTAGTTTAAGTTAAAAATAGCCATATATAAACAGTGGGTACTACAGTAGGTGTGTGTAGGTCTATAATCAAATAGAGAACAAATCCCTTGGAACTCACCCACCTCTACCACTCACCCCATGCCACCTTAGCGCCTGCAAAGGTTGTTTCCTTTTTGAAAATGTTGCTGAGTTGCTTTATCTTGCTGAGGACTTGGTCAAACCCTAAATACAGTTCCATTTTAATAAGCTGAACAAAGGGCACAGCCTAGTCTTTCCAAACATCTCTTTCTTGGTGCTCAGGACCGCACGTGAGCACAGTGTACTCATGACTGACTAGCAGGCTGCAGCAGCCAACTGGAGTCTAGCCCCAGGATCTCAGAGCACAGCATTGTTCTCACAATAAGCCTTTGGTGGCCTTTAGCTACAATCCATGAGGCCTCTCCCAGTGTAGCTGGAGAAGCCTCGCTCATTACCTGGAAGGTGGAAGTGTGCATAGAGTTGAAGGGAGGGAGGAGAAGGGAGGTGAGAGGTTTTAGGCCCACTATAACCCAGTCTTGGACCCTAAGGACAAGGTCAAGCACTCCAATTCCCTTGGGCAGAGCTAAAGAGAGAAATCAGGCATTGGGGTCACAGGGAATTCCTCTGGATCTCTGAAATGTCAGCAATGCCCGCAGGACTTATTCAGCAGGATTTATTGAGTGCCTACATGTGGCCCACAAAAGTTAAGTGGCCACTCACAGGAACCTGCAGCCCTGCTCACTGGCATCAAAGGAGATGCCTCTGGTTCTATGTTGGAAAGTGAGACATTCTAACCAGGGCAGCACCTGCCTATTTCCATTCCATGGCTTCCAGAACCCAGTAGTTCACCTGCTGAACTTTGGCCTGATCATGCAAAGCCTGAGCTGGGTGCTAGGGGAATGCATGTGAGAAAGAAAGAGGGGCCAAGATCATTGATGTCCAAGAATTCTGAGCATAATGTGGTGGGGCAGCAGGAGGGGCAAGCGAGGGAAATTGCTCCACAGGGAAGACTGGAGTGGGCCCTAGGAGACCAAAGTGGAATAGAGTGGAAGGAGGAAGGAATCCAGAATCAGACAGATCTGACTACAAATTCCAGCTCCACCATATATATTGGCTGTAGGGATACACTTAACATTCCTGTGCCTCAATTTCTTCCCCTGTGAAATCAAAGGTAATAATATTGTCCCAATATGTTATGGCTGACACTGGGACCTGGATCAATGAAAAGCACCTAGCCTATACTTAGGTAAACTAGGTTTTTCACACAGAGTTCCTTCCTTCCTTCCTTCCTTCCTTCCTTCCTTCCTTCCTTCCTTC